>CM035140.1:32499900-32839900 GCA_020205605.1 Panax ginseng
CATTATAATTATTAATACACTATTTTACAGAATAGTGAGGACTACTAAAACAACTTCTAGAACCATCATTCCACACCCCGACTAGTACTCGCTACATTCTCGCCTCCTGAGAAGAAAAATGGAACAACAAGGAAAAGGGTGAGCTCAACTAGCCTAGTAAAGAACATTATGACTAAGATAATATAGAACAAATTATCGTTAGTCCTCAACAGGGAAAAATCTAATAGAATACAATAGACAACCAGTTTTAAATCAATCTTCGCAGCGGATATAATAATTCATTAGAAGAGTTATGTAGAGAATGCAAACTACTATCTTCTATATATGAATTTAAAAGTTCATCGTCGATATTTTATCCCTTTAACATCAATCAATATATATATGGAATCAAATATTCATCTTTGCACTACAGGCCAAAGATATTCATCAGTTGGTCATGTTCATCTAAACACCTGTTCATCTTTGCACTATGGGCCAAAGATATTAATCATTCGGTCATGTTCATCTCAACACCTGTTCATCTTTGCACTACGGGCCAAATATATTCATCAAGAAATCATTCATCTTTGCACTACGGGCCAAAAATATTCAGTTATATCATCATTTAGGACTGAGGATGATGAAAAATATTTTAAAGAAAACGAATCCAGTGAAACAAAAGAACAAGTATTAAGGATTCGTACTTTAAATAATCCAAGTTCAAAAATACTTCATAAATAACCAGATTGGAGTAAAATTCAAGAATGAAGATCAAAACATAGATCCAATCAAAGATAGGAATCATAAATACAATCTTGGACACAGAAAAGAAAATTTAAATTTTCTGTGAATAGTATCGTATTCGTGAATATTGCCGTATACGTGAATAGTAACTCCGACCTCAAAAGATAGAAATTTCACAAAAAAACATCATCACGCTTCGTAAATAGTACTCGTGAATAGTAACTCGTGAATAGTAACTCGTGAATAGTAACCCCGACATGAAAAAGTTCCAAATTTGATAAAAATTTCCAACCAATATTTTGGCATAATGATATTGAAGAAATAATATCATTTTCGAATAAAATAACATCTCTTACCTCAGAAAGAATAGTACTACGATGAAATATCGGATATAGTCTTTGAAAGAACTTGCAGATCAGTATAACAATACTCAAAGTACTAAAATACTCGCAAAATACGCTCGATATTATAAAGAGAGAAAGAGAGAGAAATCTTTAGTTTCTGGTGTGATTTCAATTCTTACCTAAGCACCCTATTTATAGAAAAATGCTTAGAACACCAAAGCAGAAAATTTAATATAATATTAATATAATTATACAAATTTTCCTTAGCCCACCTTTTGGTCAAAAAACACGACCACACATGTTAATGATGTCCAAAAAAATACAAAACGCGTTTTTTTAACAAAAATAATTTAAACTCAAAAATCAATTCACACCCGATATACCAAAACTTCAATAATTCACAATAAATAGCCCGTTTATTAGAAAATTTGAATCTCGCACATTTTTATAGGAAATTCAATTTCTACAACTTTGCAGTAAAAAGTTCTTCCAAATTCCAAATGTAAATTGACCAAATCCATAAGCAGGCGATTTTCTGTTTATAATCAAATTTAGGTCAAGAAATGGGGTCCAAACACACAAAACATGTGTTAATTATTTAATGCAACAAAAATACTCTTTCTCCTCATATACTCATATATTCCACATTCATTGTAAAATATCATCATTATTATATTATAATAATATAATAAAATATTATTTTATCGAGAAAAGATAAAATATCAATTTTTTAACAATTGTCACTTTAAAAATTTTCTCCATCTATATCCACATAAAATGAATATTTTTCTTATCATATAAATCAATAATTAATTATTCACAAATAATATCACAGAATCACAATCATCGACAAACTGTGCAGGTTCCAAAGAAAGAGGGGCTTTCAATAAAGATTTCTCATTCTTTGGCGCATGCAATTAGGTGACCAAACCTCTCCTTAGATGTAACTTTCTAGACATTGCCAATAATGTTATTTAATAATATTATTTAGATAATATGAATTATTGCTCCGATAATGAAAAATACTATGTAGTGACAATTATTGAAATAATGTAGAATATAAAAAATCAACGCAACAATTATTGAATCAATAAAATAAAATATCGAAACAAGAATTATCGTAACAATTATTGAGTAGTGCCTTCTTACGTAAGAATCAATAATTGCAATGCAATCGTGTATCATCAGACAACAACGCGACATCGTGTGTTTTAACCACGGGTATTCCAACAAAAAGATAATCTCAGAATAAATCGCACTGATTATTTATAAACAACTTATACTTGTCGTTTTCTTCATCCAATTGCTTTCCGTTATGGGCCCACACAAGGTCGCGGCTACCGTCGCATTTAATATTCCCCGACAACAAGAATATTCCACGACTAAACGAATATTCTCCGACAACAATGAGTAGTTTATAACCACTTGCTTATTTAAAATATTTGTACATTTTACCCATAACTAACCACATTAATCAAATCAACCCTTACTATTTCAAAATGATAAATAGAGGAAATTAAATTTTATTTATTAATAATTTGGGGTCTTACATGCACAGTATTGTTGAATTATTGATCCTTACGTAAGAAGGCACTACTCAATAATTGTCACAGTAGTTACTATTCAATATTTTATTTTATTGATTCAATAATTGCTGCGTTGATATTTTATATTATTGTTGTTCAATAATTGTCATCGCACAAGATCTCCATTATCGGATCAATAATTCATATTATTTGAATAATATTATTAGATAGCATTATTGGCAATGTCTAGAAAGTTCATCGAGGAGAGGTTTGGTTACCTAATCATGGCGCCAAAGAAGGAGAAATCCTTATCGAAAAGCCCCTCTTTCCGGGAACATTCCGTTGACATAAATGTGATTTCGTAATATTATTTGTGAATAATTAATTATTGATTCATATGATAAGGAAATATTTATTTTATGTGGATATAAATGATGGATTTATTTATGTGGTTATTAATGAAGGAATTAATCTTTGAGATGTTTTATCAAGATTTTTTCTGGATTGGAAGTATTTAAAATCATCCGTTTATGGATTTGGTATTTTTCTATTTGGAATTTGGAAAACTCAAAGCTACAAAGTTGTAGAGAATTGATTTCGTGTGGAATGGACATAAAATTGTGATTTTCTAATAAACGGGCTATTTTCTATAAATTATTAAAGTTTCGATTATTGTTTAAATGATAAAACATTTTGGAAAATTCTAGAATTGGTTGGTGAGAAATGTGCTCAATTGAATTTCAAATGTAGTGGGTGGCAATAGTAATGAGTAAAGCCACCAGTAAGCGAAAGTTAGTCTTCTATGGCGTTTCTAAGCATTTTCCTATAAATAGGGTGCTTAGTTAGAATTGAAAATCACACCGTAATTCATAAGTTTTTTTTTTCTCTCTATATTATCGAGTTTATTCTTGTGAGTATTTTGATACTTTGAGTGTTGCTATACTGATGCAAGTTCCTTCAAAGACTATATCCGAGATTCCAATTAGAAGTATTATCTTTTTAAGGTAAGGGATGTTATTTTCTTCGTAAGTGATATTATTTCTTCAATATCATTATGCCGAAATATTAGTTGGAACTTTTTATCAAATTTGGAACTTTTCATGTCGGGGTTACTATTCATGAGTTACTATTCACGAGTTACTATTCATGAGTTACTATTCACGAGTACTATTCACGAAGCATGATGATTTTTCTTGTGGAATTTCTATCTTTTGGTGTCGGAGTTACTATTCACGTATACGACACTATTCACGTATACAGCACTATTCATGAATACAACACTATTCACCAAAAAATAAAATTTTCTTCTTTTTATCCAAGATGTCTATTATGGTTACTATCTTTGATTGTATCCATGTTTTGATCTTTATTCTTGAATTTTACTTCGAAATTGGTTATTATGGAGTATTATTGATCTTGGATAAACTGTAATACGAATCCCTAATATTTGATCTTTTATTTCACTGGATTCATTTTCTTTAATATATTTTTCATCATCCTCGGTCCTAAATGATAATATTCTATGAATATCTTGGCCTCAGAAGTGCAAAAAGATGAATGATTAATCGATGAATATCTTTGGGCCGTAGAAAGGCAAAAGATGAATGATTATTTAATGAATATCTTTGGCCCGTAAGGTAAAAAGATGAATATGTATTGAGATGAACATGACCAATCGGTGATATAAAATGAATATCTTTGTTCTCTGTAGTGCAAAGATGAATATTTGATTCAAGATGTATATTGATTGATGTTACAAGGATAAAATATTGATGATGAACTTTTAAATCTTAAAAGATAGTAGAATTCTTTTTCTACTGACTCTTCTAATGGATTGCTTATTCCATTGCAATTGTTGATCTAAAACTTGTTGTCTCATTATATTTTATCGATTTTTCCTCGTCAAGACTAATGATAATTTGTTGTATATTATCTTAGTCATAATATTTTCTTACTGGGTTAGTTGAGCTCACCCTTTCTTTCACTGCTCTCTTCAGGAAATGAGAATATAGCTGGGACTAGTCGGAGAATGGATTGACGGTCCAGATGGTTGAATTAGTAGTCCTCACTATTCTGTGAAATAGCGTATCAATAATTGTAATGAGGACTCCTTTTGAGTTTGTATACTCTCTAGTATACAATATTTGTATTCAAACTTACAGTATAGGTGTTGTCGTATTCTGCACGACAATTATATTGCTAAAGTTGTATTTGTTTTTGTACCATGTATTTGGCGACTCAAAATGGGTGATGTATACCTATTTTGGGGGCGTCACACAAATTCTCAGGTTTCACTCTCAAACTCTCTATAATTCTCTGTAATTTTTCTTTGTAGTTGTTCTTAGGTTTAGGCTTAGACAATATACATAATATGTAAAAGAAACTGACACCTTAATACACATACTAATGATATTAACGGTTATAACATAAACGTATATAATATAAATATATTATATTTATTATTTGATTTGATTTGATTTATTTTATTTAACTAGAAATCTCAAAAGCCATAAGGCTTGTTTGGCAAATTATTTAAAATATTAAAGAATTAATATATTAAGCCTTGTTTGGTAAACACTAAATTAAATTACTTTAATTTATTTTAATAACTCCTTATAATATAGTTATTTGTCACACTATATTTAATCAAGCTTTCATATTTATTTTAAATTAATTCAAATCACAATTAATTAAATAAATCCCTTTAGTCACATAACACAATACAACTAATTAATTATTTAATTAAAATATCAATATAATAATCATTTTCTTAATTCATCAATTATTTATTTAACAAATAATTTTTCAAATAATATTAAATCAATTAAACAAATATTCATTTACCGATAATCACATCCATTAAATATTTATATAAGTCAAGAAATATTTAAAATTACATTTAAAAATTCTGGAATGTTATATGGGAAGTACCGAGAAAACCAGTTATGGTGCATACACCTATGAGAGCCTTGAGAGGGAACCCTACTGGTCATCTGAGAAGCTCAGGATTTCCATCACTGGAGCTGGTGGATTCATTGACTCACACATTGCGAGGCGCAGAGTTTTATCCCGCATAACTGATGAAGATTAACTATATTTATGTATAAATATTAAGTTGGAGATGCAAAATATTAATGAGAGTATATATATTGCTTGCATTTTAGCCTCAAGATGCATATGGTTTAGAAAAGCTGACAACAGAGGAATTATGCAAGCATTACACCAAAGACTTTGGAATCGAGTGCCGAATTGGACGCTTCCATAACATTTAAGGTCCATTCGGAACATGGAAAGGTATGTGAAGATTCAATTTCCTCATGACAGAAATTTTTGGTTACTAGTCATTAATAGTAATTTTCATGTACTTATTTGATCTCTTCAGGTGGGAGGGAGAAGGCACCAGCTGCTTTCTGTAGGAAAACCCTTACTTCTACTGATAAGTTTGAGATGTGGGGAGATGGGCTGCAGACTAGATCTTTCACATTCATAGATGAATGTGTTGAAGGCGTCCTGAGGTAAATTTGCCTAGCCCTTGAACATGTGTCCTCTTTGAACTTCTATAGTAATGTGTTTTTATTGAGTTTGATTGCATACCGATGTTAATTATTGTTTACTTGTGATTTTAACTAAAAGCATATAAACTTTAATAACTGAGTTTGGCCCTATCTTTTCCCCATACCATTCTAATTAAGATGTTTTTTCTCTAAATTTTCCTGTCCAATGTTTGCCTATAACTATTGACATGGGTACAAACAACGAGAAGTTAATATTGAATGATGAGTTCTACATTGGGCTCAAACAAAGGAGGGCAACCAGAAAGGTATACAAATTATATTAAGAAAACTGGCACACAAAAGATTACATCTCATGGTACTCATCAGTTATCTTTAATGTTTGGTAGTACTGACACTTTTTCTTTCTAGGAGTATGCCGACCTTCTACATGAATTCATGACTGTTGTTAAGCAGAGCTATGCTGTTAAGCAGTGTACTGGTTATAAATGTTTCAAATATAAGAAAAAAAATTGTATTATCGACTGCACTTGTCTCATATATGTCTTTTCATAATTTTAGGCTGGAACTGGTATAGCTGAACTCATTGCCCTCAAGATGTCGAAGCAGATATCATCTATTCATCTTAATACCAATGCATGCTTGTTGGATACTGGATGTGGGAGGATAACATAGAGTAAAATTATTGTATGATTTTTCTGATTCTTTTACATCGAATTTGATATGTTTTCTATAGACGAAACTTCCCGTGGATGAGTCGCGGAAGAAGATATGGCTTGTGGACTCAAAGGTAGGAAATGGTTTAATCAGGGGTTCTGGCTACACAATTAATATGCATTCTCTAAACTATTTTTTTAACATTTTCTTTGTAATAGTGAATTTGAGTGTGCGCGCTCACTTTTATGATCTTAATAATCCAAGACATCTTTGTAATAGTGAATTTGACTTAGAGGAATCAACATAAATGGTATCAAATGATGACGGTCGATCTGTATTGTGACGGCCCCAAAATCGGTATAGATCACATATTCTGAGTCGCCAAATACATGGTACAAAATTCAAATACAACTTAATTATACAACAGTCGTGTAAAATACGACTAAACATATCTTTGTGAGTTTTAATACAAATATTATCATCTAGACAATATACAAACTCAATGGGGTCCTCATTACATTTATTATCACACTATTTCATAGAATAGTGAGGACTACTAATGCTATTATCTGGACCATCACTCTGTTCCCCGACTAGTCTTTGCTACGTTCTCATTTCCTGAAGAGAACAATGAAAGCAAAAGTTTGTAAATAATACTATTATTCTCATTATTTCATATAAGAGAATAATGGAATCGGGTCGTCACAGAACGCATCGGCAAGCGGGATATTCCAATGTAATAATAAATAATGGAACTCAGTCATGCGTAGAACGCACCGGCGTGATATTCCAACAGTAATAATAAATAATGGAACAAAGTCATGCGTAAACGCACGCAGACGTGATATTCCAATGTAATAATAAATAATGGAATAATGTAAGAATTTCACCAAGTATAGGGTATCCAGCATGATATCTGAGTTATTCCAATGTAATAATAAAGAATGGAATAACAAAAGAATTTCACCAAGTATAGGGTATCCCGCGTATACAGGTTATTCTAACAGAATAATAAAGAATGGAATAACAAAAGAATTTCACCAATAAGAAAGAAGGAATACCCCTAACGAGTACACCAAATAATATCCCTTACCGTAAAAGAAGAGTATTTTGACTAGTAGGGTGATGGTATACTCAAAGAAAACTTGCACTACGCTCAAAGCTTTCTTAAACTCAAAAGAAATACGCTCAAGATTATAGAAGAAGAACTCTCTCTATAGTTTCAAATTGAATTGTAAGAAATAATGAAGGAATGAGCTTCTATTTATGTAAGAATGGTGAATAAGAATTAATTCATTTAACGTTCATTTATTTATTTTAAACAGACTATACAGATTGGTTTACAATAAAATATAATATATTCTATTTATAATCTAATAAAATGAATAACTTTATAAAAGTATTCATTTTATATAAAAAGATTTTACTATGCAAACACTACGCAGCACTATGCAAAACACTATGCATAATAAAATATAATATATTCTAATTATTATCTAATAAATGAGATAACTTTATAAAAGTATTCTCGCTTTTATATAAAAAGATTTTACTATTAGTCTAATAAAACGAATAACTTTATAAAAGTATTCTATTTTATATAAAAAGCTTTTCTGCTTTTATTACATTAATAATACTAATAAAACAAAACTCATCATCATTATTATAATTCACAATATTAATCGACTCGTGTCGTTCCTGAGGAAAGAGGGGCTTTTCAATAAGGATTTCTCCCTATTAGCCGCCGCAATTAGGTGACCAAACCTCTCCTTGATGTAACTTCTAGACATCGTTAATATTGCAAATAATAATATTAATAACTTTGTCATCTCAATTATTGATTATAAAATATTGATAATAATTGAATCAAATAACGTGAGATACTACGCAAAGAATTATTGTAATAATAATTGAACAAAATTGAGTGACTTCTCACGTAAGCATCAATAATCAATACCGTGTACATCTTTCGCAACTACGCCAGACATCGCATTTCTTTTAACACCGGTGTTTCAATAGTTAATGGTAAAACTTCCGCCGTTATTTTCATAAAGTATTTTTGTCATTTTCTCAATCCGACAATAATTCTGTTGTGGGGTTCACCAATGATTTTGCCGTTGCATTTAATATTCCTGTTAAAAGCGAATATTCCCCGACCAATCAAATATTATATAACAACTTGCGTACTTTGCAAAATTTATAAATATTACCCACAACTATGACATTATATCAAATTCATTCCATAATATACAAAATTGATATTTATAGAAAATTCATCTTTATTCATAAAAGTTGGCGTCTTACATGTATTTTCTCTCAGATGTGATCGTATCAATTATGGACATAATAAGCATGATTCCCAAGTTCCTGCCCAATCTATTTAGAACGTCAATGATCGACTCTATTATAGGTAGCAATGGTATCTGTCATGAGCAGATCTTCTCTAAGAAAGGTTGGGAAATTGATATACATAGTTGTAGCCTTAGATATTTACGAAACATGGATATGTGAAAAACGTTATGAACACGAGAATACTTAGCGGTAAAGCGAGTCTATAGGCCACCGTTCCTACTCGATCGAGGATTAAAAATGGGCCGATGAATCGAGGATTGAGCTTTCCTCTCTTTCCAAATCTCGTAACTCCTTTCCATGGAGCAACACGTAACAACACATGATCTCCTATATCGAATTCCACGTCCTTTCGATGAAGATCAACATAACTCTTTTGTCGATCTTGTGAGGTTTTTATACGTTGTCGGATTGTTTGAATCTTTTCCGTAGTCATACTTACCAACTCTGATCCCAACAACGTTGCTTCATCCACCTCATCCTAGCATACTGGAGAACGACACTTTCTTCCATACAACGCCTCAAATAGAGCCATGCCAATACTTGCTTGATAATTATTGTTATAGGAAAACTCCACCAATAGTAAGAACTTATCCCAACTTCCCTTGAAGTCAAGGACACAGAGTCTTAATAAATCTTCAAGAGTTTGAATAGTCCTCTTCGACTGCCCGTCCGTCTGAGGATGATATGCCAAGCTAAATCGTAAATATGTGCCCATAGCTTTCTACAAACTAACCCAAAATCGTGAAGTGAATCTTGGGACTCGATCAGAAACTATGGATACTGGCATACCATGCAGTCTTACAATCTCATTTATGTACATACGAGCAAGACATTTAAGTTTATAAGTTTCTCGTATCGGTAAGAAATGAGCAGACTTGGTCAATCTATCAACAATGACCCAAATCGCATCTATACCTTGAGAAACCTTAGGAAGACCGGTAACGAAATCCATGGTAATGTGCTCCTACTTCCATTATGGAATTTTAAGTGGTTGTAATGGACCTTTTGGTACTTGATGCTCCGCTTTTAACTTTCGTTGACAAGTTAGAAACCTTGAGATAAACAAATGTATACTATCTCTATTCATATTGCTCCACCAAAATGTATTGATCTAATATCATGATACATTTTGGTGCTCCCGAAGATGGATTGCAAAGCGGTGTGTTATGCGCTTCCATCATGATTTTATACTTTAAATCGTGGTCGTTAGGAACATAAAGTCCGGAGTTGACTCAAGTATTCCTTCTTCATCGATTCTTGCTTCCTAAGATAAGCACCTTCTTCAGACTTTCTTCCTCATACGCGATCGAACTCCAGGATCTGTAGCAAGCGGCTTTAACTTTATCAATTAAAGTCGGTTCTACTCGTATATTCACCATCATCACATGGGTCCTTAGAGTCTTTAACTCTATCTCCATCCTTTGTAAGTCACACAAAATGGGCCTTTGTGTTGATAATATCGCACTCGTACTTGCATATGATCTTCTACTCAATGCATCAGCTACCACGTTCACTTTTTCAGGATGGTATGATCATAATCTTTCAACAGTTCAAGCCAACGTCATTGTCGCATGTTGAGTTTCTTTTGAGTGAAGAAATATTTGAGGCTTTTATAATCCGTAAAGATCTCCACCTTCTCCCCATACAAGTAATGCCTCCAAATTTTAAGTGTGAAGACAACAACTGCTAACTCTAGGTCATGAGTAGGATAGTTCCTCTCATATTCTTTTAGTTGTCTTGAGGCATAGGCTATGACTTTCCCATGTTGCATGAGAACACATCCCAACCCTTTTCCCAAGCATCATGTAGATGACAAATCCCTCAAGAGCAGGATGGTATTCAGCCGTAAGGTCTTTGAAATGAGTCTCCTCTTGAGTTCTTAAAAATTCTTCTCACATTCTTCGCTCCAACCGAACTTTGTATTTTTTCGAGTCAGCTGAGTTAATGGAGTAGCTATTCGAGAAAATCCTTCCTCGAATCTCCGATAATAACCAGCTAAGGCGAGAAAGCTACGTACTTCGGTCACTGATTTAGGTTGCTCTCAGCTTTGAATTGCTTCCATCTTTGCCGGGTCAACAAATATTCCATGACTTGATACTACGTGCCCAAGGAATGCTACTTCCTCAAGCCAGAACTCACATTTCTTCAACTTGGCATAAAGCTTGTATTCACAGAGCTTTTGGAGTGTCAGCCTTAAGTGTTGCTCATGATCTTCACGGCTTTTGGAATAAATAAGGATGTCATCAATAAAGACGACCACAAAGTGATCCAAATATTCCTTGAATACTTGGTTCATCATATCCACGGCAAAGATGAGCATTAGTCAATCCAAAGGACACGACTAGAATTCATAATGCCCGCATCGAGTTTAAAGCCGCCTTTGGAATGTCACTCTGTTCTAATCTTCAATTGGTGATATCAGGAATGAAGATCAATCTTTAAAAAGAATTTGGCTCCTTGCAACTGGTCAAACAGTTCATCAATACGTGGCAATGGGTACATATTTTTTATGGTGACATGATTCAACTCCCGATAATCAATACAAAGTCGCATACTCCCATCTTTCTTCTTCACGAATAGAACATGAGCACCCCAAGGAGACGATTAGGACGAATGAAACCAATGTCTAACAATTCTTGCAATTGGGTCTTTAACTCTGAAGTTCAATAGAGCCATTCGACATGGGCTTTAGAAATGGGTTTTGTAACGGTTCAAGGTCGATACAAAATTCAATTTCACGCCTGGGGGTAGCTGGGAAGTTCTTCGAGGAATACGTCAAGGAATTTATTAATAATAGAAATATCATTCAAAACTGACGTATTTTTGTTTAGATCCGTGACATGAGCTAAGAAAACTTGACATCCGCTTTTTCAATAAACGAATAGCTTTTATGGCTTCGAGATGAACGTGATTGATTTTAATGGTTTGGTCGCTTGAATTAGCATAATAGATTGATTAGGAATATGAAAGCTAACAACCCACGAAAATAATCAATTTTAGCATGATGAGTAGTTAACTAATCAATCCCTGTAATCACATCAAATGCAAGTATTTTCAATGAAATAAGATCGACAGTAATGTGAGGGTACCGATTTGAACCAAACAAGACTTATAAACAGTGGATGTAATGAAAGTTTCTCCCAACGGAGTTTCCACAGATAATTCAAAGTCTAATTTCTCCGAGTCAAATTTAATCGTTGAGCTTAAAGTTAGAGAAATAAAAGAATGGATAGAATCCAGATCAAATAAAGTATAGACTTATTTAGAGTTTATGATAAGCTTACCCGTGATGACCTCATTCAAGTTACTTGCTTTGCGGGAGGTCACAACAAACGCCTCTCCCTTGCACACGGCTTTGACTTTTTTCGGGACTACTTTTTGGTGCCTCCATCCTAATTGAACTTGTCTTGATGAATGATAAAATTGGGCTAAGTGACCTTCTTCCACAATTATAACATGCTTTGGACGGAATCGCGTAGTTTGGAGTGATTTGTCCTTCCCCTCCTTATTTGAAGCATATGATAGGTGGTCGTTCTCCTTCCTTAACAACGGGTCGGTCAGGCCGACGTCTTTCCATCATTGTTGAATCTCCTCTTCTTAAAATGTCCATTCTTATTGTTTTGCCTCGACACGTAAAGTGGTTACCACTTCGGCCCGTTGATTCCCTACGCTTGTTGTCACCACTTCGATGATCGCCTCACCGGTATTATCATTTTGCCGACCGCTCTCTTTTGGTTCGTTACTGACGTTATCGCGCTCTACTAATTGAGCCCTATTTACAACATCCGAATACAAACACGGTTTATGAGAAATAAGATGTTGGACGTATCTTCGACTTTAAACCTCTTAAAAACATCCGCGTCATTTCTCTTCATTATCCACCAAGTGGGACGAAATTGAGATAACTCTCAAGCAAACTTAGCTTCGTCTTTGCAAGACGGTCATATTATTCTCGCTCCAACTTGATGAACTCTACCTCTTTTATGTGACGAATACTTTCGGGAAAGTACTTGTCATTGAATAGTTCTTGGAACTTCTCCCAAGACATCTTCAGTGTGGCAGGTTGAGTACGCTTTACCAATTCCCACCGAAGAATCCGCCTCTCCTCGCAACATAAAGGCGATTAAAGGGAACTTTTTGCTCTCGGAGCATCCCAAGACATCAAATATCTTGGTGATCTGCTTTATCCATGCTTCCGCCTTAAGTAGTTTTGGCTCTCCAATAAACTCGGTGGTCCCTCCTTAAACTTTTAGCGGTGGACCGTCCAGAGAGTTTCAAAGTGTTTTCACCTATATTTTGGACAAGAGCCGCTCTCTGTCTTTGCATTGCATAATTGCATAAAGCCTCCGAACATTCCATCATTCATCATTTGGTCGGTGTTGTTGTTTGTACGAGGATTGTCGCCTTCACGATGCACATTATCCCGATTATTGATATGTGGTGAATCAACTATGCGCTTTGTGCTCAATTGCTATTCTCAACATTCTCGGATGTCATTTTCAGATATTGTCACAAAACAAAGGTTAATTGACATATAACATATTATCCCTATATTCTGACCGACCAATTAAATACCAAATAAACTTAGTTAGTCATACTAAGCGAAGGAATTTCCGCCTCTCCCTCCTAGTTCTATTCTCACATCTTAGCAGGATCATATCCCTAAGCTTTGATACCAACTATGGCGCCCCTAAAAATCCAGATACATCACATATTACGAGTCGCCAAATACATGGTACAAAAATTCAAATACAACTTAATTATACAACAGTCGTGTAAAATACGACTAAACATATGCTGTGAGTTTTAATACAAATATTGTCATCTAGACAATATACAAACTTAATGGGGGTGCTCATTACATTTATTATCACACTATTTCATGTAGAATAGTGAGGACTACTAATGCTATTATCCGGACCATCACTGTTCCCTCGACTAGTCCCTCGCTACATTCTCATTTCACGAAGAGAACAATGAAAGCAAAAAAGGTGAGCTCAACTAGCCCAAAGAAGAAATATTATGAGTAAGATAATGCGAATAAATTATCATTAGCCTTCAAGCCGATGTTAAACAGATAAAATATAACAAACATCAAGTTTAATCTGCGGTGAACAAGCAATCCATTAGAAGAGTCAAGTAGAGAATAAAATCTACTATCTTCTATGATTTAAAAGGTTTTTCATGACTTTTATCGCTGAGACTCATCTTAATAAATGATCCACATCATCCCTGCACTACGGCCAAGGATATTCATTAGTATCACAACCACAAATTATCCATGCACCACAGCCAAGGATATTCGTGTATTCATCAATGGTCATGATCATGCCAACAACTATCCATCAATCCACTACGGGTCAATGAGGACTTTTTCACATCATTTGTAACATTACGGTCATGATTACACCGAATAATCCCTGGTCATAATCATACCAAGTTCATCTATGCACTACAGGCCACAGATGACTTTCAACATAATATAAACATGAGGATGATGACAATGATATAAGAATTCAATAAAAAAAGTTCAAGAATTAATTTATCCAGGAACTAATAATGTCCAAATTGTCAACACGATACTTCTTTTAGAGAGTAACACTCAAGAATGCTCGTAAAAATATTTCCATGAAAAGATATCTTTGGATGAAGCACAAATATCAAGGATATTCCACTAATTTCATGGAGTATAAAAGTTAAAACTTTAATCAATCGAGTATAATAAAGAATGGAATAACAAAAGAAATCACTGTATATGCGATAGGCCACATGCATGAGTTATTCCAATGTAATAATAAATAATGGGGCAAGAGTGCATGCGAACGCGCTTCTAGCTGGATATTCCAATGAATAATAAATAATGGAACTGTGTCACGCAGTAAACGCACCGCATATGATATTCAAATGTAATAATAAATAATGGAACCAAGCATTGCGTAAACACACACGTATGTAATGTTCTAATGTAATAATAAACAACGAAACAAAGTTATGCATAAACGCATGCATGTGATATTCCAAAAGAATAATAAATAATGGAATAATGGAAGAATTTCACCAAGTATAGGTATCCAGCAGATCTGATTTTATTCAATAGAATAATAAAGAATGGAATAACAAAAGAATTTCACCAAGTATAGGGTATCCTCACAGATACAAAGTTATTCTAACAGAATAATAAAGAATGGAATAACAAAAGAATTTCACCAATAAGAAAGAAGGAATACCCCTAACGAGTACAACAAATAATATCCTTTACCGTAAAAGAAGAGTATTTTGACTAGTAGGGCGATGGTATACTCAAAGAAAACTTGCACTACGGTCAAAGCTTTCTTAAACTCTAAAGAAATACGCTCAAGATTATAGAAGAAGAACTTTCCCTATAGTTTCATTGATTTCGTAAGAAATAATGAAGGAATGAGCTTCTATTTATAGAAGAATGGACTGCATAGTAACTAATTCATGAACGGTCCAGATTGATTTACTTTAAACGGATGGTCCAGATTGGTTTACAATAAAATATAATATATTCTATTTATAATCTAATAAAACGAATAACTTTATAAAAGTATTCTGTTTTATATAAAAATATTTTACTATGCAAACACTATGCGGGCACTATGCAAACACTACGCATAATAAAATATAATATATTCAAATTATTGACTAATAAAATGATAACTTTATAAAAGTATTCTACATTTTATATAAAAGATTTTCTTATTAGTCTAATAAAACGAATAACTTTATAAAAGTATTCAGCTTTTTATATAAAAGTTTTTTCTGCTTTTATTACATTAATAATACTAATAAAACAAAACTCATCATCATTATTATAATTCACAATATTAATCGACTGTGTCATTTCCGGCAGGGGCTTTCCAATAAGGATTTCTCCCCATTGGGCCGCAATTAGGTGACCAAACCTCTCCTCGATGTAACTTACAGACATCGTTAATATTGCAAATAATAATATTAATAACTTTGTCATCTCAATTATTGATTATAAAATATTGACAATAATTGAATCAAATAATGTGAGATACTACGCAAGAATTATCGTAACAATAATTGAACAAAACCGGTGACTTCTCACATAAGCATCAATAATCAATACTGGTGCGTAACTACGCCAGATATTCGTACTTTTTAACACCAAGGTGTTTCAACAGTTAACTCAGTAAAACTTCCGTCGTTATTTTCATAAAGTATTTTTGTTGTTTTCTCAATCCGACAATAATTCGTTGTGGGGTCCACTAATGATTGTGTCGCATTTAATATTCCCCGTTAAAACGAATATTCCCCGACCAATCGAATATTATATAAGAACTTGCGTACTTTGCAAAATTTATAAATATTACCCACAACTATAACATTATATCAAATTCATTCCATAATATTCAAAAATGATATTTATAGAAAATTCATCTTTATTCATAAAAGTTGGGGTCTTACATGTATTTTCTCTCAGATGTGATCGTATCAATTATGGACATAATAAGCATGATTCCCAAGTTCCTGCCCAATCTATTCGTAAGCGTCAATGATCAACTCTAGTATAGTAGCAATGGTATCCGCCATGAAGCAGATCTTCTCTAAGAAAAGGTTGGGAAATTGATATACATAGTCAGAAGCCTTAGAATACCATGTTAAGCATATGATTTATTACTATGATTTACTGTTCTGATTTCAATTACTTTTGCAGGACTTGGTGAATACAAAGATGATGTCCCATGTGACAATATTATCACCAATGACAATCTATTTACTTCTAATGGTGTTATCTATTTACTGTTTTTTTGTAGCTAATTAGCTGGACAAAATGGGAAAACAGGTTATTCATTTGAATGCAAGACCTACCTTCATTCTATTGATGATCAGAAATTGTATATAGGCTATGCTTTTAAGTTTTAGGATGAAAGGAACACCGTACGTTAATATGGGGCTTCTTCTAATTGAGAAGAAGGAATGGACTTCAAAGTATGAAGAAATCAGACAAGCACTGGCAAAATCACAAGAGATGCTTAAATAGGAGCAGACAATGCATATGATTTTAATATCTGAAGTTGAGAAGCGAGAGGAGAATTTGAGGAAAGCTTTGGACATTGAGAAGTAGTGTGTTAATGATGTAAGAAACTGTTGGAGAGGACATATTTTAGTTCTCCTTTCCCAGCTTCTATTATCTTTTTCTATATAATTGATGCAATGATGTTTTAAATAGTAATCATAATGAATTAGATATCAAGTACATCTCTTATTGCAGCATTGCGTCTAACTTTTGGCTTTTACTTTTTATTGGTTATAGAGGTTTATAAGATATGAGCTTCACATTACATAAATGAAGCCTGAACAAACTGCCTCGAACATTCTGAGTTCTCCGTCCTTGGAACAGTTCTTTGGATGTGTTTGACTAGAAAATCTGTAATGACAAACAGTTTCTCACTTGTATTAGACTTATGTAATGTGCATCATAATCTTATCTCTAGTTCATTATTACTTGATGTCCTCTGCTGCTCTCCCTGCAGTTGTTGACTTTCAGATTGAGAGCCCAGCATGACTTGCTACACTAGTTCAAGCAAAGAACAGTTCTTTATTGGATGTTTGGCGGTGTTTGAATTGGTGGGTTTGTCTCGAATATGGTGACCGTAAATATTAGAATGCGCTGTTAAACCATTTTATACTTCCACTTTTTTTGCATTATTCTCTTTGGATGTTTTGGACTATTTTCCGCTCTTTTGAGACCACAAGATTTCTGTGCTTTCCTTCTCTCTTCTGAACTCTGCTCCTTTATGGCATCCCTTCAATGCTAGTTGAAGAGTGGGAGAAGCCTTTGTTGTATATTGGTCATATTGGTGACTATGTAGCTTTCCTTATGAATATCTTTAATATTATTTAGGCAAATATGGTTGCTGAAAATAGTTTCTACATGGACGAGGGAACACTGGAGATTGGCATGGGTGAGTTTCTTTAATCTCTATATGTTGTGTATCTATGGGGCATAGGCACTAAAAATTACTAGTATGAATCAATGGAAATCTACAAGTCTATAATTGGAATTTTTTAATTTAGTTACAAATTACTTTCACTTGAAGAGATTTATAATGATATTTATCCCGAACCTTTTCATTTATGTTTATATTGAGGTATAGGGTGATGGTCTCAGAGTTATTCTTTGATCAATTTGGTTATTCTTGATAAAGTTAAGGTGGATATCATTTTCGCCATCCCTCAACGATATTTTCCATACTATCTTACATTTGTTTGTCTTATTATATATAGAGATAAATATAATACGCATCCTTTTATTTAATAATGTCAGAGACCCAGGTTTCAAGAGATCGTCAACATTCGATTAGGAGATGGAAAAACTCGACGAGGTCAAGTCATAGAAGTTGATGGGGAAAAAGCAGATTCGGTTTTCTCCCACCTGCAAGAGCATGACATGAAAAGAGCAGATTTGGTTTTGTCCACTTTGCATAAAGGCCAAGTGCCATGAAGGCTCTAAAGAACACTGAGAAATATGAGATAGATGGTAATACCTATGTCTTTTTGTATTTATAAGGGGATTTTAATTCTTAACAAGAAGTAAACCATTTTGATTAATAAGCCATGTGGATGTAATAATTTGAAAATGTAAACGTATGGTATTATTGGGATGTATTTTGAATGGTTGATACATTTTGGCTTGAAATGATAATTTAGAGTTTTTTTAGCTATATATCATGGCATTAGCAGTCCTACAAACACCATTGTGTATGTAATTTCAAATATAGGTGAACTAAAAACAGTTGTTATATGCATGAATTATAACATTTTTAAGTCTTTATACAACGTTTTAAAAATGTTGTATAAATTTGTCTAAATAGATGACACTTTCAAAATGTTGTATAAATGAGTGTAAACGTTGTCTGATGTACCAAACCACGACATTTTAAGCCAGAAAACGTTGTGGAATTATATCATCTACAACGTTTTCAAACATCCAAGAATTTATGGAAAATAAATATACAACGTTTTTAAAGAAAAAAACGTTGTGTAATGTGTCAAACTACAACGTTTTAAAAACGTTGTATAAATGTGTCAAATAGACAACACCCTTAAATACGACATTTCTGTAAGGCCTTCTACAACGTTTTTAACGCATTATCTATCTACTGTTTTTTAGTAGTGATGTTATTTTTGTTCAATATTCATAAGAAATAATATTTTCTTCCATACTCTGTAGTATGTAAGTAATATTATTTCGTTTCAAATTTTGACTTCTACACTCATTTTGTTAATTATTGTTTCTATACTCCTTGAAATTAGTAGAATATCCTTGAAATTTGTGCTTCATCTAGTATCGTTTCACAAGGATATTTTTATGAACATTCTTGTTCATTTTTAAGCTTTTAATGTCAGAGTACTATTCATGAGTACTATTCATTTATACAACACTATTCAATCGTACGTCATTATTCATACATACGGTACTATTCATACGTACGAGTACTATTCACAAAATACTATTCATGGGGTACTATTCACTCGAGTACTATTCACCCGGGGTACTATTCATGACAAAAATTGATTACTTTTCTGTCCAAATTATTTTCAGAATATTATTCTTGAATTTTACTCCACAAAATAGTATCATGTTAACAATTTGGGCATTATTGAATTCAGGATAAATTGAATTATAAATCTTTAAAATTTATCCTTGCTTTTATTTAATTGAATTCTTATATCATTGTCATCATCACCATGCTTATATTGTGATGAAAGTCGTCTTGGCCCAGTAGTCATAGATGGATTGTTGATTGGTATGATTATGACCGTGGATTATTCTTAAGATAGTCATGATCTCAGTAATGTTACAAATGATGTGGTAAAAGTCCGCATCGTCCGTAGTAGTGCATTGATGGACGAGATGTTGGTATGATCGTGACCCATTCATTCTCTTCTGAAGGTGCAAAGATGAATTGTTGTTTGGCATGATCATGACCATTGGTGATAACACGAATATCCTTGGCCCATAATGCATGGATAATTCATGGATGTGATACTAATGAATTCTTGGCGGCCCGTAGTGCATGGATAATTCGATGATGTGGATTATTTATCGAAATGAGTCTCAAATGATAAAATTGATGATAAACTTTTTAAACCATAGAAGATAGTAGATATCATGCTCTACTTGACTCTTCTAATGGATTGCTTGTTCCACTGCGGTTAAACTTGTTGTTTATTGTATTCTATCAGTTTAACACTGTTGAAGGCTAACGATAATTTATTCCGCATTATCTTAGTCATAATATTTTTTACTAGACTAGTTGAGCTCACCCTTTGCTTTCATTGTTCTCTTCAGGAAATGAGAATATAGCAGGAACTAATCGGGGAATAGAGTGATGGTCCGAGATGGTGGCTATAGTAGTCCTCACTATTCTAGAAAATAATATGATAATAATTGTAATGAGGACTTTATTTGAGTTTCGATACTATCTACGAGATAATATCCGTGTTAAAACTCTCAGCTACCTTTTGTCGTATTGTATAATTAAAGTTTGTATTTAAGTTCTGTACTATGTAATTGACGACTCATAATGGGTGATGTATACCTATTTTGGGGGCGTCACAAGAACGAACTCGTTCCAACTCCGGATGAGAAAATTAAAGTTACGAAGAAAGAACATTAAACGTTAAAAACGTTAAGTATGAAAAGTTATGCGTCATGGAATTTTTGGACCAATTAAATGCCTAATTAGAAAGCCTGAAAAATTATTCTGTCATGGGGATTTAAAGTATGTTATGAAAACTAAGAAACAGCTCGAGAACGGATCAATTTCAAGTTAAAACGACTAAGATTTGAATTTGCATAGTGGACGCTAGGATTGAAGTTTAAAACTTAAACATTTTTCAAGGGTTTTTGCCGGTATGCAGTATTAGTTATGCCTAAAAAACAGCGCCGCAGAGCCATTTCGACCAACCCATTTCGCTAACTTGCATACCGCGCGGAAAAAAGAAGGAAAATCGGTGACTGCGTACCGATCCGTGTTTTGCCCAATGAAGAGATTTTCAAAGCAGAAAGTAAAGGAAATATTATGGGATGAAAATGAAGAAAAATATTAATTATTTATAATATCTTAATAAGGGTATTAGAAACTTAACTTAATGATTGAAAGGATGAAACTAATTAAACGTAAATTACTTAAACGAAGTAATTATTCTCTAATCTTGTGGGATATAAATGTTTAAGTTATACAAATGAATAAATTGAACATTTAACTTAAGAGGAATGAAGTATGATAATTGAATATCTAAGATTGATAACAAATGATAGCTAACGAATGGTAACAAGGATTAATGAACTCTTAAGTATAACTTGAGTCTAATGAAATGAGTGGGTATAGAAGTACGGGGAGTAGAAATAAACCAAAACTTGTCTTTATTTGCGTATCTAATTGGTATGTGCATGTAAATTATGTGTGTAGGCTGTTAAAGAAATAAGTTAGCGTAAACTATAAATAGACGCTTAAGGCAAGTTTCCTAAACCTTGCTCTTGTGAAATTATGTGAATTTTTATACTTAATCAAATCTTTTACATATTTGTTCAAGTACTCAAGACATGTTTTGCCATGTATTACATAAGAAAATATTGATGCCATTTAAATTTTTGGCTAAACAAATGTTAGAATGATTTATTTCATAGTAACTCTTTTTAAATGTTATTTATGAAAATTTAAGTTATCTAATGCCAATTGCTTTGACATTGATAAAAAGGTATGCCTAAGAATGAGCAATCAAATGTATTTAGTCGAATGTTCGACTGACACGCATGGTGTCAAAACTGAACGTAAATACGTTTAACGGATGAGCGTTGATCATCATAGAGTACTATAGGCTGATCATCTAGAAGTGATCATAAGATATATCAGATTTACGGTTTTATTACCGGGAAGTCCCTTTTTAATGAAAGAAAATGGTTAACTCTCGGTTGCTTGACCATCTCAATTTCAATATTCATATTGCGGTTTCAAATATATTTTAAACAAAGGAAAATTATCGGTTTTGATTATTCTTCTTGATTCTCGACTATTTGTATAGTTGTTGAATAATAAACACATGATTATTGATTTTTTTTGTTGTTAAATTGTATACTTGTTGAGCAATTAAATGCTCATCCTTGCTTAAATTATATGTTTTCAGCTAAGGTCGAAAGAGTTGAAGGGTCCGGTAAGAACAAAGGAAAAACGAAGTTGGAGAAGTAATTAGCCGATGTAATAAGAGTACTAACTTTTGTAATAATTTACATTAAGACATAATGAATATGTAATGGTTATAGATAACCTGGGAGAATGAATGGAAATGATGTAATAAATATAGTTTTTACATTTACGTCAAGAAAATATATAGTAATATGTTTTGGATGTCGTACGTAGCACCGTGTAGCACCTTATTTAGGTTTAAAGGAACCCAAATTGGGGGGCGTCACAATCTTCTTTTCTTTTCTTGATGAATATGGTATATATACTCGTAGTCAAACTTCTCAAAGTTTTTTTCATTAATAGGCCTCCATACGGTTGTACCATGAACATGGTGCTTTCTTAAGCCCATAAATTACCTTTTTAATTGGCAAACCTTCTGTTCATTTCCCTTTTGCACATAACTACAAATTTGTTCCACAAATATCACTTCATTCTACTCACCATGTAAAAATGCAGACTTTACGTCTAACTGGTAGATAATCTATCCTCTTTGAGCTGCAAGTGTTACCACCAATCAAATTGTCTCCATGCGTGTCACATGTGCAAATACTTCATTGTAGTCTACCCCATGTTGCTGAGTATACCCCTTCGCTACAATCCTAGCCTTGTATTTGTTCACTTTTCCATTTTCATTAAACTTGGTCTTATAAATCCATTTCACTCCAATCTTCTTTGCTCCTTTAGGTAACTCCATTAATTCCCACGTACCATTGTTTTTTATTTCTTCCATTCTAAATCCATGGCTCTTCTTCATATCTCACTCTTCATAGCATCTTCAAAGTGAATAGGATCAATAATATTGCAAACATGGTCAAATAAGCTTCATTATCTTCTTCAAAAATTCCTTCTCCTGTTTCATAGTCTCTCATACAGATTGGTGGTCTCATATTCCTCCCTTCATTAATTCGAGCTAGGAGAAATTTCTTTGGCTAAGGAATCTAAAGAAAAATTCTCTTCAGCTGCATCTCCATACAACAAATCTTCCCAGATCTACGTCATCATCATAAATAGGTTCTCTAGACTCCTCTACTTCGTCATCTACGTTCGTCTACGTCTTCCTCAAGCAGGAGGTTATTACCCTTTTGATTGGCAGACTTCCTATACTCAGTCACTCGGTGTCCTTGTTTACCACATCTGAAACATCTAATAATAGCTAGGGCTTGTGATACCCCTTGGTTGCTGCTGGGCAAGACGAGATTCCTGAAGGTTTGTTGGCCTACTACTTTAATTGCTTCTTATCACCAGTCTTCGGTTCTATTGTTATTCTACATAATGTGAGTGCTCATATGTTTCAGAAATAGTACAAAACAAATGAAGACTGAGAACATCCTACAAGGGTTGTCATAATCCCCCCAAATACCGTGTCACCAACTGTTCTCTATTTCAGATAGATCGTTCCGGGCTATTAATTGGTAGAACTCTTCTGTGTAATCATCAACTGGTCTGGTGCCTTTCCTTAATAGGTGAAGTCACTTAAACAAGGATCTAGTGTAGTCAAAAGGAATAATGTGTCCCCACGTTTTTTTTCTTCATCTTTTCCCAATTCGTGATTTTGGTATTTACTTATCTTTCTCGTGATTGCCTCAACTGCTCCAACCACGTAGATGTTATACCTTTGAGTTTGATGGCAACCATTTTCACTTTGACACTTTCTAAAACTTCCTTATATTCAAAAATTCGTTCAACTTCATTCATCTAATCAATGAATCCCTCGGCCTGTAACATGCCAGAAAACTCGGGTAGTTCAACTTTGAAACTGAGATCTCTCCTACGATATCCTCTCTTCCACAACGCTCCTAGAATTGATCTAGATTGTGATACATGTTTTTAAAATAGGAATTAGAATCGTAATCTTCCGCTCCATGACTATAGACATCATGCATTGTTAGACGCCGAGTTAACTCTATAACTTGTCTCTGTAAATCCTTAATTATCATTTCATAAACATTACGATCACGGTGCGGTACTTCCTTGTTTGGAGCCTATATATCCACAATGACCACGACTACTAGACATTGAAACTGATGATATTTCACCTCAGGAAGACGTTGATGCTCTGATACCAACTGACGCAAGGCAAAATAATGATTATTCTGCAGACTAGTTTAACAGAAAATTCACATGCAAAGAAAGCAAGAGAATTACCCAAAAATTAACACGGAGAAACTTCTCTGATGTTTAAATTAATATTATCAAAACCAAAAAACTCCGCTCATTCAGCCTACAAGCCAAACTTTATTGCTAAAATATTTCCTTATCAAAATGTAACAAAATTCATATAATTATGTCATAATTAATTACGTAATAACAGAAAAGATTCACTTCTTAATAATAAAACACTAATATAAAAGAATGAAAACATAACTAAAAATAAGAGTAACAAAAAATAAGAATACTTGAAGCCAGACCCGAAGAAAACTCCTGAAGGGATCCGATTTTGAACTCCTAAAAAGAATTCTGAAGCTGAACTTCTGACTCCAAAGACATCACCGAACTCCAGAACCCGAAGACATCACCAAACTCCCAACCCCGAAGACATCAATGTCTACCATCCTTGCACCGAGCCACTAATTAACTCATGGTATTTCAATGTCGTACATCTCTGCATCATCAAACTCAGATCCTCCTGCATCACATAGAGGACCATGAAACTTCATGTGATGAATTTTGATCCGTGATTTTCGATTCAACAGCGTCGTTGTGGCAGTCATCATCTCTGAGATTATTACTGTGCACCGACTGTGAGAATTTGAAATCCTTCAAGGATTTGGAGAGTGTAAAAGAGAAAGAGCGACTACTGATTTATCGTGAGAGAAACAATTTTCTCTGTGACACCTCTCTATTATTTTCGCCAAAATTATAGAGAGAAAGAGTGAAAAGCAATGAGAAGAAAGAAGAGAAAGCCTAAGCACTAAAAATATAGAGATTTGAATGCTCACGAGGCCATAAATTTAGTAAATACCTCTCTCTAGTTCACTGAGAATAGAGATTTAGACATAAACTTAACAGGAAATTTAGGATTCAACGAGAGAGAGGTAGAGGGGCTGCGGAGAGAGCACTCATCCATGGTCAGGTGATGGTAAGGATGAGGAGACAATGTTGATGAGACAAGAGAGGGTTAAATGAGATGAATAGAATTAGATAGATATAGTGTCTTAGCTAATTATTTGTAAATAATTATTATACTCAATACTTACGGCTACACAAACACCTCATGTGTAAATGTTACCCTGTACCTACATTCATTAAGAGACCCTAGCTATATACCAGCAGTTCACCTCTTTACCTACGGTCGACGCAGAACCGTCGCTATATGTCTCCATAGCTACGTTTCCGCACCGACCGTCGGTATAACTCGTCGCTTTAGCCCCAAACTCTTATAGTGTTGGGATGGAGTATATATATATATATATATATATATATATATATGAGAATAATGGTCATACACAGTTGTGTATGTTTTATTTGTGCACAGTCTGTCAAACTTACGTCATTTTGGCGGATTTGTTTTTGATTTCTGATTTGGGAGAAGAGAAGTTTTTTTTAAAAAAAATAACGCTCGCCAAAATGACGTTTTAAAAACTGCACATAAATAAAACATACATTGATGTGTATGGTCAGACACACCCCCCCCCCCCCCCACCCCCACCCCCTCCTCCCTCCCTCCCTCCTCACCCACACACACACACACACACACACACACACACACACACACACACACACACACACACATATATATATATATATATATATATATATATATATATGCAAAACGACGTAATTCATTTTGTATAATAATTCACTCAATTATATATATGACTCTCACTCCCTTTTTTTTGCCATTTATATGTCTATATATAATTCGGTGGATCTTTTTCCTCTTAGAGCTTTATAATTGAAGCAACTTAAATGATAGCCCAACCCCACAATAAAAATTTAAATGATAAAAGAAAAAGAAAAGAAATTAAAGAAGAACATATAATCAGAAAAGAAAAGAAAAAAACAAATGAAAAATGTTCCTAGTGCAAAGGCATGTTTTTTTTTTAATTCTAATATTTATTTATTTAATATTTCTTCTAATTTTAGTCACTGGCTTTTACTCCTAATTAATCCTCTTAAAATGAAAGCTGCAAAAAACTCCTAGGGTTTCAAATGTTTTTCTTGGATTCTTGAGGAGATATTTAAGTGCCTTAAAAGTGTAATGGTAATTATGGTACTGCTGTGAAATTCTCAAGATGCCTGTGAGACTCCTGAAAAGTACATATGACCAGCCTTTTCTTCTTTTGGAATAAAGGCAAATATATCATTTATGATCACCTTTAGGTTCTTCTACTCAAATACACAACCCTATATTCCTACATGCATGTTATCTTCTAGCTGGAGCTTTTATAGGTAGATAAATAATTAATGCAACCTATAGGATCTTGATTTTAAAATAGGTAGTTACGTTCAAATGAATAATTTTATTGAATAGTTTATAGAGACAAGTTGGACGTATATATTGGTATAGTAAAGAGTTATATTTCAAATTACTTCGAACTTATTAATAAACTGTCTTGAAATCAATATCATAGCTAAAACAAGAATTACTTCATCAAACGGTGAAAAGCAAAATACAGATGTATATAATGAGAGAACCACTTGACAATATTATAACAGTAAATAAATATAAGAAATCTTTTGCTTTTTTGCGTTTAGCTTAATTTGGGGCCTTTAATATTTAATTAAGTTTTCAGCCCTTACTTTTTTAGTAGTTTCTTATATGTGGCTATCTGTTCCCACTCTGATTATACAGTTATCAGACGTTAGGTGAGACCCATTTCAGGATAAGGTGCTGACTGCAGAGGCATCAGGTTGGGATATTGCAGTTTCACTTTCAGTTCAAGTATCTATTCATAATAATCTAAACATATTAATTTCACACTAATTAATAAAAGTATATAAATTCTAATCTTGTATCTTTAAATTAGTATATAAGCTACTTGAATGCACGTCCAAGCCCCTCTCTCTCTCCCTCTCCCTCTCTCTCTCTATATATATGTGTGTATATATATATATATATAAATATATTGTGCGTGTGAATTATGTATACTCACGGTTTATAATACACACTTTTGTCAAAGAATTAATAATGTAAAATACAGTTCGTCAAACAGTGTTGTCATAGTTCATTACTCTTTACACGCACTTTCATCAATTAGTGTCACGGGTTGATAGTGTAAAATACCGTCGTTTAACATATTGTCACAGTTTAGTGCTATATAATAAGCCTATAACACAAGCTTTCATCAAACAGTTTTACGAATTGATAGTGTAAAATACAGTCCGTCAAACAGCTTAACATATATTAATCTTCCTTTCATCAAACAGTTTCATAGATTGATAGAGCAAAATAGAATCCCGTCAAGCAATTTAACGTATTATTTTTAGATCTAGTCAGGCTAGGATAATTAATCTTCCTTCATATTTTTCATATATTCATTTATATATATATATATACATTTATATTTCATTAACTAAGTTATCTGCTGGGAGAGGGGAGAGGGGAGAGGGGAGAGGGGGGAAGGGGGAGACAGTAATCTGTTTTGGGCAAATCAAGAAACATGGGGGGTTTACAAAAAAAAGGGGGAAAAAGAAGGGAATATATCCAAACTAGTTTTATTAAATTTGCATTGAGTGCTGAATTTTGCCTAGTGCCCAGAACATTGGATCAAGGGGCGGTCCGATGCCTTAATGACCGGTGCACTATGATTTTAATTTTTTTTTTTTTTGGTTTTTTAACCATAATAATGAAATAAATAAATAAAAAATAATAGAGCAAGTTTGAACAAAAAATTATTAAAAAAATATATCAGTGTTTTTTTAATAAAAAATATACTTTTTTTTATAATTTTTAATTCAAATTTACTTTATTATTTTTTATTTTATTTTTTTTATTATTGTGGTTAAAAAACCAAAAAAAAAAAGAAAAAATAAGAGGGGCACCGGTCATTACCGGTCATTAAGCTACCGGACGCCCCCACCCCCCAAATTCCAGAGGATTACCTAGCTCTGTGGCCTTGATCTCCGAGTCCTCATTTCCCAAGATCCAACATTTCTGCCCCCATACTCCACTGCAGGCCCCATATGTCTATTTTCCTAATCCTCCCGTCCGCCGGCCGACCTCCGTTTTTCTTTTCCTTCTTTCCGGAGCGAGAAATAGAGATTACCGCGTTGTAAGGTACTTCCTTTTTCTTTCTCTTTCTATATATAACATGTGTATCAGTACTGTTAAAACACTGTTATTTGCAGAAATCTTCTGGACTAGATTTGACCTGTATATCTATCATCAGACACTAACGAGCGCACATATATAAAAGCAAATATAAAATATATGTGCACTAACAATTAACTGTGCCTGCATTAATTAAATATAGTACCAAGGTTCAAGAAATAAGATAAGTATTATTTTTAATTTTCTTTATATATATATATATATATATATATATATATATTGAAAATGATCCATGACACGTACGTACGTGCTATAAATAAAAAATGGATATACGCACAAAATAAGAACACAGTACCATGATTAAAAATAAAAAATCGACCTCTGCGACTATTTGTAGCGGACGTGCATAAGACACTGAACAAAATTGTCTAAATCTCTTTCACTCAATTTATTATTTAGAGTTTGGCCTTCTTTATCTTTTCCACTCGATATTATTTAGTGTTTAGGGTTTATTAACTATGATGATTGATTTATTAACTAGGATTTATGGTTTATTAATTAACTAATCCATAAAAAATTAGAGTGAATAATCCTTAAACCCTGTTGAATAAACCTTAAATCCTAATAAATAAACCATAAATCCTAGTTATTAAATCACAAATTCTAAATAATAAATCGTGCAGAAAAGATGAAGGAGGCCAAATTTTAAATAACAAATCGAGTGGAAGAGATGATGGCTATTCTGATTAGCGTTTGCTCTTTTTAGTAGACAAATAAAAATTTGGGTTAATTGCATATTACATTCCGAAGTATACACTCTTACCATTCCTACCCCGATGTTTAAACGCTTTCATTTCGCTACCCCAGTATCGTTAAGTAAGCATGAATGACTCTTTTGTAATTTTTGGCCATTTAAATTAGTGACACGTGGCCATTTTTTCGGCTAACAAATTGACCAAAAGGGTCAATTATGCTTACTTAACGGTACTTAGGATAACGGAATGAGAGCGTTTAAACATCGAAATACGAATGGTAAAAGAATGCATACTTCGGCGTTTAATATCCACGTCCGCTACTAATAGTAACGGACAACAATTTTTTATTTTTAATCATGACCGTTTGTTCTTATTTTGTACGGCAATAATAATATATGCATGCCCATTTTTTGTCCATGACACCTACGTATCATGGATCATTTTCTCTTTCTCTCTCTCTCTCTCTCTATATATATATATATCCATTTTGGCTCCAATTCATTTCTTGGGGAAGTGAAAGAGCCACGCACATTAAACAGTTTTTTTATTTAAAACTGGCATAATAATAAAAATGATATAATAATTTTTGGAATTGAAAGATTTTTAAAAAAAAAAAAAGGGTATGGATAGTACAACATAATTTAGGCGTTATGTTATACCCAAATCAAACTGCAAAATATCTTTTAAAAAACTTTCAATTCCAAAAATTATTATACATTTTTATTACATTTTTATATGGAAAAAAAAAGAATAATTTCCAATAAAAAAACTTAAGATATATTTTATATATATATATATATATATATATATATATATATATATATATATATATATATATATATATATATATATATATCAGTACACTTGCAAGTTGCAAGCTATTTGTCATACAGTATAAATAAGGGAAAAGAGATCATAGTACTATTGTATGGAACCTTATCGCTTACTGACCTAGTATATATTACTGGGCCTACAAAAATAAGATCCCCATAAGACCTGTCCTCATCGCCTACCTAGCTCCTCGATTCGAGATAATAATCCCTTGTGTGCATTAATTTTCTCTAATTAATTACTTAAAAATAATAATCTCTCTTCCTTCCCTCCTTCCTTGTCCTGATATTCCAAACAGTTCAAAATTGACAGTTCATTTAGTCAAATCTAGTCGTAGAGAATTGCATTTCGGTTGTCATTTGTTATATATTCGAGTTTATACAATTGCATCTCTTGGCTATAAAAATTTAAATTGTACATTTAGATAGTACGTACTATATAAATATGGGCTGTCTAATTTAAACAGCCTGAAATTCATATCCCCCCAAACACCCTCTAATTCTTTTCTATATATAAGACTACTCTTCACTTTTATTATTCATTCTTCTTCCTTCCTTCATTCCACTCATTACTTCCTCTTCTTTTTTCATCTCCATCCTCTTTGAAGCTTAATATACATATATTAGTATATATACGCCATTTTTTCTTTCGGTCATTACAAGAAAAAAGCTTATTTCAGACTTACGGACATGAAACTCACCCCTTTGCCTTGCATGTTGGGGCAGAAAAGTAGAGTGCAGCCAAGGATGACTTGCCGACTCTTAATTTCTTTAATGGTTTGATTTGTTAATTTCCACTTATACATATACATACAATTAATATATATATATATATATTAATATATATACACACATAAAATGCATCATAATTAATAATGGATGTGTAGAGTATCGGCAAGTACGTCTTTGGCTACATTCTCCTTTCTACTCCTCATGCTAAGCTTCTGGTGATACTAGCTAGAGATTTCATCAGCTGATCTGCAGGTATGTTAACTGGAAATTACTGTAATAGATTTTAATTTCATATAATAGAGGTACGGATTGATTTTTTTTTTTTACTGCAGTACTTAATATATGAGTCCAAGATGATATGTTCATGCCCAATCTCTGTCACACAGACACGCACGGACACAACGCCAGACATGTACACACAAATAAATGCGCGCCTGTACGCACAAACTCACACACGGACACGAGGCTTCTTGATTTTATCACCAACCTTTAATTTGCTTAATTAAATGGCCCATTCTTTTAAGTATGCCCTAATTCTTAACTTCAACATAAATAGTTCCCGTTACGTTGAATATTAATTTTCTTTTTATCTTTTTTAAGCTACAAAGGGTTTTTGGATTTCATTAATTAAAATTATGTAATTTAATTATTTTTATTTCGTATTTCAGTCATTTTAATTTGTTGATAGTCGACTATGAAAACCCTCAATAAGGCTAGTAAGCATGTCATCAAAAGCACAAAAGTTTAGTTACATTAATACCCACACTAACCACCTCATATTAGACTTAATTAGAGTTCACACGTTATACTTAATTAAACCAATTGATTAGTCTAGTTTATATAAATACAACATACAAAATATTCTCCCACTTGGATATTGATTAATTGAAAAATAATTATCTATATAATAGGATAAAATTAAGTTTTTTGGTCCTTAGTCTTTTAGTATGGGACTAGAATTTAACTACTACTAAAACACTGTAAGGATACATTCATGTTGTTATGATGATATAGTTAATTTGGGGATCAGGGTTATTGTTGTCTTTTCTTTTATTGTAATAAGGCTAATATAGCCTTATTCCTTTAACAGTAGTGAGTCATGCTTATTGTGGTTTCTTGTTGTTGCTTTACTGAGAGAGGTGCGGTAGGAGTGAGCTCAGTATTATATACTTGAGAGATTGTAATTGCTGAGGGATTATTGAATGATAATGAGTTGCTCTCTCTCTCTCTATATATTCTTCTGAATCTCTCTACTTCTTCCCCAATATTCTCTCTCCCTATTTTCTGAATCTTCTTCCTAAGTCATTGTTTCAGAGATTAGAGCTGAATTTGAGCTCTGTAATTGATTTGATTAAGCCAAATCATTACAATTGGTATCAAAGCTACTCGATCCAACTATGGCAACTAACAATCAATGATTCATGAATCTCGAAACTCAAATGGCTGAGCAGTCCAATTTAATTGTTGGATTGGAGGATAAAATCGAGCAGAAAATGGAACAAAAATTATAGCAGATGATGAAAGGAATTGAAGCTCTTCTTGCTGTGAGGGGACCACAACCAAAAGATATACCAGGTAATACGCAAGGCTCAGATTCGTTAGTTTTGGGATCGTTTGAAGGATAGATTGGTAATGAAAAGTCTAGTAACAACATTTTCAGAACTATTAAGTTTGAATTCCCTAAATTCGATGGATCTTGTAAGACCCCGAATTTTATGAAATGAAAGTATTCAATTTTCCTATAATTATTATTCTATTTAGTAAATAGTTAAATTGATAAAAGGTTAAAGTTAAGGGTATTATTTGAAAGTTTTGCAAAGTAAGCAAGTTGATATAAATTAATATTAGATTGTGTAAAGGGAATATTCGATTAATTGGGGAATATTCGTTTTAACAGGGGAATATTAAATACGACAAGACAATCATTGGTGAACCCTAATAACGAAAGTATTGTCGTATTTAGAAAACGACGATGATTATCTTTTATAAATAACGGCGAAAGTTTTACCGTTAAACTATTTAAGCGCCGGGTAGTAAAAGTACAATAATACGCGTGGTTGCATAGTAGCTTACAAGTATCGATTATTGATGCTTACGTAAGAAGTCACTCGATTATACTCAATTATTGCTCACGATGAATTGTCGTGATATCTCTCATATTATTGATTCAATTATTGTCACAAGATCATCTGCATAATATGTATTATTATTAAATCAATAATTGAGAACGACAAAGTTATTTATATTATTATTTGCAATATTGACAATGTCTGAAGTTTTGTCGAGGAGAGGTTTAGTCACCTAATTCTTGGCTTGATAGGAGAAATCCTTATCTGAAAAGCCCTCTTTCACAGGAGCGACACAGTTGTTAAATATTGTGAGTTATAATATTAATAATGAATAAATTTGTGTTGATTAAAGATGAAATTGATAGCTCCATTATGTTGGGATTATTAGTGTTGGTAGAAATCGACATCTATTTCGATAATAATGGATGTCTGGAGGTTATATTGACCAATCGAGTAATTAATCGGATAAATGAGCAATTAATTGCTATTAATTCACATGCTTATAACTATTTGCTCACATGTGTGTACTATTGATTCACATGCATGTACTATTAGGGGAAATGGTGCAAGATTGATAATACTTGCATGACTATATTAAAAATGGAGGTATAGATGAAGGTACTATACTGTAATTATTTTTTCACATGATTGTATTATTTATTCACATGTGTATACTATTGATTCACATGCATGTACTATTAGGGGAGTTGGTGCAAGATTGATAATACTTGCATGACTAAATTAAAAATAGAGGTATAGATGAAGTTACTATACTGTAATTAGTTTTTTCACATGATTATACTATTGAGTCACATGAATGAACTATTAATTCACATGATTTACTATTAGGGGAGGTGGTGCAAGTTTGATAATACTTGCATGACTAAATTAAAAATGAAAGAAAAGATGAAGGTATTACACTGTAATATTTTCGAGCCCCAAAATGTGCAATTATCGAAACTATATTTTCCTATAAATAGAAGCTCATTCTTCCTTCATTCTCACCAATTCACTAAGACTCACAAGAGCAATTATGTATAAAGAAATTTATAGAGAGAAAGAAGAAGAAAGTACATTACTTATTTATTCCGAAGATCTCGGTCTTCTTCTGAGGTAAGGGATATTATTTATTTCATATTCTGAAGAGATATTATTTTTCGTATTCGTATGAATATTATTTTCGTTCAATATTCGTAAAGAATATCATCTTCGTTCAATATTTGTAGGAATATTATTTTCGTTCAAAAGTTGTAAGAGGTATTATTTATTTCATATTCTGAAGAGATATTATTTTTTGTATTCGTATGAATATTATTTTCGTTCAATATTCGTAAGGAATATCATCTTTATTCAATATTCGTAGGAATATTATTTTCGTTCAACAGTTGTAAGGGTATTATTTATTTCATATTCTGAAGAGATATTATTTTTCGTATTCGTATGAATATTATCTTCGTTCAATATTCGTAGGAATGTTATCTTCGTTAAATATTCGTTGGAATATTATCTTCGTTAAATATTCGTTGGAATATTATTTTCGTTCAACAGGTTATCTGAGGATATTATTTTGTTCAAGATTCATAAGGAATAATATTTTCTTCCATACTCGTAGTATGTGAGTAATATTATTTCGTCTCTCGTAATCTGATTATACCCTTTATACATTAAAGTATTGCTTCTATACTAAAGTGAAATTAGTAGAATATCCTTGAAATTTGCGATTCATCTCAGTAATATCGCTTCACAATGATATTTTACGCACATTCTTGTTAAATTTGAAGTTTTTCATCTTTAGAATCTTGTCCATGAGTACTATTTATTTATACTGGTCTATTATTCATAAAAGTCTTATTCACAGTACTATTCATAAAAAGTACTATTCACGAGTCTTATTCTCAAGTCTTATTCACAGTACTATTCTCAAGTCTTATTCACGGTCTTATTCACTGAGTACTATTCATAACAAAAAATTGATTTTTTTGGTCAAATCATTTTGATACTGATTATCATTCTTGAATTTTACTCCTGAAAGCAAATTACCATGTTGACAATTTGGACAATATTGAATTACGGATAAATTAAATTATAAATCTTTAAAAATTTATCCTTGAACTTGTTTTATTGAATTCTTATATCATTGTCATCATCCTGTATGTTTATATTATGTTAAAAGTCATCTCGGCACTGTAGTGCGTAGATGGACTTAATATGATTATGACGAGGGATTATTCGGTATAATCATGGTAGTAATGTTACAAATGATGTGGTAAAAGTCCTCATTGGCCCGTAGTGCATTGATGGGCCGATTATTGGCATCTTCATGACCATTGATGAATACTACGAATATCCTTGCCCGTAGTGCATGGATAATTTGTGGTCGTGATTCTAAAGAATATCATTGGTAGTAGTCGTGGGTGATTCGATGATGTGGATTATTTATTAATTTGAGTCTCGTGATAAAAGTGAAGAAAAACCTTTTAAATCATAGAAGATAGTAGATTTTATGCTCTACTTGACTCTTACAATGGATTACTTGTTCATTGCAGATTAAACTTGATGTTTGTTATATTTTATCGGTTTAACCTTTGTTGAAGGCTAACGATAAATTATTCTGCATTATCATAATATTTTTACTGGGCTAGTTGAGCTCACCATTTTGCTTTCATTGTTCTCTTGAAATGAGAATGTATTTGGGACTAGTCGGGGGACGAGAGTGACGGTCAGGATGATAGCATTAGTAGTCCTCACTATTCTATGAAATAGTGTGAGAAATAATGTATTGAGGACTCCATTTGAGTTGAATAACATCTGAAGACAATATTAAGTATTAAAACTCTCGATTTATGTTTTGTCGTATTTTACCACTGACAGGTTGTATTATTAAGTTGTATATGAATTTTGTACCATGTATTTGGTGACTCAAGATGGGTGATGTATACCTATTTTGGGGGCGTCACAGATCTAACCTTAGAACATGGATTAGGAAATGTAATAAGTTGTTTGCTTACCATATGGTTGCTGAAAATCAAAAGTTATACCTAGCTACTATGAACTTAGAAGGTGAGGCAGAGGAATGGTATTCTGGATTAATGAATGAAGGAGAGGAGCTGACCTGGAAAGGTTTTGTAGAAGAAATTACGGCTAGATTCAGTCCCGAAGTACAGATTAATCCTATTGGAGAGTTAAAAAATCTACAACAAGTTGGATCCGTGGATGAATGTTGAAGAAAATTTGAAGAACTAAAGAGCTGGGCACTGTTGAGAAATTTTGTGTTGAATGAGTCTTTTTTTTTATAGACTGTTTTGTGGGAGGTTTAAAGGAGGAGATAAGGTTAGGTATTCAAGAGCTCAAAATTACCACTCTAAAGGATTTGATCAGATTAGCCAGAGCGGAGGAAGCTAAACTAGAGGCTTGGTTAAAAAGGAGTAGAATGGGAATCAAGTCAATGATTGGAGGTTACCAAAAGACCAATCATATGCCTAACACCAAAATTGTTGATGGAGGTTCTGCTATCATACAGACTGTTGGGTTTCTAAGCATGGAAGTGGGGAAATCAATGCCTATTAGGGGCTTAACTAGGGAGCAGATTGATGAAAAAAGAAGGAAGAAATTATGTTTCTCATGTGATGGACCATACACTATGGGACATCAATGCAAAAAACCACAAATTTTTATGATCATTCCATCCTGTGAAGACATCAATAAGGATGAGGATGATGATGAATGTTGTGAAGATAATGATTCAGAAAGAGTTGGTTGACAACCCCAAAATAGGTCCATTTCATCCAACCTATTCTGAGTCGCCAAATACATGGTACAGAAAACAACTACAACTTTATTACAACAATTGTCATGCAAAATATAACAACACATGCTGTGAGTTTGGATACAAATATATACCAACTGTGACTCTTATCCCAACCTTGGATAGCACGTCACAATGACACCTTACATAAAGGTATAGTCAAAAGCTGTTTTAGAAATTAGAATCTTTGGGAAGTGCTCAAGAAACCTTCGCATACATGGGAGGCCATGCTACAGGTTATGATAGGTATCGTATGGTACAGAAATTATCCTTGGTTGACCTAATAGACCCCAAAAGAAAAACGAGAAGATTACTATCATATTCCTCCCAATGGTGAGTCTTACTCTTCGACATATCATTATCTCCCATCTCTAATTGAGAATTATACTTCAAACAAACACCCAGATTATATAGGTAGTGCTCGTAAATATACTCAACAAGTGGATCGTACGTACACATCTTATGATGACACGAGATTGTATGTCATTAGACATCTTGTATGATAGTGGCAAAACACCCTTCCAACGTTGGGTTTGCCTCACCCTAGTTGATTCACCAAATATAACTAATAAATGATGACCACCATTCTATTCCCCTGTTACCCACGCTCGACCCAAATTTACACTCTTATTACGAAAGGAATTGTGAAATGTAGTGTGAGAGCACAATTTATTGATGAAAGAATATCATGACTAAAGATAATTAAATTATCAATAGCCTTCATCAATAATAAATCGAGATTTAGAACATATGGTAGATGATAAAAATTTCAACCATAGTTGCGTGAACGAAGCAATCCATTAGAAGAGTCGAATAGACCATAAAGTCTATTATTTTCTCTATGTTAAAATCCACCAACAATGTTTTATCCTCGTAACATCAATCAACAGTTTCGATCCACAATCATATGAATAACTTTCATAATCATAATTGTGATTCTAAATTTCTCTTCGCATCCAGGACGAAGATAATTTTCATCACATGTCAACATCAAAGATCATGGTTATACCAAATCATAGTTTACATTCATAATCATACTAATAAATTCATCTTTTTTTGCTACTACCGAAGATATTAAATCAACAGATTCATCTTTGCACTCTTGGCCAAAGATATTCAACAACATGTCATCTTTGCACTACGGGCCAAAGATATTCATCAATAATTCATCTTTGCACTACATGCCAATAATATTCCTCAACAGTTCATATTTGCACTACAGGCCAAATATATTCATCAACAGTTCATATTTGCACTACACTGCTAAATATATTAATATCTCGAAAAGAAATATATAATCATTTAGAATTTATATAAACAATAACTATAACCATGTTGATCATTTCACCTTTTGCACTTAAGCTAAAGATATTCAATTATAAATTCAATGGTCATGATCATACCAAATCAACAATTCAACTTTGCCTTTCTTGGCGAAAAAAGAGAACCCATAGTCGTGATCATACCAAAAATCTATCCATCTTTACACTTAAGTCAAATAGAAATATCATCGTTAGGGTTATAAAAATATTATATATGATAATAAAAATAATATGATCAACATATAGTTTTAATCTCAAGAGTAACATTCATAAATTAACTATAATTTGGTTAGAAAAAAAAACCAATTTTATCATGAATAGTAATTCGTGAATAGTAACTCATGAATAGTAAACCCGACACAAAAAGGTAGAAATTTTACAATAAAATTCATACCAATATTTCGGTATAATAATATTGAAATAACATTTCTTAAACTTATAAACAATTTATTTTAATTGTTTACACTTTACTAAATAATGTATTTAATCATCCTAAAATTCCAAACTCATAAGACTTCATCACTAATAACCAAAATCCTCATCAAAAATCTGCATATACCTCATATAGGATTCTCAAGCCATAAAATCCTATTTTCTAATTTTCTTACTTCACATAACATATTTAATTTATTTACTCATAACTAGTCAATTTTCTTGAAAAATACCAAATTAGTTTCAAAAATATTTCTTTTCTGGGATTTAGTATAATATAGTCCCATATTGAACATATATTTTTCTCAGAATTTTTAAAATTCATTTTCTATTTTTCATATTGCCAAAACCGCCGAATATTTAGACATTTATCATAAATTGTACTTTTATCCAAAAATTCCAAAATTCACATAGTATACTGATATTATATAGATATACTTCCAATAAAAATTTCATCAATTTTGGAGTTAACCACAAGGAGTTATAAGCGGTTACTTTTAAAATAGTCTTTTCTCGTAAAATTCATAACTCTTAATCTATACATCCAAAAATCGCCATTTTTGGCCACAATCAATAAAACTCATCAAAATATCATTTCAAATTTTTCTAGTATTTTTTGAAGGACAGAAGAAGTACGAACTGAAAAACATAATAACCCTTAAAATCTCTTACCTCAAAAGAGCAGTACTTCTGACTGGAATATCGGATGAAAAACCGAAGGAAACTTCTACTAAATAGCAACTCTCAAAATATCTAAATACTCTCTAGAATATGCTCGACAATATAGAGAGAAAGAAAACTTGTTTCTGGTGTGATTTGCAATTCTAACTTAGCCTTCTATTTATAGGAAAATGTTAGCACGCCGAAGCAGACTTGACCTGCTAACTGATGGCTTTACCTGCTACTATTCCACCCACCAAAAATCAGCCATCTTCCTCAATAACCAAAAGTGGGGCTCACCCATTTCTAGAATTTTTCATCAAAATCATTTAGAAACCTAATTTCCAAATCAGTCACCTCTTAAAATTCATAACAAATCATTCGTTCATTTTTAACGGTTCAAAATTTGTAAACATATACTCAACTTATATATGTATAACATATCCAAAAATCACAACGATCCAAGTACGATTAAAATTATAACTCACACAATAAAAGTCGTAAGAACATCGATTTGATCTTTTAATACCTCAAATCCGGCAAAATCTTGATAAAATACCTCAACATTAATTCCTTCATTTATAACCACATAAATAAATTCATCATTTATATCCACATCAAATAAACATTTCATTATCATATAAATCAATAATTAATTATTCACAAATAATATTAGAATCACAATAATGACAACCAGCGGCGGTTCCAGGAAGAGGGGCTTTCAGATAAGGATTTCTCCTTCTTCGGGTATGATTAGGTGATCAAACCTCTCCTCTTGAGAACTTTCTAGACATTGCCAATAATGTTATCTAATAATATTATTCAAATAATAAGAATTATTGATCGATAATGGAGATATTAATGCGATGACAATTATTGAAGCAACAATAATATAAAATATCAACGCAAACAATTATTGAATCAATAAAATAAAATATCGAATAAAGTAATTCTTTGTAATAATTATTGAGTCTTGTCTTCTCACGTAAGAATCTATAATTGAAACAAATCTTCATGCGATACAGGTAATCTTCTTGTCAATTCTGGCATTATTCTTGTATTTTAACCACCGTGTATTCCAACGATTGTTAATTGGTAACAACTTCTGTAATTATTTATAAAAACTCAAATTTGTCATTTTTTTCATCAGATAGTTATTACATTATGGGGCACAAATGGTCATGCTGAGTAAATGCACGAATATTCCCCAAGCGAGAAAGAATATTCCATCACTAAACGAATATTTCCCGACAACAATGAATATTTTATAACCACTTGCGTATTTTGAAAAAAATTCATATATCACCCTTAACTTTAAAATTTTTTATCAATTTAACCATTTACTGAATAGGAAAATTGAATACTTTTATTTCATAAAATTCGGGGTCTTACAATATATCACCCTTAACTTTAACCTTTTATCAATTTAACCATTTACTGAATAGTTATTATAAGAAAAATTGAATACTTTTATTTCATAAAATTCGGGGTCTTACAATGTTACTCAACAGGAAACTCATATCACCCTTCATGCCTTGTCTGGGCATAGTGCTAATAATACGATAAGAATTCTGGAAATGGCTAATGGGAAAGTGTTGAGAATTTTAATTGATAGTGGAAGCACTAATAACTTCTTAGACCCCCAAGAAGCTAAGAAAGTTAAGGCTGTGTTGCAAGATACCAAACCTGTAGCTGATGGCTTTAAAGTCACTAGTTTTCAGGAGTGTAAGTCCTTTAATTGGTCAGTCCAAGGAGAATCATTCACTACTGATTTTAGAATCTTGCCATTAGGAGGAATTGATGCAGTATTGGGGGTACAATGGTTGAGGAATTACAACCCATTAACCTTTGACTTTGAACAATTGCAGCTCTCAATTAACAAAGGAAGTAAGAAAGTGGTTTTACAAAGAGAATCTGATATGGTCCCACCTGCAATACAGCCCATGTCTTCTGGAGAATTCAAGCAGACCCTAAATAATATAACTCATGGTTATTTTGGATTTCTGTTTGGAATGGCTCGGGAATTTGCAGAGAACATTGATGTTATAAAACCAGATCAGGTGATTGGTAATAGAAATGAGAATAATCAGTTTTTTTGTCAGATGGAGGAAGTATTGCAAACATACTCGGAGGTATTTCAAGAGCCAAAAAGTTTACCTCCTACTAGGTCCCATGACCATCATATTAAATTGAAGGAAGGAAGCCAACCTATCAATTTGAGACCTTACAAATATCCATATGTGCAGAAGGAAGAAATTGAGAAAATTGTTCGTGAGATGTTGGTTTCTGGGGTGATACAACCAAGTAATAGTTGTAAGACCCCGATATTTATGAAATAAAAGTATTCAATTTTTCTATTTAGTAAATAGTTAAATTGATAAAAAGTTAAAGTTAAGGGTGATATGTGAAATTTATTTAAAATAAAGTGGTATAAGATACTTATTATTGTTAGGGAATATTCGTTTGGTGTGGAATATTCTTTTTGTCGGAGAATATTCGTATAACCACAGTAGTGACCATTTGTGGGCCCCATGTATGAATAAGCGTCGGATGAAGAAAATGACAAATTTGAGTTTTTATAAATAATTGGCGTAATCGTTCACAATTAACCTTTGTTAGAATACCCGGTGGGTAAAAAGTAAAATGTCTGGCGTTGTTTGCGGTATTTTTGATATTTTTGAATTATTGATTCTTACGTGAAAGGAACTACTCGATAATTATTACGATAATTACTTTTCAATATTTTATTTTATTGATTCAATAATTCTTTGCGTTGATATTTCATATTATTGTTGTTTCAATAATTATCCTTGCCTGATATTTCCCATTATCAGATAAATAATTCATATTATTTAAATAAAATTATTACATAGCATTATTGGCAATGTCTAGAAAGTTCTGTCAAGGAGAGGTTTGGTCACCTAATTGCGCGCCAGTAAGGATAAATCCTTATTAGAAAGCCCCCTCTTTCTTGGGAACGACATCGTTGTCATAATTGTGATTCTGTAATATTATTTGTGAATAATTAATTATTGATTTATATGATAAGGAAATATTTATTTTATGTGGATATAAGTGAAGAAATTAATTCTGAGGTATTTTATTAGTATTTTGTCGAAAAGAAGAACAAAATATGGGATTTTCAGAAAAATTAGTTTATTACTTGATTTTGTAAAATTCATAACTCTTTGTGTATAATGAGTTAGGAGATGAGCCATATATCAAAAGAAAGCCCTGGTTGTAAGCTAAACGTAGAAATTTGAATCACTCAAATATTCTTTGTGGATTTTTTCGTGGTATTTGTTTGAGTGAAAGCTGATGCGAGGGACTTATAATGCGAAAATCAAATCAGTGTTCTTAAAGCTCTATTGCGTGAGTTAAAATTTTGATACGACCATTGGATCATTGTGATTTTTGGATATGTTATACATATATAAGTTGAGTATATGTCCACAAATTTTGAACAGTTAAAAATTAACGTATGATTTGTTATGAATTTTAAGAGGTATTAAAAATCATCCGTTTGTGAATTTCAGATATTTTTTGTTTAGAATTTGGAAAAACTTAAAGCTAAAAAGTTGTAGAGAATTCGATTTTCTATGGAATTGACATAAAATTCGTATTTTTCTGATAAAGGGCTATTTATTATGAATTATTGAAGTTTTGGAAATAAATGTTTTTATTAAAAATATGGTGGGCCCTACTTTTGGTTGGTGAGAAATAAAATGTGCTGGAATTTATTTTCAAAAATGGTGAGTGGGAATAGTAACAGGTAAAGCCATCAAGTAGCAGGTCAAGTCTGCTTCGACGTTCTAACATTTTCCTATAAATAGGGTGCTTAGTTAGAATTGAAAATCACACCATAAATAAGTTTTCTCTCTTTCTCTCTCTATATTATCGAGTATATTTTGTGAGTATTTAGATACTTTGTGAGTTGTTATTCATCAGTGCAAGTTTCCTTGACTTTATATCCGATATATTCGATCGTAAATCTTTGTTCTTTTGAGAGTGCAGGATTGTAAGGGATAGTAAGGGATGTTATTTTCTTCATAATGATGTTATTCTTTCAATATCATTATCTTAGAAATATTGGTATGGATTTTATTGTAGAATTTCTACCTTTTTTTGTCGGGGTTACTTATTCACGATACACGATCTTATTCACGTATAAGGCCTTTATTCACGTATCGACCTTATTTATGTATATGGCATTATTTACGTATATGACATTATTTATGTATACGATTTATATACGAATACTGATCTTATTCATGAGTTCTTATTAATGAGTTCTTTATTCATGAGTTCTTATTCACTTTGGTCTTATTCACGATAAAATTAGTTTCTTTTTCTGACCAAATTATCGGTTATTTATGAATCTTACTCTTGAAATTAAATGCAGTTGTTGATCATATTATTTTTATTATCATATATAACATTTTTATAATCTTGGTGATGAAATTTCTCTTTGACTTGAGTGTAAAGATGGGTAGATTATTGGTATGATCGTGACTATAGGTTCTCTTTGGCCAGTAGTGCAAATTTGAATTGTTAACTGGTATGATCATGACCATTGAATTTATAATTGAATATCTTTAGCTTAAGTGCAAAGGTGAATTGATCAACATGGTTATAATTATTGTTTATATAAATTCTGAAATGATTATATATTTCTTTGAGATATTAATATATTTGGCATGTAGTGCAAATATGATATGTTGATGAATATCTTTGGCTGTGTAGTCTGTAAAGATGAGCTATTGATGAATTTTGGTAGTAGTCTGAAGATGACTGTTGTTGAATATCTTTGGCGATGGTGCAAAAATGAATTGTTGATGAATATCTTTGGCCCGTAGTGCAAAGATGAACTTATTAGTATGATTATGAACAGGAACTGTGATTTGGTATAACCATGATCTTTGATGTTTCAGGTAAAGATAGGTGATGTAAATTGTCTTCGTCCTGGACGAGAAGAGGAATTTAGAACCACAATTATGATTATGAGTTATTCACATGATTGTGGACAGGAAATGTTGATTCATGTTACAGGGATAAAACATTATTGGTGGACTTTTAACATGGAGAAGATAATAGACTTTATGGTCTATTTGACTCTTCTAATGGATTTCTCGTTCCGCTACAACTATGGTTGAAAATTTTTATCATCTACCATATGTTCTAACTCTCTAATTTATTACTGATGAAGGTTATTGATAATTTATTTATCTTTAGTCATGATATTCTTTACCGGGCTAGTTATGTTCACCCTTCTGCTTCACAATTTGTTTCAAGTAATAAGAGTATAGCTGGGTTTAGCGGGGGTAACAGGAGAATAGAACGGTGATCTTTAGCTGTGGAGGTTCTCCCTAAACAGTATAGAAAAGTGTGTTGTATTTTATACATTATTTAATAGTTATATTTGGTGAATCAAATAGGGTGAAGCGAACCCAACGTTGGAAAGGTGTTTTTCCACTATCATACAAGATATCTAATGACATACAACCTCGTGTTATCATAAGATAGGGTTGTGCGCATCCACTTGTTGAGTATATCTACGAGCACTACCTATATAATCTTGGTGTTTGGTTGAAGTATAATTCTCAATTAAAGACAGTGGAGATAATGATATGTCAAGAGAAGACTCACCATTGGAAAGAATATGATAGTAATCTTCTCATTTTTCTTTTGGGTCTCTTGGGTAAACCAAGGATAATTATGTGGACATATGATATCTATCATAACCTAGACGCATGGCCTCCCATGTACGAAGGTTTTCTTGAGCACTTTCCAAAGATTCTAATTTTTAAAACAGTTTTTGACTGTACCTTTATGTAAGGTGTCATTGTGACGTGTTATCCAAGGTTGGGATGAGAGTCACAATTGCTATATATTTGTATCAAAACTCACAACATATGTGTTGTTGTATTTTGCACGACAATTTTAGTAATAAAGTTGTAGTTGTTTTCTGTACCATGTATTTGGCGACTCAGAATAGGTTGGATGGATTGGACCTATTTTGGGGGCGTCACAATAGTCCTTATGCCTTTCCAGTGCTATTGGTCAAGAAACATGATGGTTCTTGGAGAATATGTGTGGATTATAGATCCTTAAACGATATGACAATCAAGGACAAATTTCCTATTCCAGCCATTGATGAATTTTCGGATGAGCTACATGGCTCTAGATGGTATTCCAAACTAGATCTCAGATCTGGTTACCACCAAATCAGGCTGCATGTCCCAGACATTCCTAAGATTGCATTTAGAACACACACAGGTCATTTTGAATTTTTGGTGATGCCTATTGGACTCACTAATGCACCAGCTACCTTCCAGTCATTAATGAATCAAATATTCAAGCCATATCTTATCAGGAAGTTCATTCTACTCTTCTTTGAAGACATTTTGGTCTACAGCAAAACCTATGAGGAACACTTGGTACATTTGAAGCTAACATTGCAAATTCTTAAGGATAATTTCCTTTTTGCTAAAAGAAGTAAGTGTGAGTTTGGAACTGAGAAAGTCCAATATTTAGGACATGTCATTAATCAACATGGGGTATCTACTGATCCTGACAAAATAGAATGTATGACCAAGTGGCCACTGCCTACCAACATTAAAAGCCTGTGAGGATTTCTGGGATTGACTGGTTACTATAGGAAATTTATTCACAACTCTGGATTGATTAGTAAGCCTCTTACTGAACTGTTAAAAAAAGACAAATTCCAATGGCATGAAGGGGCCACTCAATCTTTTCTGAGTCTTAAAGAAGCTATGGTTAAGGCTCCTGTGTTAGCTATACCTGATTTCACTATGCCCTTTGTTTTAGAGACTGATGTTTCTCATACTGGTTTAGGGGCAATATTAATGCAGCAGGGCAGACCAATAGCGTATCTCAATAAGCCTATAGCAACAAAACATCTATGTGACGTCCCTAAAATAGGTATACATCACCTATTCTGAGTCGTCAAATATATGGTACATAATACAAATACAACTTAATTATACAACAGTCGTGTAAAGTACGACAAAACATAAGCTGTGAGTTTTAATACAAATATTGTCGTCTAGACAATATTCAAACTCAAATTCAATATTATTACATTTATTTTCCACTATATCATTGAATAGTGAGGACTACTAAATGCTATCATACCGTTAAGTCACTCCGGTCCCCGACTAGTCCTCGCTACGTTCTCATTTCTCAAGAGAACAATAAAATAAAAGGTGAGCTCAACTAGCCCAAGAGAAAATATTATGACTAAGATAATGCAGAATATATTATCGTTAGCCTTCAACAGTGTTAAACTGATACAATATAAAAACCATCAAGTTTAATGGCGGTGAACAAGCAATCCATTAAAAGAGTCAAGTAGAGAATAAAATCTACTATCTTTTATGATTTAAAAGGTTTTCATCACTTTTATTCTTCGAGACTCGACAATAAATAATTCACATCATCGAATCACCCCCGCACTACTGACCGAGGATATTCTTTAGTATCACGATCACAATTATCCATGCACTACGGGCCAAGAATATTTGTGTATTCAATAATGGTCATGATCATGCCAACAACTGTCCATCAATGCACTACGGGCCAATGAGGACTTTTACCACATCATTTGTAAAATTACGGTCATGATTACACCGAATAATCCCTGGTCATAATCATACCAAGTCCATCTATGCACTATAGGCCACAGATGACTTTCAACAAAATATAAACATGAGGATGATGACAATGATATAAGAATTCAATAAAACAAGTTCAAGAATTATTTTATCCAAGAACTAATAACGTCCAAATCGTCAACATGATACTGCTTTGTAGAGTAAAATTCAATTTTCACTAACACAAATAATTCCAACACAATGAAACCATTTTTATCAAAAATATAAATTTTGAAATTTCAAAAGTTTCACTTTTCCCAAAAAAGTCAACTCTTGACTTTTTGACCAAATAGTGAATTTCAGAAAATTTTGTGTTTATAGACTATTTTTACTAATTTCATCGCTCCGGACTCAAATATCACGTCCACGTCTCCAAATTCAACTCCGAACACAACTTCAATTTTAATAACATTCATCATTAATATTATAACTCACAATATTTATCAACCAGTCGGATTTCCGGAAAGAGGGGCTTTAATAAGAATTTCTCCCTATTGACCTTGCAATTAGGTGACCTAACCTCTCCTTGACAGAACTTCTAGACATCATAAATATTGAAATTTATAATATGAATAACTTTGTCGTTTCAATTATTGATTTAATAAAATAACATATTATGCTGATGATACTGTGACAATAATTGAATCAATAATATGAGAGATATGATGCAGCAATTATCGTAGCAATAATTGAGTATAAGCGAGTGACTTCTTACGTAAGCATCAATAATAATATCGTCGTGCTACTATGCAACCACGCGTACATTGTACTTTTAAACTGCAAGGTTGTTCAACAGTTTTAACGGTAACACTTGGCCGTTATTTTTATAAAAAGATAATTTCGTCATTTTCTAACTACGACAATACTTAGATTGTAGGGTCCACCAATGATTGTCTTAAATCATACGAATATTCTCCGACAAAAGAATATTCCCCGACCAATCGAATATTTTATAACAACTTGCATACTTTGAAAAATTTATAAATACTACCCACAACTATAACATTATATCAAATCCACACCATAATATTAAAAAAAATATTTCGATAAATATAAATCTTTATTCATAAAATCTGGGGTTTCACAATCTCCCCTCCTTATGAAATTTTGCCCTCGAAATTTACGTACGCACTTGATATGTCAAAGAGGTGAGGATACCTTGACTTCATTTCAGATTCTAACTCTTGAGGTATAACCTTTGCATGTTGAATACGATCCTTCTTATCCAAGATTTTAACACGTATCTTCTCATACGTTAAATCTTCTGCTATATTGTCTAGTTCTAATTTAATAATATGGTTCAGGTCGTCCACATATTTACGTAACATCGATATGTGAAAAACGTTACGAACACGCGACATACTTGGCGGTAAAACGAGTATATAGGCCACAGTTCCTACTCGATCGAGGATTTCAAATGGGCCAATTAAATCGAGGGTTGAGATTTCCTCTCTTCGTCAATTTTTGCTTCTAGAATAACGCCCTCTTGAACCTTCTTCATTCATCAGCTCCGGGTGTGTAGCTTGAGCGGATTTAACTTTATCGATTAAAGTCAATTCTAATCGTATATTTGTTATCTTCACGTGGGTTCCTAGAGTCTTTAACTCTATCTTCATTATTTGTAAGTCGTACGATATGGGTCTTTGTGTTAACAACATCACACTAAATAACGTCACGATCTTCTACTCAACGCGTCACTACCACGTTCGCTTTCCCACGATGGTATTGAATGATCGTAATCTTCAACATTTCGAGCCAACGTCTTTGGCACATGTTACGTTCATTTTAGTTGAAGAAATATTTAAGGGTTTTAGAAATGGGTTTTGTACTTGTGGTCAATACAAAATTCGATTTCACGCCTAGGGTAAGCTAAGAAGTCTTCAAGAATCGTAAGGAAATTTATTAACAATAGAAATATCATTCAAAGCTCGTGACTCTCATCCAAGACTTGGGTAACACGTCACATTGATACCTATCAACTTGTCATCATCATTCACAAATACGCCTCTGAGAAAGTCCGGCGGTGCATTCCACACAAGAAAGTTAACAACGAAAGGAGCTGGGCTCTGTACTTATGGCTTGATATGACCATGATTGACTTTAGTGATTTGGTTGCTTGAATTCGCATAACAGGTTGGTTAGGAAATATGAAAGCTAACAACCTTACGAAAAGCATGATGATTAGTTAACCAATCGATTCCTAAAATCACATCAAAGGCAAGTATTTTCAAAGAGATACGATTGACAGGTAACGTGAAAGTGTTGATTTGAACAAGATTTATAAATAGTGGAGGTAATGAAGGTTTCTCCCAAGCGAGTTTCAACAGATAAATCAAAATCTAACTTCTCGGGAGTTAAATTCAAACATTGAACACAACTAGGTGAAATAAAAGAGTGAGTGGGCCGGTATCTAACACGGTATAGACTTCGCAAGAGTTTATGACTAACATACGTGATAATTTTATTCGGGTTCCTCGTCAAAGAAAAAAAACGTTCTCTCTTAAACTACCGACTTTTGACTTTTCGGGACTGACCTTTGGTGCCTCCATCCTAGTGAACTTTGTCTTGGTGAAGCGACAAAATCGGGCTAAGTGACATTCTCTTCCACAATTATAACAAGTTTTGGACGGCATCGCGCAGTTTGGACTGATGTGTCCCTCCCCTCCGCAGTTGAAGCATATGATAGGTGGTCGTTCTCCTTCCTTAACAACGGGTGCTGGTGATGATGTCTTTCCATCATTGTTGAATCTCCTCCACTTGAAAGGTCCATTCTTATTGTTTTGACCATGATTACCACCGAAGTGGTTACCATTTCTGGCATGTTGATTCCCTCCATGCTTATTGTCACCGCTTTGATGACTGTTATCACCGGTATTATCATTTTGTCGGCTGCTCTCTTTTGGTTGCGTTGACTCGTTATCGCTACTCACTAATCGAGCCCTATTTACAACATCTGAATACAAACACAATTTATGAGAAATAAGATATTGGCGTATCTCCGGCTTCAAACCACTTAAAAACATTCGCGTCATTCACTCCTCATTATCGACCAAATGGGATGCAAACCGGGATAACTCCGCAAATTTAGCCTTGTATTGCGACACGGTCATATTGTTTTGTTCCAACTTAATAAACTCCACCTCCTTCATGTGACGAATACTTTCGGGAAAGTACTTGTCGTTGAACATCTCTTGGAACTTCTCCCAAGACATCTTGAGTGCGTCAGGCTGGGTACATTTTACAGATTCCCACCAGTGATCTGCCTCTTCACGCAACATAAAGGTGGCAAAGGAACCTTTTGCTCCTCGGAGCATCCCAAGACATCAAATATCTTGGTGATCTGCTTTAACCACGTCTCGCCTTAAGTGGTTACGGCTTTCCCAAAACTCGGTGGTCCCGGCTCCTTGAACTACTTAGCGGTGACCAACCGTGTAGGTTGCCATTGTTTTCTCTGCATTATGAGCGAGGAGTGGCCTTACGCTGATGTTGCATGAATTCTAAAAAGCTCTTAAATGTATCGTCGTTAAATCGATTGATCGGTGTTGGTGTTTACAAGAGGATTATCACCATCCATTGCACATTGTCACGATTATTGATCTGTGGAGACTCAATGGTCTCCTGTGCTCCATTCTTTATTCTCAACATTCTCGGATGTCATTTACAAATCTTTGCCACAAAAACAAGGGTTAATTAACATCACATATTATTCCTATACTCGACCCAGACCAATTAAATATCAAATAAACTTAGGTAGGTCATACTAGCGAAGGAATTCCCCATGTCTCCCCTCCTAGTTCTAGTCTCACATCTTAGCTAGGGATCATATCCCAAGCTTTGATACCAAGCTATGGACGCCCCCAAAATAGGTATACATCACCTAATACGAAGTCGTCAAATATATGGTCTGAGAATACAAATACAACAATTATACAAGCGCCGTGTAAAGTACGACAAAACATAAAATTTGTGAGTTTTAATACAAATATTGTCGTCTAGACAATATTCAAACTCAAATTCAATATTATTACATTTATTTTCCATTATTTCTTTGAATAGTGAGGACTACTAATCTATTATCATGCAGTTAAAGTCACTCCGTTCCACGACTAGTCCTGCTACGTTCTCATTTCACGAAGAGAACAATAAAAATAAAAGGGTGAGCTCAACTAGCCCGATAGAAAATATTATGACTAAGATAATGCGAATATATTATCTTTAGCCTTCAATGATGTTAAAGCGATACAATATAACAACCATCAAGTTTAAGCTGCGGTGAACAAGTAATCCATTAAAAAGTCAAGTAGAGAATAAAATCTACTATCTTTTATGATTTAAAAGTTTTTCATCACTTTTATCGTTGGGACTCGACAATAAATAATCCACATCATCGAATCACCCTCGCACTACTACCGAGGATATTCTTTAGTATCACGACCACAATTATCCATGCACTACTGGGCCAAGAATATTTGTGTATTCAATAATGGTCATGATCGTGCCAACATTTGTCCATCAATGCACTACGGGCCAATGAGGACTTTTTACCACATCATTTGTAAAATTACGGTCATGATTACACCGAATAATCCTGTTCATAATCATACCAAGTCCATCTATGCCTTTATAGGCCATGAGATGACTTTCAACAAAATATAAACATGAGGATGATGACAATGATATAAGAATTCAATAAAACAAGTTTAAGAATTATTTTATCCGGGAACTAATAACGTCGAATCAATCGACATGATCTTTGCTTTGTAGAGTAAAATTCAAGAATGCTCGGAAGAATATTTCCGTGAAAAGATCTTTGGATAAAGCGCAAATATCAAGGATATTCCACTAATTTCATGGAGTATAGAAGTCAAAACTTTAACCAATTTGAGTATAATAAGGAATGGAATAACAAAAGAAATCACCGGGCATGCGATAGGCCTTACAAGCGGAGTTATTCAATAGAATAATAAATAACGGAATCAAGTCCCACGTAAAATGCATGCAGACGGGATATTCCAGCGAGAATAATAAAAATGGAATCAGTCCGACGCGTAAACGCTGACAAGCAGGATATTCCAACGAATAATAAAGAGCGGAACCGAGTCCCAGAAGGCGTAGAACCATGCAGATGAGGATGTTCCAGAGAATGATAAAGAATGGAACAAATGAAGAATTTCACCAAGTATAGGGTAGCAGCGTATCTGAGTTATTCCAACGAATAATAAAGAATGGAATAATGAAGTTCTCTTCATAGATAAGAAAGAAATAATACTCCCCTACGAGTACAACAAATAATATTCCCTACCTTGGAAAAATTGGATCTTTGGAATAGTGAGGTAGTGAGACTTCTCTTCTTCTTTCTCTCTATAATAATCGCTCTAAAGCTTTTGTGAATTGGTGAGAAATGAAGGAAGAATGAGCTTATTTATAGAAAAATATAGTTTCGATAATTGCACGTTTTGGGGCTCGAAAAATTACGAGACAATACCTCCGACTTTTTCTTTATTTTTAATTTAGTCATGGAAGTATTATCAAACTTGCACCACCTCCCTAATAGTAAATAATGTGATTCAATAGTAAATTATGTGAATCAATAGTTACTGAGACGTGTGAAAATCTGAATTACGGTATAATACCTCCATCTATTCCTCCATTTTTAACTTAGTCATGCAAGTATTATCAATCTTGCACCAACTCCCCTAATAGTAACAAGAATGTGAAACAATAGTATACACATGTGAACAAATAGTTATAATCATGTGAAATAATAGCAATCAATTGCTCATTTATCCGGTTAAATACTCGATTAATCAATATAACCTCCAGACATCAATTATTATCGAAATAATTGTCAATTTTCACTAACACAAATAATTCCAACACAATGAAACCATTTTTATCAAAAATATAAATTTTGAAATTTTGAAGTTTGACTTTTCCCAAAAAAGTCAACTGTTGACTTTTTGACCAAATAGTGAATTTCAGAAAATTTTGTGTTTATAGACTATTTTTACTAATTTCATCGCTCCAGACTCAAATATCACGTCCGCGTCTCCAAATTCAACTCCGAACGCAACTTCAATTTTAATAACATTCATCATTAATATTATAACTCACAATATTTATCGGCAAGTCGTTCCCGGAAAGAGGGGCTTTCAATAAGGATTTCTCCTTATTGGCGCGCAATTAGGTGACCAAACCTCTCCTTGCGAACTTACAGACATCGTAAATATTGCAATTTATAATATGAATAACTTTTGTCGTCTCAATTATTGATTTAATAAAATAACATATTATGCGAGATGATCTGTGATAATAATTGAATCAATATATATGAGAGATATGCAACAACAATTCTTTGTAGCAATAATTGAGTATAAGCGGTGACTTCTTACATAAGCATCAATAATCAATCTGGTAATGCTACTTATGCAACTCTGGCGACATCTTGTACTTTTACTACCGAGTAGTTCAGCAGTTTTAAAGAATAACACTTCGCCGTTATTTTTATAAAAGATAATTACGCGTTTTTCTAACTTACGACAATACTTACGTTGTGGGGTCCACCAATGATTGTGCCGTCGTACAAATATTCCCCGACAAAAAGAATATTCCCCGACCAATCGAATATTTTATAACAACTTGCATACTTTGAAAAATTTATAAATACTACCCACAACTATAACATTATATCAAATCCACACCATAATATTAAAAAAAATATTTCGATAAATATAAATCTTTATTCATAAAATCTGGGGTTTCACAATCTAGGTTGGTCTACCTATGAAAAAGAGTTGATGGCAGTCATCTATGCTACTACTAAATGGAGGCACTACTTGTTTGGCAACAAGGTACTCATCAAAACTGATCATCAAAGTTTAAAGTACCTCTTAGATCAAAGAGTGACCACTACTAACCAGCAAAAGTGGATTACTAAATTAATGGGATTAGACTATGAAATAGTATACAAGAAAGGGAAAGAGAATGTGGCTGCAGATTGTCTCTCTAGAAAATCTGAGAATGGATCAGAAATAAATTTTAACTGTGTTGCTATATCTACAGTCTTTCCTCAATGGATTACTGAAATAGCCCAGTCTTGGGAATCAGACCTTGGCTTAAAGGACCTTATTATCCAGTTGCAAGTTGATCCTTAATCACTCCCTGGTTATTCCTTCAAGCATTGGAGACTCAAATTACAAGACATGTTAGTGATTGGTCCAGATTTCCCATTGAGAATCAAACTGTTGGCTGAATTTCATGATTCTCCTATAGGGGGGGTCACTCTGGAATTAAAGGCACTTATGAGAGATTGAGGAATTACTTCTTCTGGACTACTATGAAGACAGATGTTGTCAAATTTGTTCAGGAGTGTGACACTTGTCAAAAACATAAGCATGAAACTAAGGCTTTACCTGGTATGTTACAACTCTTGCCTATACCAGAAGGACCATAGATTGATATTTCCATGGATTTCATTAAAGGGCTACCACAATCTAAAGGATGTACAGTTATATGGGTGGTGGTAGATAGGCTCACTAAGTATGGTCATTTTATACCCAGTGGCGAAGCTAGATAGTTTTAGCAGTGGGGTCAAAATTATTAGTAAGTTATAAAAAATTGGCGGCGGAGGTTGGGGTGGCGCTTGAGGCCAATTTTTTAATACTTTATACTTTAGGTTAGACAAATGCATCCAAATATCCAATTTAATAATACTAACAAAAGGGGGAAATTACAATTGATTTCTGAAAACAAAACTGAGGTTGGGGAAATTACAATTGATTTCTGAAAACAAAACTGAGGTTGGAGAAATTGAAGAGAGAGGCTTAGCCGCTTGGGCTCAAAAGTTGGGTGGGGTCAAAAGTTGAATGGGAGTCAAAAATTGAGTGGGGTAAAAAAAAATTTAAGTGATTTCAAAAATTGTGTGGGGTCAATTGACCCCACATTTTTACCATAGCTTCGCCAGTGTTTATACCTCTCCATCATCCTTTTACTGCTCAGGATCTAGCCCAAATTTTCATTAATAATATCTACAAGCTCCATGGTTTTCCATCTACAATTGTTTCTGATAGAGATAAGATTTTTGTAAGTTTGTTCTGGCAGTCACTTTTCAAACTGGTTGGTAACAAACTACAATTGAATTCTGCATACCACCCCCAATCAGATGGACAGACTGAAAGGCTTAATCAGGTCTTAAAATGTTATTTGAGGTGCATGGTCTCTCAAAGACCTAAACAGTGGCTTAATTGGCTTCCATTGGCTGAGTGGTGGTACAACACTCATTACCATAGTGGACTGAAAACCACTCCTTTGAGGCTTTATATTTCTATAAACCTCCACATCTCAACTTCTATCAATTTGGCCAAGTCCATGATCCTACTACTAAGGCCTTTTGCAAAGATAGAACTCAAACACTTCAGCTCCTTAAGCACAATTTAGTAGCTGCTCAATCCAGGATGAAGCATTATGCAGATAAAGCAAGGAATGAAAGATCATTTATGGTTGGGGATCTTGTATATCTGAAAATCAGGCCTTACAGGCAGTCTACCTTATCTCAGAATACTCTTGAAAAATTAGCTCCAAAATATTTTGGCCCATTCTTTATACTAGAACAGATTGGAACTGTGTCTTATCAACTTCAGTTACCCTCCCATGCTCGAGTCCATCCTGTTTTCCATGTGTCACTACTTAACAAGAAAATTGGTTCTAATTGTTCAAGCTCTGTAGACCTTCCTTTACTGGATGTTCATGGTCAATTTCTGGTAAAGCCATTAGCTATACTGGACAGGAAGATGGTTAAGAAGAATAATGCCGCATCAGCTGAAGTCTTAGTACAATGGTCCAACACTTTACCATCTGAAGTTACTTGGGAAGATTGGGACAAGTTTCACAAGCAATTTCTTCAATTCCAACCTTGAGGACAAGGTTGTTCTTATGAAGGGTGGACTGTAAGGATACCTTCATGATGTTATGATGATATAGTTAGTTTGGGGATCAGGGTTATTGTTGTCTTTTCTTTTATTGTAATTAGGCTAATATAGCGTTATTCCTTTAACAGTAGTGAGTCATGCTTATTGTGGTTTCTTGTTGGTGCTTTACTGAGAGAGGTGAGGTAGGAGTGAGCTCAGTATTATATACTCGAGAGAGTGTAATTGTTGAGGGATTATTAAATGATAATGAGTTGCCCTCTCTCTATATTCTTCTGAATCTCTCTAATTCTTCCCCAATATTCTCTCTCCCTATTTTCTGAATCTTCTTCCTAAGTCACTGTTTCAGATATTAGAGCTGAATTTGAGCTCTGTAATTGATTTGATTAAGCCAAATCATTACAATCACTTTTTAAAAATTCTCTAATTTTATTTGAGTTATTTTAAATAGACTTAGAACTATTTCAATCTATATAAATATAGGCGTATAATTTAATTAGAACCAAACCTGTATTTAAATATACTTCAAGAAATTAAAACTCTATCTCCATATCCATAAATTAATTATCACATCCATCCCCCAATCAATTACCAATACAATGATGATAATGAGGGATAAATAACTTTTTGATCAACATCTTTAGGTTGAGTTTTCATTGTGATTCTAAAAACTTTTTTATTACAATCGAATAATTTGTCTCTCAAAACTTACCAAATAGTCATTCCTTATGATTTTACATCTAAAAAAGCAGACGGAAGTCTTTGAGTTAGCGAACGGAAGTCTTTGAGTTAAGCGATTTGACTCGCTTTTTTTTTCTTTGATATGTATATGGTTTTGCCATGTATATCATTATGTGTCAACTGTCAAGCACATGCTCATAGATATTAAGAATAATTGTATCTTAATAATAATTTTATAATAATAAAAAAAAATAATACTAATAATATTAAGAATAATAATAATAATAATAACAATAATAATAATTTTATTTCTATTATTTTTTCTAAATCATTTGCTTCAGCAATAATTATTTTTATTTTTCTTTAACGCTCGGAAAATATACTCTCAATATGTAAATTTCTTACAATTCATGAAGATATTTTCGACACGTGATGAAAGAACAAAAACGTAATCCATGCTCATATGAATTCTACATTATAATAATAATAATAATAATAATAATAATAATAATAATAATAATATCTGGATTTTTAAAAACCTTTTATATCACCTGTTTTAGAGGGATTCATTTTTTTGCTAAGACTATTTAAATGTAATATTGAACAAATAAATGAATTTAGTAATATTAAAAATCATAACCTTCTCAGTTGCATAAGAATACAATTAAATCAAATCAAATTAAACTCCCACACCCAAAATATTATTATATAATGGGATCCACAAAAAGAGTCTCCTACTATAATATTATTATATAATGGGATCACACTATAATATATAAAATTTTAGATAATTTTATTTTCTCTAAATTATTTAACGTTTTATATAATTTAAGAAAATTAGCCACAATTTTTATCATTAAATTATTATTAATTTATATAATCTTTTTAAAAATTATTATTATTATTATTATTATTATTTCAAAATTATTATTATTACAATTACTATTATTTTGAAATTATTAATAATAGTAGTAATAATAATAATAGTAATAATTATAATAATAATTTTTAAAAATTTAAAATTTTAAAAAAGATTATATAAATTATAAAAATATTTTTATATGAAGTGATGTGTATTTAAAAAAATATTTTTATTATTTTATTAATTTAAATTATTTGAGTAAGAGTAAATTTGACAAATTATTTTTTATTCTCCATTAAAATAAAATAAAAAGAAATTATTATTATTATTTAAAATTATTATTATCATTATTATTATTATTTAAAAATTATTATTATTATTATTTTGAAATTATTAGTAATACTATTATTATTATTAAAATTATTATTTTGAAATTATTAGTAATACTATTATTATTATTAAAATTATTATTATTATTTTAAAATTATTACTATTAATAGTTTATTATTATTATTATTATTATTATTTTGAAATAATAATTATTATTATTATTATTAGTGTTAGCCTTTGTTTAGGTGAAGTAGTTAATAGTTTTGTTGGTTTGTGCTTTATAATAATACTGTTTTGCCTTTTTACGGCTCCACGTAAGCAAAAAAAAAAATGGAGTCGACTTTGTTAAAATACATTTTTTGGGAATGAAATCGAACGGAATGACCATTTGGTAAGTTTTTGAGAGTATAATTATTCGATTGTAACAAAAAAAGTTTAGGTAACCACAATAAAAACCGGACCCTAGTACAGTGACCAAAAAGTTATTTATCCCATTATATATTGAGATTAAACTTTGATTAATTTTTAAAGATAAAAGTCATAATGGTACCTTATTATTCTACAATAGTTTTATTTCTAAATAAATATATTTTTAAAATATAAGAAAACTATTTTGAGAAAATAATAATTAATATTAAAAAAATGTTAATATTTTAAAAATATATTAAGAATTAAACTTTAGGTTCCAATTTTAGTTCGGATAAAGAGATCTATAGTTAATTAATGTTCAAAAATATTCTTCACTTATATATTAGTTATTGTTGTGAAATTATAGATAAAACAAATTAAGAAACGAATAAATATATATATATATATATATATATATATATATATATATATATATATATTAATAATATCTTGTATTCAAGTGGCCATCCATAATTCTTTTGATATCAAATATAACTCTTGGATGGGAATTGTGTCTCTCATGACTTATTATCACCTCTCTCTCTCACTCTCTCTCTCTCTCTCTCTCTCTCTCTCTATATATATATATATATATATATATATATATATATATATATATATATCACAAGCTAACATGTTGCATTAAAAAAAATTAAAGTCTATTAATTACTTTATTTCTAACACTCGCTCTTGGGAAAAACATTTGCTAGGAAAAAACTTCTAATGCCATAGGATTGCCTCATTAAAACTTTGCAAAGGAAAATCCAGTGGGAAAAAACCTTAGTGATACAATCAGCACATATCCTTCAGAAAATTTACTCCCCCTCATGAGAACCACTGTTAATGGTAAACATATCCTTAAGTCGACGCATGTCAATGTTGTGCACCATCTTCTTAAAAGTCGCAGTTGGTAATGGCTTAATGAAAATATCAGCCAAATTATCACATGATCGTATCTGCTTGGCATCAATATCACCACTCTTATAGAGCTCATGTGTATAAAAAAAAATTGGTGCAATATGCTTGGTTTTATCACCTTTAATATAGCATCCCTTAATTTGAGTGATACAAGCGACATTATCTTCATATACTATTGTTGGACTATATATAAATTGATGATAATCTATAGTTCTCACGAATATGCTGAATTACTGATCTTAACCAAACACATTCACGACTCGCTTCGTGAATTGCAATAATCTCTGCATGATTTGAGGAAGTAGCAAAAATTATTTGCTTAACAGATCTCCATGAAATAACAGCATTTTCATAAATAAATAAATATCATGTTTGTGATTGGCCTTTGTTGTAAGACCCCAAATTTTATGAAATAAAAGTATTCAATTTTCTTATAATTATTATTTTATTTAGTAAATAGTTAAATTGATAAAAGGTTAAAGTTAAGGATGATATGTGAAAATTTTTCAAAGTAAGCAAGTTGATATAAAATATTCTTTGTGTCGGGGAATATTCGTTTGGTCGAGGAATATTCTTTCGTAGGGGAATATTCGTTCGACGACACCATCATTAGTGGACCTCACAACGGAATAACAGTCGGAGTTAGAAAACGACAGAAATATCTTTTTATAAAAATAACGGCAAAAATTTTACCGTTAAACTGTTGAGATACCCGGTTGTAAAAACACAGTAATACGCGTTGTTGCATACTAGCACACTGTATTGATTATTGATGTTTACGTAAGAATACACTCAGTTTACTCAATTATTGCTATAGTAATTGTTGCATATTATCTCACGTTATTTGATTCAATTATTGTCACAGTATCATCTGCATAATATTTTTTTATTATTAAATCAATAATTGAGACAATATATTTATTCATATTATTATTTACCTAATTGCGCGCCAATAAGGAGAAATCTTTATCGGAAAGCCCCCTCTTACCTTAGAATGATCTGGTTGTCGATATTGTAAGTTTAAAATATTAATGATGAATAATTGTTGAAGTATTAAAAATATGTTTATTGAAGATAAGTGAATTACAAAAGTTAGAGGGGAATAATGCAAATTTGGAAAACTTTAGGGGTACTAAAGTGTAATAAGTTAAATCAATCTGGACCATTGATGGTGGTTTTAATAGTAAATCAATCTGGACCATTGATGGTGGTTTTAATAGTTAATCAATCTGGACCATTAATGGTGGTTTTAATAGTTAATCAATCTGGACCATCGGTGGTGGTTTTAATAGTAAATCAATTTGGACCGTCGGTGGTGGTTTTAAAAGTAAATCAATCTGGACCGTCGGTGGTGATTTTAAAAGTAATCAATCTGGACCGTCGGTGGTGGTTTTAAAAGTAAATCAATCTGGATCGCTGGTCCGTCCTTTCTAATAGTAAATCAATCTGGATCATTCATGAATTAGTTACTATTTAGTCCATTCTCCTATAAATAGAAGCTTAATTCTTCTTTAATTCTCACGAATTCACTGAGACTCATAAGAGAAACTATAGAGAGCAAGAAGAAGAGTATTCTGCTACTTCACTATTGCAGTATCCGGTCTTCTACTAAGGTAAGGGATGTTATTTTCGTTTGGTAAGGGATATTATTTATTGTATTCGTAAGGAATATTATTTTTCGTATTCATCCTTTAATATGTCGGAATAACATGTCTACGCGGATTACGTACCGTATGACAGGTGAAAATCCATTTGTAGTTTTGTATGTTATTTCTTTTCATATTTTTAAATCTAAACTCACTATGGTAAGTATTGCTTCTATAATCCTTGAAATTAGTGAAATATTCTTGAGTTTTGCACTGCATACAGTATTTTTTTTATTGGACTATTGATCTGAACTATCTTATTAAATATCAATATTTTCACCCGGGGTACTATTTACGGGTTACTATTCACCCAGTTACTATTCACTATAATATTATTCACTCGGGTATTTGGGACACTTTTCATGTCGGGGTACTATTCATGAGTTACTATTCACGGGTTACTATTCACCCAAATATTATTCACTCGGATATTCGGGGCACTTTTTATGCCGGGATACTATTCACGGGGTACTATTCACCCGGGGTACTATTCACGATAAAAATTGATTCTTTTTCTGTCAAAAATTATTTTTTTTCATGAATATTATTCTTGAATTTTACTCCACAAAGCAGTATCATGTTGACAAATTTGGATATTTTTAAACTCTGGATAAATTTAAAGTCTTTAATATTTATCCTTGATTCCGTTTGATTGATACTTATATCATTGTCATCATCCTCATGCTTATATTGTAACGAAAGTCATCTTTAGCCCGTAGTGCATAGATGGAATGTTGATTATTGGTTTTACAGTTGTATATCTTTGGCTTACGTGCAAAGATGGACTGTTGATTATTGGTTTTAACATTGTATATCTTTGGCTTACGTGCAAAGACGAACTGTTGATTGATAGCTTTGGCCCGTAGTGCAAAGATGGACAGGTGTATGACATGATCATGAACACTGGTGATACTAACGAATATCATTGGCCCTTAGTGCATGGATAATTCGATGATGTAATTGGCAGGATCATGACCATTAGTTAACAGTTGTATATCTTTGGCCGTAGTGCACTGACAGACAATTGATTGGTATGATCATGATAATTAGTTTTATAGTTGAATATCTTTGGCCCGTAGTGCAAAGATAGACAATTGATTGGTATGATCGATCATTGTTACTACCTGCGTCCCACAATAAGTGCTTTTTTTGCCTTAATATTTTTTCCCAAAATAAGTGATGTGTTAGAACTCCAATACAATTTTTACAATATTTTCTCATATATGCCCTTATGCATTCAATGGTATTTATTGCATCTTTCAATCACTACAATTAAATGACACCCATTAACTCTTCAACTTCAAAGAAAATATATTAAGGATATTTTTGTCATTTTAATTTGTGTATTGGTATGTGTGATTTAAGCTAAAAAAGCACTTATTATGGGACGGAGGTAGTATTACATTTGAATATTTTTAGCCTTTAGGGTAAGGATATTGAGTAAACGTTCTTTTAAGCCTTTGTGGCAAGGAGAAACTGTTGATTTACATGATTATAAATATGAATTATGAATTTAACTATAATCTTTAGTGGTTCAGGTGAAGACAGGTGATGAAAATTCTCTTTGTCGTGGGTACAACAAAGAACTGTTGATCAGTATTACAGGAATGAAATATTAACGATGAATTTTTAATTTGGAGGAGATAGTAGACATTTATGTTCTACTTGACTCTTCTAATGGATTGTTGATTCCGCTGCGATTATGGTTGAAAGATGTTATCATCTACCATATGTTCTAAATCTCTGATTTATTACTGATGAAGGCTATCGATGAATTAATTATCTTAGCCATAATATTCTTTACTGGGCTATTTGTGCTCACCATTTTGCTTCACAATTCCTTTCAGGTAATAAGAGTGTAGCTGGGTCGAGCGGGGATAACAGGGGAATAATGTGATGGTCCGAGACTGTCGAAGTTTCTCAATACATTATAAAATGACATGACATGCAATATATAATTGTATTGAGGTCCTAAGATGCGTGTGTCGTATTTTATACGTTGATTTTGGTGAACAATAATAGGGTGATGAGAACCCGACTTTGAAAGCGTCAAAAGTGCACCTAATTAGAATGAACAAGATAGTAATCTTCTCATTCTTCTTTGGGGTCTTGAAATATTTGTTGCTGTATTTTATATGGCATTGTAATAATTTGAGTTTGGATACTGTCTATGAGACAATATTGTATTAAAACTCACAGTTTAACTGTGGTCGTATTCTATACGATAGTTCAACCGTTGTATAAATGAAGTTTGTATTTGATTTTTATAGTGTGATATCTGGCGACTCAGAATGGGTCGTGTGGACCTATTTTGGGTGTGACGCCCCCAAAATTAGGTATACATCACCTATTTTGGGTCGTCAGATACATGGTACAAAATTCAAATACAACTTACTAATACAACTGTCGCGGTACAATCACGACAAAACATAGCTGTGAGTTTGAATACAATTATTGTCTACTAGAGATTATACAAACTCAAAAGGAGTCCTCATTACAATTATTAACACACTATTTCACGTAGAATAGTGAGGACTACTAATGCTATCCTTCCGGACCGTCACTCCGGTTCCCGACTAGTCCTCGCTATGTTCTCATTTCAAGAGAACAAAGTGAAAGAAAGGGTGAGCTCAACTAGCCCAAGAAGAAATATTATGACTAAGATAATGCAGAATAAATTATCATTAGCCTTCACCAGTGTTAAACTGATAAAATATAACAACACCAAGTTTAACTGCAGCGGAACAAGCAATCCATTAAAAGAGTCAAGTAGAGAATAAAATCTACTATCTTTTATGATTTAAAAGGTTTTTCATGACTTTTATCATTTGGGACTCAAATTTTAATAAATAATCCACATCATCGAATCACCTCAGACTACTACTGGCCGAGGATATTCTTTAGTATCACAACCACAAATTATCCACACTACTGACAAGAGGACATTCATGTATTCATTAATGGTCATGATCATGCCAACAACTATCCATCAATGCACTACGGGCCAATGATAACTTTTACCACATTATTTGTAACATTACGGTCATGATTACATTTGAATAATCCACGGTCATAATCATACCAAGTCCATCTATGCACTACTAAGAATACACATATGACTTTCAACATAATATAAACATGAGGATGATGACAATGATATAAGAATTCAATAAAACAAGTTCAAGAATTAATTTATCCAGAACTAATAATGTCCAAATTATCAACATGATCTTGCTTTGTAGAGTAAAATTCAAGAATGATCGGAAGAATATTTCCATGAAAAGATTTGGATGAAACGCAAATATCAAGGATATTCTACTAATTTCATGGAGTATAGAAGTCAAAACTTTAACCAACCGAGTATAATAAAGAATGGAATAACAAAAGAAATCACCATGCATGCGGTACTTCGCGATAGATAAAAGTTATTCCACAGAATAATAATAACGGAACCGAGTCGGGCAAAATTTGCCGGCGAGGATGTTCCGAGAATAATAAAGACGGAACCAAAGTGTCCGTGTAAAACACATGCAGACGAGGATGTTCCAACAGAATAATAATAAAAGCGGAACCATATGGGTGTAAAACACCTTGACGAGGATGTTCCAGCAGAATAATAATAAAGACGGAACCAGTCGGGTGTTAAACAACAAGATGTTCCAATGAATAATAATAATAAAGAGCGGAACTGTGTCGGTGTAAAACACATGACATGGATGTTCCAACAAAGATAATAGAAAAATGTCACCAAGTATAGGGTAAGGCATGATACAAAGTTATTCAGCGAGAATAATAAGCAATGGAATAACAACAGTTCTCTTCATGAATAAGAAAGAATAACACCCCTTACATTAGTAGTAGATTGAATCTGCGCAAAGTAGTGTAGTAAAGAATACTTTTCTTCTTTCTTTCTTATTTCTCTATACTTTCTTTCTCTATAGCTTGAATGAATTCGTGAAAAATAATGAAGCACTTAGGCCTCATTTATAAAAAGATTTCTAGCTTAGCACTTGAAATATGAAAAGGCAAGTGGCTCGACGATGGTGATGTGAAAAGAAAAGTGGTTTGACGCTTTTGTAATGTGAAACGACAATTGGTTCGGTTCGACGCTGTAATATGAAACGGCAAGTGATTTGACGTCCAGTAAAGGTAGTTACTATTGACGAAGGTAATTACTATTGATGAAGGTAATTTACTATTGACGAAGGTAATTACTATCGACGAAGAGACTCTTAGATGATGACATATGGGCCCCCATAAAATAACCAAACTTACCACAAACGCCTCATAATAGACTCTTTATATACATCAAGGATTGAATAAATATTACCACAAATTATTTTATTTTTAATCAACACATATTTAATCTTTCAACAATTATTAATCATTTATAATCTCAATTATTGATTTAATAATATAACATATTATCTGAGATGATCTTGTGACAATAATTGAATCAATAATATAAGAGATATGATCAAGATTTATCAGAGCAATAATTGAGTATAATGAGTGAGTGACCTCACGTAAGCATCGATAATTATCTAGTGTGCTACTATGCAACCAGCGACATCTTTGTTTCTTTTACTAACGGGTAGTTCAATGAGTTTTAACAGTAACACCTCCATAGTTATTTTCATAAAGTATTTTTGTCGTTTTCTCAATCCGACAATAATTTCGTTGTGGGGTCCACCAATGATTGTGCCGTCATACGAATATTCCCCGACAAAAATAATATTTTCCGACCAAACGAATATTTTATAACAACTTGCTTACTTTGCAAAATTTATAAATATTACCCACAACTATAACATTATATCAAATTTACTCCATAATATTCAAAAATAATATTTATAGAAAATTCATCTTTATTTATAAAAGTTGGGGTCTTACATTGGGGGCGTCACAAATGGTATCAGAGCTTAGGGATATGGTCGCTGGCAGAGATATGAGTCTAGAACTAGGAGGGGAGAGACGAGTAATATACTTCGTTAGTGTGTGACTTACCTAAGCTGAAATTTTTACTTTATAAGTTGACAAATTGTGATATGTCAATTAACCTTTGTTTTGAAGATATATTCTAGAATGATATCTAAAATACAGGAGATGAGCAATGGAAAAATCATGATACAGAGAAAATAACCGGGAAGGTATAATTCGAAAAGAAAGCAAGGTATTCTCATCTCTTCGAACTACCAGGTACGTAAATTTCGTAGGCGAAATTTCATAAGGAGGGGAGATTGTAAAACCCTGAATTTTATGAAATAAAAGTATTCAATTTTTTTATAATTATTATTTTATTTAGTAAATGGTTAAATTGATAAGGTTAAAGTTAAGGATGATATGTGAAAAATTTTCAAAGTAAGCAAGTTGATATAAAATATTATTTGTGTCGGGGAATATTCGTTTGGTCGGAAAATATTCTTTCGTTGGGGAATATTCGTTCGACGACACCATCATTGGTGGACCCCACAACAAAATAACAATCGGAGTTAGAAAACGACAGAAATATCTCTTTATAAAAATAACGGCAAAAAATTTACCGTTAAACTGTTGAGATACCCGGTGGTAAAAAATCGATGTCTGGTGGTGCATACATCAAGTACACTTGCAGTATTGATTATTGATACTTACGTAAAAATCCACTCGCTTTACTCAATTATTGCTATGAGAATATTTGCATATTATCTCACGTTATTTGATTCAATTATTGTCAAAGATTATCCGTCATAATATTTTTTATTATTAAATCAATAATTGAGACAATAAATTTATTCATATTATTATTTACATTATTGATAATGTCTAGAAAGTTACGTCGAGGAAAGAGGTTTGGTCACCTAATCATTGCAATGTAATAAGGAGAAATCTTTATCTAAAGCCCCCTCTTACCCGAGAATGATCCGGTTGTCGATATTGTAAGTTATAATATTAATAATGAATAATTGTTGAAGTATTAAAATGTGTTTATTGAAGATAAGTGAATTACAAAAGTTGAGGGAATAATGCAAACTTGAAAACTTTAGGGAGTACTAAAGTGTAATAAGTTAAATCAATCTGGACCATTGGTGGTGGTTTTAATAGTTAATCAATCTGGACCATTAATGGTGGTTTTAATAGTAAATCAATATGGACCGTCGGTGGTGGTTTTAAAAGTAAATCAATCTAGGCCAAGTCATTTGTGATTTTAATAGTAATCAATCAGGAATGAATCCTTTCTAATAGTAAATCAATCTGGACCGTTCATGAATTAGTTACTATTTAGTCCATTCTCCTATAAATAGAAGCTTAATTCTTCTTTCATTCTCACGAATTCACTGAGACTCACAATAAAAACTATAGAGAACAAAAAGAAGAGTATTCTGCTACTTCACTATTACAGTATCCAGTCTTCTCATTTCTCTTTGCCGCCCTCCCCATTTCAAACCTTTTGGTGGTCCAAACTCTTTTGTTGGTGTCTTTGATATATTTTGTGATGTAGCCTGTAGATGAAAGAAGCCATAAATTTGGTAAGTATCTACATCAATTTATTTGGAGACGACAAAAAAATATGTGAATTTTTGTTATGATTTTTATTGAATAGAAATATCAATCAATAACTTACGTATTTTTTGTATTAGTTTATAAACTTTGTTTACTCGTAATAAAAGTTTGACATGTTGTTGTCACAATTACAAAAAGACTCTTTTATTTATACCGAAAGACGCTTTCATTTGTATCAGCAGCTCATAATTCAAACTGCAAATATTGGGACATAACTGAAATTTAGAGAGCCCCTATCAAATATATTATATTAAAACTTTTTCTTGTCACTTTTGTTGGTAAAATCAGCTCCAACTCCCATTTTACAGAGATCAACCCACACAAGTTAAGCAATTTGAACAAAAGTTGCATCAAGGGAAAGATGTTAAAACACTTTTAAAACTAGCTTGGCAAGCATTATATGAAATCTGTAAGAATTACAAGGCAAGACCCTAAGCCCTAAACCCTAGAAGCAACTAAGCAAATACTGAAGTGCATATTTGATTCGTCTAATTTAATACATATTCGATTAGATACTCGATACTTTCTCGATTAAATTACATTGAGACGAACAAAATTCTCTAGTGTATTTAAACTCGAAAGATCTAACCAAACATGCACCAAAAACCACCCAAACCGCATTATCTAAACACACCACATGCACCAAAACGAACGTCCTAAGAAGCTAAGTTTTTAACTAAAAACTCAGAAAAAATGTAACCTGAAGAATAGAGAAATTATACTAATTTATACAAGTAAAAGGATTTCTACGACCTTTCTAGATTACAACGATACCCTTCCAAAGAAACGCTTCTTCTCTCAAAACAAAAAAAGAGAGAATCATCAAACATATACATCCGTACACACTTTCTCATTTCCCTGATATTAGCCAGCTTGGATCTGGAAGGTAAAAAAACAAAGAGATCCCAAACGCTGCTACTCACTATGGACATAACATACTAGTTCTGACTTCACTCGAGCTATATCCAGGCCTCCGATCACGCAATTTACAGGAGCACACAGCACAACAGAACTGTACATATGATAGTATTTGGTTGACAAGGAAATTGTCTAAATCATCTTCCCGACGTGACCAAGGTCTTATCCTTGGTGTCTTCGACAGTTATTGTCGGCGTTTTTGACTGCAGAGGGAGAGGAAGAGGAAGAGGGGGATACAGGTTTCCTTGAGATGCGGATGCTGGTGCTGTTAAGATTTCCTCTTGTTCCGGAACAGCCACCAGTTGCTCTGGTTTTGGTTTGTAAGTGAATGAGAGTTCCTTGTTGGCAGCAAGCGCAAGCAGCTCTTTCTCCTCCAACCCCTTCGTTGGACTTAGGCTACATCTATCTGGGTGGTGCTTAGCCAATGCATCCTTGAATTTCTTGATCTGGGACATTATCATGGTTCACAACAGCAAAAATGTCAAACGAATCAAATGAAGTACAAAAAGAATAGCAACAAAATGAACTGAGATAAGCTGGAGAATATGATTGATGCCCATCACTGCAATATATTTGTAGAGAAATGCAGGAAAGGTTACAAAGAACCCAACCCTCAACTTGTAAAACTCCAGTTGGCTAAACAAATTAGGAATGAAGTTATCACACATTGAACATATATTATAACTCGTACCAGTTCTACCAATTCGTTAGATCAATAATAAAAAGAGGTAAGGAGATAAAAGAGAGATAAAAATGAGAACAAACCGTAGCATTGGTACAGCTAAAGCTGCAAAGTCGACCATGAGCCCCTCTATAGAAGCGGAAGAAGGGGAGAACATGGACGTTGAGGGCATAGCACATGGGTTTGTGGTCCTCATAATTCACCTGCAGGAACTGCACATCTGGGTTCATTTCAGCCAATTGACATATCTGCCATCACAAAGCATCCGAATCAATGCAAAAGAATTTTACTCCTTTCAACAAAGCATTCAAATCAATGCAGAAGTATTTTTACTCCTTTCAACAAAGACCACATCACCAAAAGTCAATCTCTTGAATCATTTTCTTTCTTTATTTCAATTTTTTGCAAGGAAACAAAGAGTAATTCTATGTGCACAAACTATGTACAAAAAATTATACACGCGCACAATTTTACCCCATGTATTGGATAGTAGAAAAAGGATATAAAAAATTAACAGTCCTTGTGAAAAATTAAGTAGTAGAACCCAAGTACTATTTTTTCCTCTCTGTTTGTGCATAGTTTGTGCACATAGAACTACTCGGAAATCAAAATCATAACTCAAATGAAGAAAATAATAAATGAAGTTGAAAGAAACCTTGGGATGAAGTGCTTTGCATCCTCCACAACCAGGGGAGAAGAAATCAACAACAACCAATTTATCTCCTGCGTTCAACAGAGACTCGACAAGGTCTTGAGGGCCATCCACTTCTTTCATGTTTGTTTTAAGCCCTTTCTCCCACCATCTTTGAGCTTTCCCAATTCCTATGCTCATCTGTATACATTCATACATAAACAGATAATCCCCCAGTTAGATCATATACCTCCTGCGGTATATAAGAAGATTCAAATCAACTAGTTTTTACTTTGAATTGTAAAAATAGAGATGCACCTTTTCTTTAAAATAGGTAAGTAGTAAAATCACAATGTTTTCAACAAAAATATATTAAAATCAAATTAAGTTAGCAGTCATAAACTCATAATATTGTTACAAGAAATCCACTTTAACACACTGTTTCTGAGTTTTGAACAGAAAAGAAAAGAATAGAAAACTTAAATTAGAACAGAAAAGAAAGAATAAAAAACTTAAAGTTTTCCTTTGTGTTATTTCTGAATTTTTAATGAAAAAGGATAGAAAATTTAAAATTGAGGACATGAGTTGTAATTTAAAATTTATTATATTAAAAGTTGAAGATAATATAGGAATTATAAAAATATTACTCATTCTAATTTCTTTTCTGTCCAAATCATGCCAATTTTGGACGGAAAACTTTGGCAAGAAAAATGACCAAGTTTTCTATCCATTTATTTTCTTTTCCGTTTATTAAAAAACTCAAAAACATAAGAATTGAAAAGAAAACTTAAATTTTCCGTCTATTTCTTTTCTTTTCTGTCCATTTTAAAACTCAGAAAACAGACCATACGAATCAATTAAGAACACCTACCAAATAAAACTATGTGGAATATACTTTTTTTTCCTTTTCAACTCTGAATTACGGATATAGTGGCTTAAAAAACAAATAAAATAAATAAAAAATTACCCAGTTTCACCAAAATGATAACCAAAAAATAGGTCATCAAAGCTTGAAAATCCAGGAGACGACAAACAGGTAGATTATTAAAAGTCATACAGCTGTGGATATTACTTTTTCAAGTCTCCCTGAAAAAGGATCTGGAGATCTGGTCCCCAAAAAAAAATTTAAATAAACAAAACTACCATTTTCAACAACAAAATTCCGAAATAAAACAATAACAGAGAAAGCCTTAAATTAGTGGGAAAAAAAAACTTCAAACAAGAAAATTTGTTGAACTACATAATTCCGCTCCAAATATAAATCTAGATAAAGGTAAGGATAACAGAAAAGTAATAAACAAAACAACAAACCTGAGCATTAGAAGCACCAGCAGCAGCTTTCCGAGTATTGGACGTGCCGGTAACGACTCTACGGCCATAAAAATTGCTGCTTAACGATGATCGGAGCACCAACGGTTTAAGAGAAACATTGGTCGATTTGTTACTCGGAATTACAGATACCCTTCCATGCCGCTGCTGGTGATGAATTTGCTTATGAATTATACAATTAGTGGAGAAAATATTACTTTTGCTCATAATTTCCGCAATTTCTACGTGTAAAAATTGGAAAATTTCAAACCCAATTTCTTATTAGATTGGAGAGAGAAAAATGGAGAAATGGAAAGGTTGGATTGGGTAAAGACGACGTGGGGACTATAAAAAAGATGAAATAGAAAGAGTAATGAGCTGTCTCATTGCTTTATCCACACAAACTATATGTTTCCTTATCCGTACATTTCTTTCTTCCTTCTTCTATCTTCTTTCAAATTAATCAAAACTTTTGCGTTATCCTAATCTTATCTCAATCTTATCTCTAAGTAACACGCGTCATACTGTAGCACACGCGTTATATGTATAAATAATATTTTTTTATAGTTTTAATTTATAAAATTATTATTAATTTTATAAAAATTAATTTAAAAATATTTTTAAGTGCAAAATTTATATAAATTTATTTAAAATGATAAAATCAATCATTTTTCTAATTAATAATACTTTTAGATAATATAAAATATTCATCATTATAAGGAGGGCGGTGGAGATTTTGACCGGCTTGTATTCAAGTGAAGAGGAAGGGGTGATAGGTTTTGAATTTATATCAATTTTAACTTTAAAAATATGTTAATTTAATTTTTAAAAAATCAATAATAAAATAATAATTTTATAAATTAGAACAAATGGAGCATATAAATAACATAAAAATTTATAAGTAAAAGTTAAAAAAACATATATTTTATGTCTTTTAATGGGTGAAATTTATCTTTTCTTTATCATTTTAAAATTAAAGAAAAATTATTAACTTAATTTTATATTATCTTTAATATTTATTTATTTTTCTTTTATTTTTAATAAATATTTATATTTATATTTATATTTAATTTGATTGATCGCATAAAATATTAATTAATTATATTTCTTAATTCATATATATTTCTTTAAATGTCGATTATTCATAATTACTGTTATAGATTCACAATTCTGACAACTAAATCGTTCCCAAGAAATAGAGTGTCTTCCGTAAAAATAGCGAATAATTAAATAATATATTTCCTTGATAAAACTTCTAAACATTGCCAATAATACTCACTGGTCTAATAATATCATATCAAATGATATGAGTTACTGTGTCATCACAATTATTGATTCAAAAATTATGTAATTGCTACTAAATCAATTATTGAATCAATAATATGAAATATTATGTAATACAGTGTGATATTGTAGGTGTGATGCCCCCAAAATAGGTATACATCACTCATTCTGAGTCGCCAAATACAACAACACATATGTTGTGAGTTTTGATACAAATATATACCAATTGTGACTCATGTCCCAACCGTGGACAGCACCTCACCATGATACCTTACATAAAGGTACAGTCAATAACTATTTTAGAAATTAAATATTCGAAAAATGCTCAAGGAAACCTTCGTACATGGGAGGTCGTGCATTTAAGTTATAATAGATATCATAAGACTGGAGAATTATCCTTGGTTGGTCCAATAGACCCCAAAGAAAAACGAGAAGATTACTATCATATTCTTTCCAATGGTGAGTCTTCTCTTGACATATAATTATCTCCACTGTCTCTAATTGAGAATTATATTTCATCCAAATTCTAAGATTATATAGGTAGTGCTCGTAGATATACTCAGCAAGTGGATGTGCACAACCATGTCTTATGATAACACGAAGTCGCATGTCGTTAGACATCTTGTATGATAATGGCAAAACACCCTTTCAACGTTGGGTTCGCCTCACCCTATTTGATTCACCAAATATAACTACTAAATGATGTATAAAATACAACACACTATTCTAAAGTTCTCAATCAAATTATTTCCATCTTGTTTAGGAGAACCTCTATAGCTAGAGACCATTGTTTTTTTCCTCATTACCCTTCTCGACCCATACACTCTTATTACCTAAAAGGAATTGTGAAGCAAAAGAAAGGTGACAACTAACTTCGAGAAAGAATATCATGACTAAAGATAATTAAAGTATTCATTGCCTTCATCAAGAATGAATCGTAGATTTAGAACATATGGTAGATGATAAAACTTTTCAACCATAGTTGCGGTGGAACGAAGCAATCCATTAAGAGTCGAATAGACCATAAAGTCTATTATCTTTCCATGTTAAAAAGTCCACCAACAATGTTTTATCCCTATAACATCAATCAACAGTTCTGGTCCACAATCATATGAATAACTCATAATCATAATTGTGGTTCTAAATTCCTTTTCTCATCCAGGACGAAGATAATTTTCATCACCTGTCTTTACCTGAAACATCAAAGATCATGGTTATACCAAATCACAGTTCCTGTTCATAATCATACTAATAAATTCATCTTTACACTACGAGCCAAAGATATTCGTCAATAGTTCATCTTTGTATTACTGGCCAAAGATATTCAACAACAGATCATCTTTGCACTACAGGCCAAAGATATTCAACAACAGGTCATCTTTCCACTACAGGCCAAAGATATTAATATCTCAAAGAAATATATAATCATTTCAGAATTTATATAAACAATAATTATAACTATGTTGATCAATTCACCTTTGCACTTAAGCTAAATATATTCAATTATAAATTCAATGGTCATGATCATATTAGTCAACAATTCATCTTTGCACTACTGGCCAAAGAGAACCTATAGTCAAGATCATACCAATAATCTACCCATCTTTACACTCAAGTCAAAGAGAAATTTCATCACCAGGATTATAAAAATGTTATATATGAAAATAAAAACAATATGATCAACAACTGCATTTAATTTCAAGAGTAAGATTCATAAATCAACGATAATTTGGTCAGAAAAAGAAACCAATTTCGTCGTGAATAATACTCTGGATTCGTACATAGTACCGTATACATAAATATTGTCATATACGTAAATAGTGTCATATACATGAATAGTGATGTGACACCCCCAAAATAGGTATACATCACCCATCTTGAGTCGCCAAATACATGGTACAAAATTCAAATACAACTTAATAATACAACTGTCGTGTAAAATACGACAAAACATAGTTGAAAGTTTAAACAAGAATATTGCCTTCTAGACAATATCCACTCTCAAATAGAGTCCTCATTACATTTATTATCACACTATTTCATAGAATAGTGAGAGTACTACTAATGCTATCATCTCGAATGATCAAGATCACTCCGTTCTGGACTAGTCCCAGCCATTACGTTCTCATTTTCGAAGAGAACAATAAAAGCAAAAGGTGAGCTCAACTAGCCCAAGAAGAAATATTATGACTAAGATAATGCGAGAATAATTTATCGTTAGCCTTGATAGTGTTAAAGCGATAAAATATAACAAACATCAAGTTTAAGCTGCGGTGAACAAACAATCCATTAGAAGAGTCAGTAGAGAATAAAATCTACTATCTTCTATGATTTAAAAGGTTTTTCATCACTTTTATCGTTGAGACTCGACAATAAATAATCCACATCATCCTTGCACTATGGCCATGGATATTCATTAGTATCACGACCACAAATTATCCATGTACTCACGGGCCGAGGATATTCGTATTTTCATCAATAGTCATGATCATGCCAACAATCATCCATCAATGCACTACACGCCAATGAGGACTTTTACCACATCATTTGTATCATTACGGTCATGATTATCTTAGAATAATCCTGGTCATAATCATACCAAGTCCATCTATGAACTACAGGCCACAGATGACTTTCAACATAATATAAACATGAGGATGATGACAATCATATAAGAATTCAATAAAACAAGTTCAAGGATAAATTTAAAGATTTATAATTTAATTTATCCAGAATTCAATATCGTCCAAATTGTCAACATGATACTGCTTTGTGGAGTAAAATTCAAGAATAATATTATACCAAAAATAATTTGGACCGATAACGAATCAATTTTTATCATGAATAGTACCCCGGGTGAATAGTACTCGAGTGAATAGTACTCTGTGAATAGTAATTCGGGAATAGTAACCCCGTGAATAGTACTCCGGCATGAAAAAGTTAAAACTTATCAAGAATGCTCAGAATAATATTTCCATGAAAAGATACAGGATGAAACGCAAATATGAAGGATATTCTACTAATTTCATGGAGTATGGAAGCCAAAACTTTAACCAAATGAGTATAGAATTCGAAATCTGAAACGAAATAATATTACTTACATACTACTGTAGTATGGAAGAAAATATTATTTCAAGCTTAATATTGAATAAAAATAACATCCCTTACCTTGAAAAAGAAGAGTATTCCAAGCTGGTATAATGGGGATATTCTTGAAGAAAACTTTCACTATTTTCATTTCAAAGCTTTCTAAAACTCGAAAGAAATACGCTCGATATTATAGAAGAAGAATTCTCTGATTCTAGTGTGATTTTTAATTCTAACTAAGCATCCTATTTATAGGAGAATGGAAAGGATACTATTTGAATTTTATAAAATCATTTGAATACTTAGAATTAATTTAATTTGATTTTTGAAAAAATTTGATTTACTATTCATTACTGTGCAATAAAATATTCTAATCAAACAAAAACTTTAAATAAAATATAATATATTTTATTTATAATCAAATAAAATAAAATTTATAAAATATTTATATATATATATAATTATAACATTTGCCTTACGGCAAAGGCAAAGCATTCAATCATATATATATATACAATATATACAAAATTTACATAATATATATATATATATATATTATAATAATAATACAATTCCCTCCCTTTCCCGTAACCTTCCCTCCCCCCCCCCCCACCCACCCCACCTTACCTTTCCATTTCATTCTTTTCTTCCTCCCGTGGGCCCCACATGTGGGTAAATTGGGTAATAATTTTCTACCGATTATTTTGAAAAATGGGCAAATTGGGGGTCCATAACTACAACAAATACTTCATAAAAAAATTCCCTCAATATTTTTAACAACATTTATCATCATTATTATAATTCATAATATTTAACAACCTGTGTCGCTCGAGGAGAAAGAGGGGCTTTCAATAAGGATTTCTCCTATTCAAGCGTAATTAGGTGACCAAACCTCTCCTCGATGTAACTTCTAGACATTGTCAATATTGTAAATAATAATATTAATAAATATGTCATCCCAATTATTGATTTAATAATATATAAAATATAGACAATAATTGAATCAAATAACGTGAGATATTACGCAACAATTATCAGAATAATAATTGAACAAAACCCGAGTGACTTCTCACGTAAGCATCAATAATCAATCTGAGTGTGCTACTATGCAACAACAGCAGACATCGTATTTTTAACACCGGGTGTTTCAACAGTTAACGGTAAAACTTCCGCCATTATTTTCATAAAAAGATATTTGTCGTTTCTCAATTCGACAATAATTCCGTTTGTGGGGTCCACCAATGATTGTGCCGTCGTACGAATATTCCATGTTAAAACGAATATTCCCCGACCAATCGAATATTATATAACAACTTGCGTACTTTGCAAAATTTTAAATATTACCCACAACTATAACATTATATCAAATTCACTCCATAATATTCAAAAATGATATTCATCTTTATTCATAAAAGTTTGGGTCTTACAACCTCCCCTTCTTATGAAATTTCGCCCTCGAAATTAGGGTACGTACCTGGTATGTCAAAGAGGTAAGGATACCTTGATTTCATTTCAGATTCTAACTCACAGGTCATTTCCTCAACATCGTTGTTTCTCCACAAAACTTTGACTTGTGGTATAACTTTGGAGCGTAGAATATGTTCCTTCTTATCCAAGATTTTAACAGGAACCTCTTCATACGTTAAATCTTCCGCTATTTCCTCCGGTTCTAACTCAATAAGGTGGTTCGGGTCTTCCACATATTTACGTAACATAGATATGTGAAAAACGTTATGAACACGAGACATACTTGGCGGTAAGGCAAATCTATAGGTCACAGTTCCTACTCGATCGAGGATTAAAAATGGGCCAATGAATCGAGGATTGAACTTTTCTCTCTTTCCAAATCTCGTAACTCCTTTCCATGGAGCAACACGTAACAACACATGATCTCCAATATCGAATTCCACGTCATTTCGATGAAGATCATCATAACTCTTTTGTCGATCTTGTGAGCTTTTTATATGTTGTCGGATCATTTGAATCTTTTCCGTAGTCATACGTACCAACTCCGGTCCCAACAAAGTTGCTTCACCCACCTCATCTCAAAGATCTTTGGAATCGACACTTTCTTCCATACAACGCCTCGAATGGAGCCATGCCAATACTTGGCGATAAGCATTGTTGTAGGAAAACTCTACAATGGTAAGAACTTGTCCCAACTTCCTTGAAGTCAAGGACACATAGTCTTAATAGATCTTCAAGAGTTTGAATAGTCCTCTCGAACGCCTGGCCCATTTGAGGATGATAAGTAGAACTAAATTATAAATTTGTGCCCATAGCTTTTTGTAAAACTAACCCAAAATCATGAAGTGAATCTTGGGTCTCGATCGTAAACTATGGATCTTGGCATACCATGCAATCTTACAATCTCGTTTATGTACATACGAGCAAGACATTCAAGTGTATAAGTTTCTCGTATAGGTAAGAAATGAGCAGACTTGGTCAATCTATCAATGATGACCCAAATTGCATCTATGCCTTGAGAAACCTTGGGAAGACCAGTAACAAAATCCATGGTAATGTGCTTCCACTTCCATTCTGGAATTTCAAGTGGTTGCAATGGACCTTTTAGTACTTGATGCTTCGCCTTGACTCGTTGACAAGTTAAACGCCTTGAGATAAACTAATCTATCTCTCTCTTCATATTGCTCCACCAAAATGTATGTCGAAGATCATGATACATTTTGGTACTCCCGAGATGGATTAGAAGCGGTGTGTTGTGCTGCCTCCATCGCATGATTTTATACTTTAAATCGTAGGTCATTAGGAACACAAAGTCGTGAGTTGACTCAAGTATTCCTTCTTCATCGATTCTTGCTTCCTAAGATAGCACCTTCATACTTTCTTCCTCATACACATCATCTCCAGTGCGTAGCTTGAAAGCGTACTTTAACTTTATCAATTAAAGGTTGTTCTACTCGTATATTTTTCATCATCACGTGGGTCCCTGGAGTCTTTAACTCTATCTCCATCCTTTGCAAGTCATATAAAATGGGCCTTTGCGTTGATAATATCGCACTCGTGCAAGATATGACCTTTCTACTCAATGCGTAAGCCTACTACGTTAAACTTTACCAGGATGGTATTGAATGGTATGATCATAATCTTTTAACAGTTCAAGCCAACGTCATTGCCACATTTTGAGTTCTTTTTGGGTGAAGAAATATTTGAGGATTTTATGTTAGTAAAGATCTCCACTTTCTCCCATACAAGTAATGCCTCCAAATTTTAAGTCACGAAGACAACAAACTACTAACTCTAGATCATGAAAGTAGGATAATTCCTCTCATATTCTTTGAGTCGCCGAGAGGCATAGGCTATGACTTTCCCATGTTGCATGAGAACACCTCCCAACCCTTTGCAGAAGCATTCATCGTAGATGACAAATCCTCCGAGCCGGATGGTATTGTCGTAACGCAGTCTTTGAAATGAGTCATTTGAGTTAATGGAGAAGCGATTCAAGAAAACCCTTCTACGAATCTCCGATAATAACTAGCATTAAGAGAAAGTTACGTATTTTGATCCATTGATTTAGGTTGGTCCCACTTTGAATAGCTTCAATCTTTCTTGGGTCAGCAGATATTCCATGACTTGATACTACGTGCCCAAGGAATGCTATTGTGACACCCCAAAATAGGTATACATCACCCATTTTGAGTCGCCAAATACATGGTACATATGTACAAAATACAACTTGATGAATACAATTGTCGTGCAAAATACGACAACACATATCTTTGTGAGTTTGAATACAACTATTGTCTAATAGAGAGTATACAAACTCAAAAGGAGTCCTCATTACAATTATTGATACACTATTTTACAAAATAGTGAGGACTACTAATACAACTATCCCGAACCATCACTCCATACCCATTGGCTTTCTGCTTTATTTTCTCACCTCCTAAGATGAAAATGGAACAAAAAGGAAAAGGGTGAGCTCAACTAGCCCGATAAAGAATATTATGACTAAGATAATATACAACAATTTATCATTAGTCTTCACGAGGAAAAATCGATAAAATATAATAGACAACAAGTTTTAGATCAACAACTGCAGCGGAAACAACAATCCATTAAAATAGTCAAGTAGAGAAAGAATTCCCTTATCTTCTAAGACTTAAAAGTCCATCATCAATATTTTATCCTCAGTAACATCAATCAATATACATCTTGAATCAAATATTCATCTTTGCACTTTACACGCCAAAGATATTCATTTATATCACCAGATTAAGTCGTATTCATCTCAACACTGTTCATCTTTGCTTTATGGGCCAAAAGATATTCATTAGTAATCATTCATCTTTGCTACTTCTGAGGCCAAAGATATTCAAGAATATCATCATTTAGGGTGAGGATGATGAAAAATATTTTAAAGGAACGAATCCGGTGAAACAAAATAACAAATATTAGAGATTCAGTACATACGGTTTATCCAAGATCGATAATACTCCATAATAACCAATTTGAAGCAAAATTCAAGAATAAAGATCAAAACATGGATACAATCAAAGATAGTAACCATAATAGACATCTTGGACAAAAAAGGAGAAAATTTCATTTTTTTCGGTGAATAGTATAAATATTCGTGAATAGTTTCAGTATATGTGAATAAAGACAGACACGTGAATAGTATCCCCAGACACAAAAAGTTCCAAATTTAATAAAAGTTCAGACCAATATTTTGGCATAATGATATCGAAAGAAATAATATCATTTACGAAGAAAATAACATCCCTTACCTCAAAATAACAGTACTTCTGCTCGGAATATCGGTATAAGGCTATAGGAAACTTGCACTGATAAATAGAAACTCACAAAATATCTAAATACTCATAAAATATGCTCGATAATATAGAGAGAGAAAGAGAGAAAGCTTATGTTTCGGTGTGATTTTCAATTCTAACTTAAATTTCATTTATAGGAAAATGTTAAAGACTTATTTGAAGCAGACTTGACACTACACACGATGGCTTTACTGCTATTACTATTGCCACCCACCACATTTGAAATAAAATTCAGCACATTTCTTCACCAACCACAAGTGGGGCCCACTCAATTCTAGAATTTTCCACCAAAATCATTTACAAACCTAATTTCCGAATCGATCGCCTCTTAAAATTCATAACAAATTATCGTTCATTTTAGCGGTTCAAAATTTGTGGACATATATTCAACTTATATATGTATAACATATCCAAACATCACAACGATCCAACGATCGATTAAAAATTATAACTCTCACGCATGATATATCTCAAAAGATGTTGATTTAATTTTAATACCTCCATTCTCGACAAAAACACCTCAACATTAATTCCTTCAATTATATCCACATAAAATAAATATATCCATCAATTATATCAACATAAAATAAATATTTTCTTATCATATAAATCAATAATTAATTATTCACAAATAATATTACAGAATCACAATTATGACAACCAGGTCGTTCCCAAGAAAGAGGGCTTTTCGATAAGGATTTCTCCTTATTGGTAGCCTTAAATTAGGTGACCAAACCTCTCCTTGAAAGAACTTTCTAGACATTGCCAATAATCTTTATCTCATAATATTATTCAAATAATATGAATTATTGATCAGATAATGGGAAATACTGTGCAGTGACAATTATTGAAACAACAATAATATAAAATATCAACGCAGCAATTATTGAACCAATAAAATAAAAATATTGAACAGTAATTATTGTAACAATTATTGAGTAGTGCCTTCTTACGTAAGAATCAATAATTCAAAAATACATGCAAAACCGTGTATCTTCTTCAAACGACGCAGCAGTATTCTTTGTATTTTAACCACGGGTATTCTAACGTTGTTAATTGATAACAACTACGTCGTTATTTGTAAAAACTCAAATTTGTCATTTTCTTCATCCAATCTGTTATCCGTTATGGGGCCCCTAAATTGTTCTTGTGCGTCGTACTAATATTCCCCGACAGAAAGAATATTCCACGACCAAACGAATATTTCCCGACAACAATAAATATTTTATAACCACTTGCTTATTTTGCAAAATTTGCATATTTCACCCATAACCAAAGTATTATATCAAATTAACACCTTATTATTCACAATAATATTTAGAGAAAATTCGATTTTTATTTATAATAAGTTGGGGTCTTACAGCTACTTCCTCAAGCCAGAACTCGCATTTCTTCAACTTGGCATAAAGCTTGTTTTCACGAAGCTTTTGGAGTATCATCCTCAAGTGTTGCTCATGATCTTCACGGCTTTTGGAATATATGAGGATGTCATCAATAAAGACGACCACAAAGTGATCCAAATATTCCTTGAATACTCGATTCATCATATCCATGAAGGCAGCAGGAGCATTACTAAATCCAAAAGACATGACTAGGAACTCATAATGCCGTCATCGAGTTACGAAGTCTTTGGAATATCATCGGTTCTAATCTTTAACTGATGATATCCGGAACGAAGATCAATCTTTGAAAAGAATTTGGCGCCTTGCAATCGGGTCAAACAAGTCATCAATACGTGGCAATGGGTACCTATTTTGATAGTGACATGGTTCAACTCCGATAATCAATACAAAGTCGCGATACTCCCATCTTTCTTTTTCACGAATAGAATAGGAGCACCCCAAAGAGACGTCTCAGGGCTAATGAAATCGATGTCTAACAATTCCTGCGGTTGGGTCTTTAACTCACGAAGTTCAATAGAGCCATTCGATATGGGACTTTGGAAATGGGTTTTAATACGGAGTTCAAGGTCGATACAAAATTCAATTTCACGCCTCAAGGGTAGGCCGGGGAAGTTCTTTAGGGAATATGTCGGGAAATTTATTAACAATAGAAATATCATTCAAATCGGCGTATTTTTATTTAAATCCGTGACATGAGCTAAGAAAGCTTGACATCCGTTTTTCAATAAACGAATAGCTTTATGGCTTGAGATGAAAGTGATTGATTTTAATGGTTTGGTTGCTTGAATTCGTATAATAGGTTGGTTAGGAATATGAAAGCTAACAACTATGTCATCTCAATTAGGTGACCAAACCTCTCCTTGACAGAACTTCTAGATATTGTCAATATTGCAAATAATAATATTAATAACTATGTAATCTCAATTATTGATTTAATAATATATAAAATATCGAATATAATTGAATCAAATAACGTGAGATACTTTATAAAACAATTATTGTAACAATAATTGAACAAAGTGAGTGAAAGGACTCACGTAAGCATCAATAATCAATACCGTGTTGCTTACTATGCAACAAACGTAGACATCGCACTTTTAACACCGGGTGTTTCAACGAGTTAACGGTAAAACTCCGCCATTATTTTCATAAAAAGATATTTGTCGTTTTCTCAATCCAAATAATAATTCCGTTTATTAGGGTCCCACTAATGATTGTCTTGCGTCATCTGAATATTCCCTGTTAAAAGCGTAATATTCCCCACCAATCGAATATTATATAACAACTTGCTTACTTTGTAAAATTTATAAATATTACCCACAACTATAACATTATATCAAATTCACTCCATAATATTCAAAAATGATATTCATCTTTATTCATAAAAGTTTGGGTTTTACAACTTCCCCTTCTTATGAAATTTTGCCCTATCAATTATCTTTTACGAATTAAAAGTGTATAATCAATATTTTATCGTTGAGACTCAAATTTTAATAAATAATCCACATCATCGAATCATCCCCCACTCTGCCAAGGATATTCATGTAATCATCAATGGTCATGATTATATCGAATAATCCCTGTTTATAATCATACCAATAACTGTCCATCAATGCACTACGGGCCAATGATGACTTTTACCACATCTTCTATAATATTACGAGTCATGATTATACCGAATGATCCCTGGTCATAATCATACCAATAAATAGTTCATCTATGCACATAAGCCAAAGATACTCATCAATCAATAGTTCATCTTTGCACGTAAGCCAAAGATATACAACTATAAAACCAATAATCAACAGTCCATCTTTGCACGTAAGCCAAAGATATACAACTATAAAACTAATAATCAACAGTCCATCTTTAGACGTAAGCCAAAGATATACAACTGTAAAATCAATAATCAACAGTCCATCTTTGCACGTAAGCCAAAGATATACAACTGTAAAACTAATAATCAACAGTCCATCTTTGCACATAAGCCAAAGATGACTTTCATCATAATATAAGCATGGGGATGATGACAATGATATAAGCATTAATCAAACGAAATCAAGGATAAATATTAAAGACTTTAAATTTATCCGAGTTTAAAATATCAAATTGTCAACATGATATCGCTTTTTGGAGTAAAATTCAAGAATAATATTCATGTACCAAAAAATAATTTTGGACAGAAAAGAAATATATTTTTTCGGGTAAATAAATACCCGTGAATAGTACTTCGAGAATAAGTACCCGTGAATAGTACTCGACATGAAAAGTACCCCAAATACTCGGAGTGAATAATATTCGGGTATATAGTAATTTAGGTGAATAGTAACCCATGAATAAGTAATTTCGTGAATAGTACTCTCATTACACGAAAAGTGCCCCGAATACTCGAGTGAATAATACTAGAGTGAATAATGCTTAGGGTGAATAGTAACCCATGAATAGTAAACTCGAAAAAGAAAAATACCAAAGGAAATGATATTCCATGACGAGTACAAAAGAAATGATATCTCATACGAGTATAATAGAATATACGAAACTGCAATGGATTTTCACCCGCCATGCGGTAATCCACATAAATGAGATCATTTCCATAATTTAATAAAGAATGAATACGAAGGATCATTCACCATGCATGCAGTAATCCACATGCACAAAGTTATTCCATCGTAATAATAAAGAATGGAATAATGAAGAAGAATTCACCAGCGATGCGTAATTCGCAGACAGTATATGTTATTTCAATGAATAATAAAGAATTGAACGGTGTCACGCGTAACCCGCATGCACGGGATATTCCAACAGAATAATAAAGAATGGAACTAGGTCATGCGTAATCCTTGCAGATGAGGATATTCCAATAGAATAATAAAGAATGGAATAACAATGAAATTCACCAAGCGACGCGATGATCAACATGCATGAGTTATTCCAATGTAATAATAAAGAATGGAATAATGAAGAATTTCACCATGTATGCGATTCAGATGGACAAAGAGTTATTCAACATAATAATAAATAATGGAATAACAACCCTTACGAGTATTGAAAGAAAATAACTCTCTTCATGAATACGAAAGAATAATACCCCTCACCTTAGAAGAAAACTGAAATAGTGAGGTAGCAGACTTCTTTTCTCCTTTCTCTCTATAATTTCTCTCTATAATAATTGCTCTATAGCTTTAGTGAATTGGTGAAAAATAATGAAGGAATGAGCTTCTATTTATAGGAAAATATAGTTTCGATAATTGCACATTTTGGGGCTCGAAATATTACAGTATAATACCTTCCTCTTTTCCTTCATTTTTAATTTAGTCCTGCAAGTATTATCAAACTTGCACCACCTTCCCTAATAGTAAATCATGTGAATCAATAGTAAATCATGTGACTCAATAGTTCTAAACATGTGAAAATACGAATTACAGTATAGTACCTCCATCTATATCTCCATTTTTAACTTAGTCATGCAAGTATTATCAATCTTGCACCAACTTCCCTAATAGTACAAGAATGTGAATCAATAGTACACACATGTGAACAAATAGTTATAATCATGTGAATCAATAGCAATTAATTGCTCATTTATCCCAAGTTAATCTCGATCGGTCAAGATAACTTCCAGACATCAATTAATATCGAAATAAATGTTGATTTCCACTAACACTAATAATTCCAACACAATGGAACTATCAATTTCATCTTTAATCAACACGAACTTATTCATCATTAATATTATAACTCACAATATTTAACAATCAAGTCGTTCCCAGGAAAGAGGGGCTTTAGGTAAGGATTTCTCCCTATCAAGTTAAATGCATGATTAGATTATCTAACTTCTCATTCGACAGTAACTTCTAGACATTGTCAATATTGCAAATAATAATATGAATAACTTTGTCGTCTCAATTATTGATTTAATAATATAACATATTATACGGATGATCTTGTGACAACAATTGAATCAATAATACGAGAGATATGACGCAAAGAAATTATTGTAGCAATAATTGAGTATAACCGAGTGACTTCTTACGTAAGCATCAATAATCAATACAGGGTAGCTACTACGCAACCATGCCAGTATTCAGTATTTTTTACTCTTAGGGTAGTTCAGCGGTTTTAACGGTAACACTTTTCGCCGTTATTTTTATAAAAGATAATTTCGCTGCTTTTTTACTACGACAATACTTCCGCCATGGGGTCCACCAATGATTGTGCCGTCGTACGGATATTCCCCGATAAAAAGAATATTCCCCGACCAAACGAATATTTTATAACCACTTACTTACTTTGCAAAAAAATTTACATATCACCCTTAACTTTAAACTTTTATCAATTTAACCATTTACGAAATAAAATAATAATTATAAGAAAATTGAATACTTTCATTTCATAAAATTCGGGGTCTTACATCTTACCTTGAAAAGAAGAGTATTCCAACTGGTATAGCGGAGATATTCTTGAAGAAAACTTTCACTATTTTCTACGCTCAAAAATTCTAAAACTCGAAAGAAATACGCTCAATATTATAGAAGAAGAATTCTCTGATTCTGGTGTGAATTTCAATTCTAACTAAGCATTCTATTTATAGGAGAATGAAAAGGATACTATTTGAATTTTATAAAATCACGGACCAACAGTATAATCACGAAGGAATTAATTGATTAAATTTGATTTTCCTAAAAATTTGATTTACTATTCATTCTCGTGCAATAAAATATTCTAATAAAATAAAAACTTTAAATAAATTATAATATATTCTATTTATAATCAAATAAAACAAAACTTATAAAATATTTATATATATATATATATATATATATAATTATAACATTTGCCTTACGGCAAAGGCAAAGCATTCAATCATATATATATATATATATATATATATATATACAAAATTTACATGATATATATATATATATATAATCAACACATGTACAATTCCCTCCCTTTCCCGTAACCTTCCCCCCCTCCCAATTTCCATTTCATTATTTTCTTCCTCCAGTGGTCCCCACATGTGGTGTAAGACCCCAACTTTTTAATGAATAAAAGCAAATTTTCTTTATTTATTATTGTGAATAATAAGGTATTAATTTGATATAATACTTTGGTTATGGGTGAAATGTGCAAATTTTGCAAAATAAGCAAGTGGTTATATAAATATTCATTGTTGTGGGGAATATTCGTTTGGTGGTGGAATATTCTTTACATATGTGGGGAATATTAAATGCGCAGCGCGAGATTATGGGCCCCATAACGGATAAGCATCGGATGAGAAAAGCGACAAAAAAGTTTTAATAATAACGGTAGTTATTAATAACGTTAATTAACTTTTGTTGGAATAACTAGTGGTTAAAATACGATGTCTGGCGTTGTTTACGATAAAATGATAATAGCGGTATTGCGAGTATTGTTGAATTATTGATCCTTACGTGAAGGCCTACTCAATAATTGTCACATATGAATTCTTATTCAATATTTTATTTTATTGATTCAATAATTCTTTGCGTTGATATTTTATATTATTGTTGTTCGATAATTGTCCTTTACTTGATATCTCCATTATCGGATCAATAATTCATATTATTTGAATAATATTATTAGATAGCATTATTGGCGATGTCTAGAAAGTTACATCGAGGAGAGGTTTGGTCACCTAATTGCGGCTTGATAAAGGAGAAATCCTTATCGAGCCCCCTCTTTCACAGGAGCGACTGGTTGTCATAAATGTGATTACGTAATATTATTTGTGAATAATTAATTATTGATTCATATGATAAGGAATTATTTATTTTATGTGGATATAAATGATGGATTTATTTATGTGGTTATTAATGAAGGAATTAATCTTTGAGATGTTTTATCGATATTTTTGTCGGATTGGAAGTATTTAAAAATCATCCGTTTGTGGATTTTGGGTATTTTTCTGTTTGGAATTTGGAAAAACTCAAAGCTATAAAGTTGTAGAGAATTCGATTTTGTGTGGAATGGACATAAAATTCATATTTTTTTGATAAACGGGCTATTTTCTATGAATTATTAAAGTTTCTGATTATTGTTTAAATGATAAAACATTTTGAAAAATTCTAGAATTGGTTGGTGAGAAATGTGCTCAATTGAATTTCAAATGTGGTGGGTGGCAATAGTAACAAGTAAAGCCATCAAGTAGCAGGTTAGTCTTCTATGGCGTTCTAAGCATTTTTCTATAAATAGGGTGCTTAGTTAGAATTGAAAATCACACCAGAATTCATAAGTTTTCTCTCTTTCTCTCTCTATATTATCGAGCGTATTCTTGTGAGTATTTTGATACTTTGAGTGTTGCTATATCTGGTGCAAGTTCCTTGAAACTATATATCGTATTCGGCCGAAGTATTATCTTTTTGAGGTAAGGGATGTTATTTTCTTCGTAAGTGATATTATTTCTTGATATCATTATCTTGAAATATTGGTTGGAACTTTTTATCAAATTTGGAACTTTTCATGTCGGGTTACTATTCATGAGTTACTATTCACGAGTTACTATTCATGAGTTACTATTCACGAAATTCTTATTCACGAGTACTATTCACGAAGCATGATGATTTTTTTGTGGAATTTCTATCTTTTGGTGTAGAGTTCTTATTCACGTATCTGGCACTTTATTCACGTATCTGACACTTATTCACGAATCTGGCACTATTCATAGAAAAATGAAATTTTCTTCTTTTTATCCAAGGTGTCTATTATGGTTACTATCTTTGATTGTATCCATGTTTTGATCTTTATTCTTGAATTTTGCTTCAAAATTGGTTATTATAGTATTATTGATCTTGGATAAACTATAATCTGAATCCTTAATATTTGTTATTTTGTTTCCTTTGGATTCATTTCCTTTAAAATATTTTTCATCATCCTCGGTCCTAAATGATGATATTCTTGAATATCTTTGGCTTTTGTAGTGCAAAGATGAATGATTAAATGATGAATATCTTTGGCTTTTGTAGTGCAAAGATGAATGATTACCTAATGAATATCTTTGGCCCGTAGTGCAAAGATGAGCAGTGTTGAGATGAACATGACCCATTTGGTGATCTGAATGAATATCTTTGGCCCATGGTGCAAAGATGAATATTTGATTAAAGATGTGTATTGATTGATGTTCTGAGGGATAAAATATTGATGATGGACTTTTAAATTCATAGAAGATAGTAGAATTCTTTTCTCTCTTGACTCTTCTAATGGATTGCTTATTCCACTTTCTGAGTTGTTGATCTAAAACTTGTTGTCTATTATATTTTATCAGATTTTTTCTATTGAAGACTAATGATAATTTGTTGTATATTATCTTAGTCATAATATTTTCTTCTTGGGCTAGTTGAGCTCACCCTTTTTTCTTTCATTGTTCTCTTCAGGAAATGAGAATATAGCTGGGACTAGTCGGGGAATGGATTGACGGTCCAGATGGTTGTATTAGTAGTCCTCACTATTCTGTGAAATAGCGTATCAATAATTGTAATGAGGACCCCTTTTGAGTTTTTATATTGTCTATTAGACAATAGTTGTATTTAAACTCACAGTATATGTGTTGTCGTATTTTGCACGACAATTGTATTACTGAAGTTGTATTTGTTTTTGTACCATGTATTTGGCGACTCAAAATGGGTTGGATGGAATGGACCTATTTTGGGGTCGTCACAGTTGGTATCAAAGCTTAGGGATATGATCCCTGGCTGAGATGTGAAACAAGAACTAGGAGGGGAGAGACAGAGAATTTCTTCACTAGTATGACCTACCTAAGTTTATTTGGTATTTAATTGGTCGGTCAGAGTATAGGGATAATATGTGATTTGTTGATTAACCCTTGTTTTATGGCAGTATTTAAGAATGGCATCATGAAATATTAACGATGGAGTGAATGAGACAGTGGAGACACCTTTAATCAATACCCAGGATAAGGTGCCGCAGGAAGACAATAATCCTTAGGTAAACAATAACACTGATGAAATGGTGAGCGATGGGATGTTTAGAGGCTTTATCAATTCATAAAACATCGGTAGCGGTTCTATTCAAAATACGAGGTGGAAACAATGGCAACCCACGATTCGGTCACCATTAAGCGATTCAAGGAGCTGGGACCACCGGAATTTTTGGGAAAGCGGAACCACTTACTGCAAGAGGCGTGGATAAAGCGAGATCACCAAGATATTTGATGTCTTGGGATGTTTAGGAAGAGCAAAGGTTCCCTTTGCCACCTTCATGTTGCGAGGAGAGGCTGATTACTGGTGGGAATCTGTAAAGCGTACTCAATCTGCCGCATTGAAGATGTCTTGGGAGAAGTTCCAAGAATTGTTCAACGACAAGTACTTTCCCTAAAGTATTCGTCACATGAAGGAGGTTGAGTTCATCAAGTTGGAGCAAAACAATATGAGCGTGTCGCGATCGAAGCTAAGTTTATGGAGTTATCTCGATTTGCATCCCATTTGGTTGATAATGAGGAGCAGAATGACACGAATGTTTCTGCGAGGTTTGAAACCCGAAATCGTCGATACCTCATTTTCTCACAAACTTTTTTTATATTGGATGTTGTGAATAGGGCTCGATTAGTGGAGCATGATAATGAGCCAACCCAACCAAAGGATAACGAGCAACAACACGATAATAATCGTACCGGTGACAACGGTCATCGAAACAATGATAACCATCGTGGAAGAAATTATCATACCAGAAATGGTAACCACTTCGGTGGTAATCATGGCCAAGATAATAGAAGAAATGATTCAAGTGGAAATTTCAAGAAGAGAAGATTTAACGATGACGGGAAGGCGTCGGCACTTGACACCAACACCAATGACAAATTTTAGGGGAGGAGAAGCGACCGCTTGGTTAGATCTCTACTGAGATGCGGAGAGGAGGGACATATAAGTCCAAGCTGTTCACTGACTTTCCAAGATATGTTTTAGTTGTGGAAAAAAGCGGTCACATAGCTCGATTTTTTGTCTGTGGCGAAATCAAGTCCGATTTGGGACGGTGGCACCAAAGGTGGATCTGGACAAAACAAAAGTCGGTGGTTTCAGGAAGAGCATTTTTCGTGACTTCTCAAAAAAGCGAGTAACCGAAACGAAGTTAGCGGGTTAGTTAATTATAAATTCTTGCAAAGTCTATACCTTATTAGATACCAGGTCTACCCACTCTTTTATTTCTCCTGTTTGTGCTCAACGTTTAAATTTGACTCCGGAGAAATTAGACTTTGACTTATTTGTGGAGACTCCATTAGGAGAAACTTTTATTATATCCACTATTTATAAATCTTGTTTGATCCAAGTGGGCACAATCACATTACCTATTGATCTTATCTCTTTAAAGATACTTGCTTTGGATGTGATTTTAGGGATTGATTGGTTAACCACTCATCATGCCAAAATTAATTATTTTTGTAAGGTTGTTAGTTTTTATATTCCAAACCAACCTGTTATGCGAATTCAAGCAACCAAACCATTGAAGTCAAACACTTTTATATTAAGCCATTCGTTTATTGAAAAACAGATGTCAAGCTTTCTTAGCCCATTTCATGGATTTAAACAAAAATACGTCGATTTGAATGATATTTACATTGTTAGTGAATTTCTGGCGTATTCTGAAGGACTTCTTAGCCTACCCCTAGAGCGTGAAATTGAATTTTTGTATTGAAGACAAAACCCATTTCTAAAACCCTTAAATATTTCTTCAACCAAAATGAGCGTATAATGCGCCAAAGGCGTTGGCTCGAAATTTGTTGAAGATTATAATCGTACCATTCAATACCATCGTGGGGAAAGCGAACGTGGTAGTAAATCTTGGATGCGTTGAGTAGAAGATCGTATGTATTTTCTGAGTGCGATGTTGTTAACACAAAACCCATTTTGATATAACTTACAAATGATGAAGATAGAGTTAAAGACTCTAGGGACCCACGTGAAGATAACGAATATCACGAGTAGAATCGACTTTAATCGATAGCGTTAAAACCGCTCAAGCTACTGCTTTGAGTGATGAATATAAAGAAGAAGGTGCAAGAATCGTTATTCTAGAAGTAAGAGTCGATGAAGAGAAGAAAGCTCAAGCCTTGATTTATTTGAAATACTCGATCAAGTAGAAGCGTGGCCTATAGACTCGCCTTAACGCTAAGTATGCCGCGTGTTCATAACATTTTTCACGTATCGATGTTACGTAAATATGTGGACGACCCAAACCACATTATTGCGTTAGAACCAGACGAGATAGCCGAAGATTTAACGTACGAGGAGGTACCTGTCAAGATCTTGGATAGGAAAGAACATGTCCTATGCACAAAGGTTATACCTCAAGTTAAGGTTTTGTGGAGAAACCATGCTATTGAAGAAATAACCTGGGAGTTGGAATCAAAAATGAAAGCGAGGTATCCTCACCTTTTCGAAACACCAGGTACGTACGTCAATTTCGAGGATGAAATTTTATAAGGAGGGGAGGTTGTAAGACCCCAACTTTTTAATAAATAAAATCAAATTTCCTTTATTTATTATTGAAAATAATAAGGTATTAATTTGATATAATACTTTGGTTATGGGTGAAATGTGCAAATTTTCAAAATAAGCAAGTGGTTATATAATATTCATTGTTGTCGGGGAATATTCGTTTGGTCGTGGAATATTCTTTTACGCGGGGAATATTAAATGCATTGACAGTAGCGACATTATGGGCCCCATAACGGATAAGCTGTCGGATGAGAAAAGCGACAAAAATTGAATAACAAATAACGGCGTAGTTATTACGAATTAACAACATTGGAATACCGGTGGTTAAAATACGATGTCTGGCGTGGTTTGCCGCGATAGCATGCGGTATTGCGCAGTATTGTTGAATTATTGATCCTTACGTAAGAAGGCACTACTCAATAATTGTCACGATAATTATTGTTCAATATTTTATTTTATTGATTCAATAATTCTTTGCGTTGATATTTTATATTATTGTTTGTTCGATAATTGTCCTTTGCGCGATATCTCCATTATCGGATCAATAATTCATATTATTTGAATAATATTATTAGATAGCATTATTGGCAATGTCTAGAAAGTTACATCGAGGAGAGGTTTGGTCACCTAATTGCGCGCGGAAAGGAGAAATCCTTATCGGAAAGCCCCTCTTTCTGAGGAGCGATGCTGGTTGTCATAAATGTGATTACGTAATATTATTTGTGAATAATTAATTATTGATTCATATGATAAGGAATTATTTATTTTATGTGGATATAAATGATGGATTTATTTATGTGGTTATTAATGAAGGAATTAATCTTTGAGATGTTTTATCGGTATTTTGTCGGATTAAGTATTTAAAAATCATCCGTTTGTGGATTTTGGGTATTTTTACATTTGGAATTTGGAAAAACTCAAAGCTATAAAGTTGTAGAGAATTCGATTTTCGTGTGGAATGGACATAAAATTCATATATTTTACGATAAGCGGGCTATTTTCTATGAATTATTAAAGTTTACGATTATTGTTTAAATGATAAAACATTTTGGAAAATTCTAGAATTGGTTGGTGAGAAATGTGCTCAATTGAATTTCAAATGTGGTGGGTGGCAATAGTAATGAGTAAAGCCATCAAGTAGCGAGTTAGTCTTTATGGCGTTTTAAGCATTTTTCTATAAATAGGGTGCTTAGTTAGAATTGAAAATCACACGGAATTCATAAGTTTTCTCTCTTTCTCTCTCTATATTATCGGCGTATTCTTGTGAGTATTTTGATACTTTGAGTGTTCTTTGCTATCTGGTGCAAGTTCCTTGACACTATATCCGAGTATTCGACCCGAAGTATTATCTTTTTGAGGTAAAGGGATGTTATTTTCTTCGTAAGTGATATTATTTCTTCAATATCATTATGCCAGAAATATTGGTTGAAACTTTTTATCAAATTTGGAACTTTTCATACTTTGGAGTTACTTTTCATGAGTTACTATTCACGAGTTCTTATTCATGAGTTACTATTCATGATTACTTATTCACGAGTACTATTCACGAAGCATGATGATTTTTTTATGGAATTTCTATCTTTTGGTGTAGAGTTACTTATTCACGTATCGGCCTTTATTCACGTATCTGACCTTTATTCACGAATCGAGACTATTCATGAAAAAATGAAATTTTCTTCTTTTTATCCAAGGTGTCTATTATGGTTACTATCTTTGATTGTATCCATGTTTTGATCTTTATTCTTGAATTTTGCTTCAAAATTGGTTATTATGAAGTATTATTGATCTTGGATAAACTGTAATACGAATCCTTAATATTTGTTATTTTGTTTCACTGGATTCGTTCCTTTAAAATATTTTTCATCATCCTCAGTCCTAAATGATGATATTACTGAATATCTTTGGCCTGTAGTGCAAAGATGAATGATTAACTGATGAATATCTTTGGCCTGTAGTGCAAAGATGAATGATTACCTAATGAATATCTTTGGCCCGTAGTGCAAAGATGAACAGGTGTTGAGATGAACATGACCAACTGGTGATACAAATGAATATCTTTGGGCATGATTGCAAAGATGAATATTTGATTAAAGATGTGTATTGATTGATGTTCTGAGGATAAAATATTGATGATGGACTTTTAAATTCATAGAAGATAGTAGAATTCTTTCTCTACTTGACTCTTCTAATGGATTGCTTATTCTGCTGCAGTTGTTGATCTAAAACTTGTTGTCTATTATATTTTATAAGATTATTCTCTATTGAAGACTAACGATAATTTGTTGTATATTATCTTAGTCATAATATTTTCTTACTGGGCTAGTTGAGCTCACCCTTTTTTCTTTCATTGTTCTCTTCAGGAAATGAGAATATAGCTGGGACTAGTCGGGGAATGGATTGACGGTCCAGATGGTTGTATTAGTAGTCCTCACTATTACGTGAAATAGCGTATCAATAATTGTAATGAGGACCCATTTTGAGTTTTATACATACATTAGACAATAGTTGTATTTAAACTCACGATTATATGTGTTGTCGTATTTTGCACGACAATTGTATTCTTGAAGTTGTATTTTTTTTTGTACCATGTTTGGCGACTCAGAATGGGTTGGATGGACCTATTTTGGGGTCGAATGGGTTTGACTTTTATTATATGGACCTAAAAATAAATTTGGGGTCCATAACTACAACAAATACTTCATAAAAAATCCCTCAATATTTTTAAGAACATTTATCATCATTATTATAATTCGCAATATTTAACAATCAGGTCGTTCCCACGAAAGAGGGGGCTTTCCAATAAGAATTTCTCTCTATTGGCGCGCAATTAGGTGACCAAACCTTTCCTTGACAGAACTTCTAGACATTGTCAATATTGAAAATAATAATATTAATAACTATGTCATCTCAATTATTGATTTAATAATATATATAATATCGACAATAATTGAATCAAATAACGTGAGATACTATACAACAATTACTGTAACAAGAATTGAACAAAACTGAGTGACTTTTCACGTAAGCATCAATAATCAATACCGTGTGCTACTATGCAATAACGAGTATTATTGTACTTTTAACACCGGGTGTTTCAACAGTTAATGGTAAAACTTCCGCCGTTATTTTCATAAAAAGATTTTTTGTCATTTTTTCAATCCGACAATAATTTTGTTTGTGGGGTCCACCAATGATTGTCTTGCCGCATTTAATATTCCCCTGTTAAAATGAATATTCCCCGACCAATCGAATATTATATAACAACTTGCGTACTTTGCAAAATTTATAAATATTACCCACAACTATAACGTTATATCAAATTCACTCCATAATATTCAAAAATGATATTCATCTTTATTCATAAAAGTTGGGATCTTATAAGTGCCGTATACGTGAATAGTGCCGTATACGTGAATAGTAATCCCGACATGAAAAAGGTAAAAATTCCACAATAAAATCTATACCAATATTTCAGTATAATGATATTGAAAGAATAACATCATTATGAAGAAAATAACATCCCTTACTATCCCTTACCTCAAAATAACAGTACTTCTGATCAGAATATCGGATGTAAAACTGAAGGAAACTTGCACTGAATAGCAACTCACAAAGTATCTAAATACACAAAATACGCTCGATAATATAGAAAGAGAAATCATATGTTTCTGGTATGATTTTCAATTCTAACTAAGCACCATATTTATAGGAAAATGCTTAGAACGCCAAAGGAGACTAAATTAATAAAATAATATTTTATTTTATTTTTTCCTTCTACGTGGTCCTTTGTTGAATAAGCCAAGCATGCCATTTTTGAAAAAATCTCAGCACATGTTTTTACAAAAAATAAAAGTGGGTCCCACCTATATTTTAATAAAAACATTTTATTTTCCGAAACTTCAATAATTCATAATAAATAGCCTTTTATCAGAAAAATGCGAATTTTATGTCCATTCCATAGGAAATTAAATTCTCTACAACTTTGTAAGTGTAAGTTTTTCCAAATTCCAAACGAAAAATGACTGAAATTCACATACGGACGATTTTCAACACCTCTTAAAATTCATAATAAATCATACGTTAATTTGTAACGGTTCAAAATTTGTGGACATATACTCAACTTATATATGTTTAAGATATCCAAAAATCACAACGATCCAACGGTCGGATTCAAATTATAACTCACGCAATTGAGCTTTAAGAACACTTATTTGATTTTCGGACTATAAGTCCCTCGTACCAGTTTTAATCAAACAGTCACCACGAAAAATCGACAAAGAATTTTTGGCTGATTCAAATTTCTACGTTTAGCTTACTTCCAGGAATTTCTTTTGATATATGGCTCATCTCCTAACACTACATAAGTCTATTCAGTCGAAAATAGTTTATTTGCAACGAAAATAGTCGTCAGAGATTCCGTCATAAATATTCGCGTCGAAAATAAGTTCTGTCAAAAAATCTGTCGAATAGTTTATTATCTACGACGAACTTAAGTCCGACGAATGTTCATCGAACCTAAACTATCTTCGACAGAGTATATAGGACGAAACGTTTTCGTCAACATACCAGTAGATAAGTTTGACTGACTACTTCCCTCGAACATAAACTACTTCCGACGAAAAACTAAATTTAGCCGATATTTATTATAATTGTCTATTTATTAACTTCGACGGACATTACGTCGGAGATATAACTACTACGACGGATATATTCCGTCGACGTTATCTTATGTCCGACTGAAAACTAGGCCATATCGGTATTTATTAAAAATTGGTTATTTATTATCTCCGAGGGAAGTACCGTCGAAAATACTCTATTCCGTCGGAAATAACTGTTTTTTTTACTACAAATTTTAAAAGTTTAGTTTCCGGGTGTTTAAACCCATTAATATACCGTAACTTTTGTCACAACCCAATACGAGAATATAAACACGTGATCTCACATTCAAATATGCAACGTAGCACTAAAAGCGTAATTTTTAACTCATTATCATTCACATTCACATTCACATTCAAATATCCACCAAAACGTATTATAAGCTAACCAATTACAAATATAAGCTAATATTCCATAAATGTTAAACAATATAATTTACAATAGTTGTACAGACGCAATTAGACAATATAATATATAAAAAAGTTCTACAAACTATACAAATGAACTATAAACTAGTAAAAAAGCATCATTGAGGCGAAGGTGAGCAGTATTCGTCTCCTGCTTTCGTCATCGTCGACTCCGCTGCGTCGCCATCGCCACCCCATTGATAGAATCAAAATATAAATCATTAGTCCAGTATATATATATATATATGTGAGAATTAACAAACTAGCCTTAATTGAAAAACATAAACAATAAGAATACTCGAGTAGTGGGGCGACGAAAATCCTCCACCAAGAGGTAATCACCATCCGAGCATCTCTGGCAGCGCTCAAGCGTCGAACTACTCCGTGGTAATCCGTGCACTCTCTGCAGAGGCCCCCGCTATAATATCCCGAGCAATCTGGTGAAGATGAGAAGCTGGAAGGCAACAATGACGCCGAAAGATCGGATCCAGATTGAACCTATCCGACACGGCCTTTATCATTATCACCACGGAAGATATCATCATCAAGCCAATTTACCTTTGTATGAGATGGTCCGACATGTGCTTTCTTGGGCCGGCTATTTTGGCCGGAGCCTATAAAGAGATACAAATTTGATTACTAATAATAATTTATATAATGTGATAAATTCGGATAATTTCGTGAAACATAAAAAAATATTACCTCCAGGAAGTGTATATGCGGGTATCCTCGGCAGACCCAACACTCGATATCTGCCCCGCAATCTTGGTAGTAGGGGATCTAAGACGCGACCCATAGTCTCAGCTCCTCATCCCGATCTAATACAATATCAGGAAAAGGGGTGACGAAATCTAACGGCTCAAAACCCCTCCTAATAGTCTCTAGCTCAACTATACGCTCGTCCCGAAGCTTCTGAAATCGGTCCTGTAATGTATTCTGTATACGTATGTTAATTATATCATTTTATTTACGATTAAATATTATTAAAAGCTAAATGGTAAGATGAGTTTTACCCATATAGCTAAAGCTTCCTGAGACAAAGCGCGCTCGTCCTAAGGCGTGTGGGCTCGATCTCAAAACTCTAACAAGGTAGGATCTTGGCCCAAGGTCCTCCCCAATGCCTAATACAAACATTCATAAAATAGGTCTTAAGTATTTGTGTGAGAACTTAACACATAAATAACTAAATACAACGCACTTACCATCTTCGCCTCCTCGAACGACTGAGAACCAGTGGTGTGTACTATCCGGGTGACCACGGTTCTTAACCGCCGCTTTTTTTTTTTTCTTGAAGTCATGACCTCCCGGTCTTTGCATACATAGCCTCCCAGGCTAAATCGAGACTATCTGAGGTCGATGATCTCGATGGTGGTCCCGGCCTGTCCACAATTGTCTGGTCATATACAGTCGTATCTCATCTGACCATCCATAGTAATTCACAGCGACGTGATGCTCAATCACCGCATCGCCAGCTGACTGAGAGATGCTCGGGTCAAATTGATAATAAACCTATAACAAAAGATTATTTAAAATTAAGAACATTTGATTTCCTCCCAATACAACCCCCTTCTTCTCTATCTTTCTGTTGAACTGTGTAGACATCTTTCTGTAATTATGATCAAGAGGCAAGAATCTACGAGCAGTACCAAAGAAACTACATTTCCGCCTACATCAGAATCGTATTTGGTTGCTTGCACATCCCCCATATACATCGGACAGATGACTTCCGTGAGTTGACCAACCACTAACCATCCCAAAGAGCTAGGAAAGTCGGTGATAGTCCATAACGGTAATGCTTTCATCATAAAATTCTCGATATCGATTTATCAAATGTGTGGCGCCCTCAAATTAGGTATACATGACCCATCTTGAGTCTTGAGAAACATGGTACGTAATTCAAATACAACTTAATAATGTTGCCGTGTAAAATACGACAAAACATAAACTGTGAGTTTGAATACAAATATTGTCTACTAGAGAATATACAAACTCAAAAGAAGTCCTCATTATAATTATTGTCACACTATTTAGCAGAATAGTGAGGACTACTAATACTATCATCTGGTCCATCACTCCGTTCCCCGACTCGTCCCAGCTATATTCTCATTTCCTGAAGAGAACAGTGAAATAAAGGGTGAGCTCAACTAGCCCAGTAAGAAATATTATGACTAAGATAATGCAAAATAAATTATCATTAGCCTTCAACAGTGTTAAACTGATAAAATATAACAAACATCAAGTTTAACTGCAGCGGAACAAGCAATCCATTAGAAGAGTCAAGTAGAGAATAAAATCTACTATCTTCTATGGTTTAAAAGGTTTTTCATGACTTTTATAATCGAGACTCGACAATAAATAATCCACATCATCGAATCACCCCGCACTACTACCAAGGATATTCTTTAAGTATCACGACCACAAATTATCCATGCACTACTCACCAAGGATATTCGTGTATTCATTAATGGTCATGATCATGCCAACAATTTGTCCATCGATGCACTACGGGCCAATAGGACTTTTTACCACATCATTTATAATATTACTACCATGATTACACCGAATAATCCCTGGTCATAATCATACCAAGTCCATCTATGCACTACAGGCCACAGATGACTTTCAACATAATATAAACATGATGATGATGACAATGATATAAGAATTCAATAAAACAAGTTCAAGAATTAATTTATCCAGGAACTGATAACGTCCAAATTGTCAACATGATACTGCTTTGTAGAGTAAAATTCAAGAATGCTCAGAAGAATATTTCTATGAAAAGATACTGGATGAAGGGCAAATATCAAAGATATTCCATTAATTCATGGAGTATAGAAGTCAAAACTTTAACCAACTGAGTATAATAACGAATGGAATAACAAAAGAAATCACTATGCATGCGTAAGACTTGCGCAGACAGCGAGTTATTCAACAGATTAAAAGTAGCGAGGAACGAACTGAAGGTGAAATTCACGCACCGACAAGATGTTCCAACAGAATAATAAAAGCGGAACCGGTTAAATAAAATACATACGCACGAGGATATTCCAATGTAATAATAATAAAAGCGGAACCCGGTCCAAGCGTAAGCGCATGCACGTGATATTCCAAATGTAATAATAATAAAGAGGCGGAACCAGTCCCGCAGAAAGCGCATGAACAGGATATTTCAAATGAATAATAATAAAGACGAAATATTAGAAGAATGTCACCAAGTATAGGGTAGTCGCGATACTTTGGTTATTCATGAATAATAAAGAATAGAATAATGTAAGTTCTCTTCATGAATACAAAAGAAATAATACCCTTTACAAAGAAAAGAAACCGAATATAAGAGTAGGAAGGAAGCGAGAATACTTTTCTATAGCTTCTCATAATTTCTCTCTAGAGTTTCAAGGTGAATTGTAAGAAATAATGAAGGAATGAGCTTTATTTATAGAAAAATGGATTGCATAGTAAATTAACTCATGAGCAGTCGAGATTGATTTACTTTAATTTGATAGTCCATATTTAAAGCAAAATCTTTTAAATAAAATATAATATATTATATATATATATATATATATATATATATATAACATGTGCAGAGAAAAAGAAATCACAGGTGAAACCTCGTGAGCTCATCTTATCCTCCACGCCAATTTTTCAAACTTAACTTATATATATATACATATATATAATACATGTAAATACTTCTTCCACCAAAATCCAAAATCAACCTATATATATAAATATATATACATATAGCCACATGTTGGTTGAAAACTTAAACCACCCGAACATGCATTCAAATTTCCTCCACCAATTTCAAATATGTTCCCCACCTATTATTCCTCCACTAATATTACAAACACACACATCACTTCACATATTATATATATATATATATATATATATATATATATATATGTTGTATAATCTTCTACCGATTATTTTGAAAAACGGGTAAATGGGTATCTATAAAATAAGCAAAACTGAGTGACTTCCCACATAAGCATCAATAATCAACACCCCAATGTCTTCTTATGCAACTACACGACATTCGCATTACTTTTAACAAGGTGTTTCAACGATTAACGGTAAACTTCATGCCGTTATTTTCATAAAGTATTTTTGTCGTTTTCTCAATCCGATAATAATTCCGTTGTGGGGTCCACCAATGATTGTGTCGTTGTATGAATATTCCCTACTAAAATGAATATTCCTCGACCAATCGAATATAATATGACAACTTGCATACTTTGAAAAATTTGTAAATATTACTACCCATGTAATACCCAGTAAAATAATAAATAAATAACATTTAAATACATATTTTAATTTTTCTAATTGGACTTTGTCTTTTATTTGGGTCAACTAGTTATTTAATTTATGTGGGCTAATAAATTAATAAGTGATGGATCATTTAATTTGATAAAATCTTTGGGCCTTAATATTAAGTGAACCCAATTAGAAGTTTATTAGGGCAAGATCCTCTTATTAATAAACAATTAAACCTAATTGTATTTCATTATACAAACTAATTGAGGGAAGAAATCAAAATAGTAATGCATGAATGCTTATTAAAGAGCATATAAAGAAGAAGAAATTGACAGGTTTGTCTATAACTTCAAATTGTACTTTCCTAAAAACAACTATAATAATAGTGGTGTTGTATAATTGCATAGTTAGTAAAAGAGGAGCTGGCGGATGGGATTTGTTTCTTTCAATTATGTGAATTTGTATATTTTTTTTAATTGATGGGATTAGGCATTATAAGAAAAAAATAATAATAAATAAATAAATAAAAATAAAAATCTCTGATATCTCTCCTTTATGAGTTTTGTTTGTATTCATGAACTTGGAATTTCGCTACAACTACTTTCAAAAAAAGAAAATATTTGTTATCCAGTGCAAAGGAAAGTTCATCGTATTGTAATGTAATAAGGTTTTCATTATATATATATATATATATATATATATATATATATATATATATATATATATAGACCAAGTTGGTTACAAGTAATGATTACGTTATATATATAGATTATATATATACATATAGATATCACATCAAGTTACATCTGTATGTCAATTGATTTCTTCATATATATATATATATATATATATATATATATATATATATGTATAGACCAAGTTGGTTACAAGTAATGATTACGTTATATATATAGATTATATATATACATATAGATATCACATTGGTTACATAATGCATAGTTGATTTCATCACATACACACACACACACATATATATATATATATGTGTGTGTGTGTGTATTTTATATTATATTTTAATAATTATTTGGCCATGAAACTTAAAAATCTAAATTGTTAAATTAAATTGAAGTTATGCATATTAATTTGAATTAATTAATTTTTAGACTTAGTTATAAAATTTTAATAATAAATTTAATAATATTATGTTATTAATGATTGGATTGTAATAAAATCTTATTAAATTATTTAAATTGAGCTAAAGAATTTTTAGAGTTATACTTGAAATATAAATTTTGGAGTATTAATAATTGATATAAAGCGATGATTAAAGGCATATTAAATAGATTATGAATTATTTTGGGAATTATTAGTTTGGATTATTTTAATTTGAGGTGAATATGTTTAGGTTGTGAATGACGCTTCAGTATTTGATATCGTTGGCATTTGAGGGTAAGATTTGGTGGAGTGTCTTTATAAATAGTTTGGAATTATCAGTACTGGATTTCGCATCTTTTTCATGATACTTTGTTAAATTTGATTTGTTCGTTTTGTCGCTTGTTCGAATTTCGTTATTATTTCACATAATTGTTTCCTGTGAAATAAATATATTAGTTTCATTTTGGAGTTGATACATATGACTCGTATTTGTACTCTTTGAATTAGGTTATCATGTTTAATATTTATTTTTGATAATTATAGAAAGATGCATATGTTGTTACCTTCTTTTGAGACATTGCGACCATAATTTGATTTGGTTCAACATGTACATATAGAACCCTTTTGTTAGTATTATGTTGCATGTGTTGTGACATGGTATCCTTGTTAGAATATACCGCAGGTATACCGAGCTATAACCACTGTGGGGTACCACATGGCATGTCGCCTTGGTACGAGAGGCATGACACTTTCCGTGGCGGTGTGATTAGTCCACGGCGTCTCCGTTTTGGGCTCCGGAGGAAGTGGGCCATTTGGTGTTTAGTTGTGGGAGGCGTATGGGTTAACCCTAGTTTCCTGTTCTGCGGATTGGTGATGTTGTGCCAAACACACCTATCCGATTTGCATACATTTGTATTCATGGTCCAATGTGTGATTTGCCTAAGTGGCATTATTTTGGATTGCTCGTGGTGGCATCATTGACTTTTGTCTCGTGTGGTATTATTTTGATTTGCCTGTGTGGCAAGGTATATTTTTCGAGCTCATTCTTGTGATGAAATAACTCCAGCCATTTGTTTCAACCTATTATTTTATTGGATTAGTTTTGTTAATTTCTGTTCAGTTCAATTCATTGAGTTAGTTACTTCATTTCGTTATTTCTTTATTCTTTTATTGATTTCGTCAATTATGTTGATTCAGATATATTCCATTCAGATCTTTGGATATTATATTTTCGTTCGTATTTGTACTTGAGGCTTTGTTCAGTATTTTGTCTCAGTTGTTTTCGTATATCAGTGGTATATCTTTTGTATATCTGTGATCCGTGATCGGGCAATTGGCTCATGTTGTGTTTTTCTTCTTAAGTAGGTTTCATAGGGTGATTCAGGCTAATGTGGTGAGAGTTTTGCCTTTGACTATTTAGGTTGATTCAATTTTAAGTTTTGATTATTTTGACTCTATTTGGAGAATTGTATTTAGTACGCTATTAATGGATCACCACTATTAATATTTTGAGGTTATTAGTGTTATGTTTTCTTATTTTGAGGTTTGTTGTGCTTTGCACGTGACCTCCCTTTCCTTTTCGGGAAGGGGGTGTTACAGAGATGGTATCAAAGCTTAGGTTCTTTCTTGTAGAAAACCTATTTAGGTTTGACCTGTGAGTTGTGGGTAAACCATTTGGTAGACGTAGAAGTTTGATTCGATTTTGTTAATTGTTTGGTTGGTCTCTATTTTGACTAACTGTCGATTTCTTTTCTATTTGTAGTTGATTTGAGGAAAGTGGAATAATTTATTAAGGTGATTGAGTTATGATATTAGTTAAGAATTGTGATTTAATCATTGAGGTGAATAAAACTATACTTTGTGCATATAAGAAACGATCTTATATGAGATGCGATTATGATATGAGTACTTATATCAGCGAATATTTTATATTGGAGAATTATTTGTTAGAGTTATTTCAGGTATCAATTATTATGAGATCTTAGAATTTAGAATTTGATTTGATTTGGGTTATTCATTAAATTTTGTTAAGTTTGTGGTTAATTTGAGGTATATGTATCGGGGTGGGATAATATGATAAAGTGAAAGCTATTAAATACATAGGATCTCTTGTAATTTTGAGGAGTTGTAGAGGTTCGAGGTAATAAGATTAATCTTTTGGAATAAATCAACTTTTCGGTTATTCTAGTAGGATATTGAAATTATTTTATATGAAATTTCTTTGTGATAGTAAGATGAGATTTTGAAATTTGTTGTGTTAAGGTTCGCACTAAGAGAATGATTGATTTATTGGATGATTAGATATATAATAAGTGATGAATCCAATATATTTTAAGAGATTTTGAAAGTTATAGTTTGCTCATTCAGATAGTAAGATATATGATTTGAAGTTGGTATGGTGATGAAGAGATCTTAGTAGTAGTATATTTTTGGTGTAATATTAGTTGAGAACTAATTTGATTTGAGGTTATAATATTTTGAAGCTCTTGAGGACTTGGGGATAGTTGGTAATATAGTTTGCATAGTTATTTTGTTTATCTGATGTCTTTAGAGTTTTGTATGAATTTATGTAAAATAAAATAAAAACAATTGGTTAGATCTTTGTCAAGTGTGGAATATAAACGTTTTACGAATTAAAAATAATTTTAAATATTTTGGGTATTCGAATCGTATTTAGATGAAGAGAAATTTTTGTGATTTTGAATTATTTTTCGAAAAGTACGTTTACAAGAATGAAACTCAAAGATATTAGCGACGGCCCGCACCAATGGTGGAGCATGTGATCTAATTTGATGCAACGTGAAGAACCTTACCAAGGCTTCGACACAGAGTGTATTTAATCTTTTACAAGTACATGAATAATTACGTGGACCGATGACTTGTCTGCGTTGATCGTTACAAATGGCGGCGCTACGTCGTGACTAAATTATTTTTTTTATCTTATTTGAATTCTGAGGACGGAATTATTTTTAAGGGGTGAAAAGTAATAACTTATTTTTTTAATAATTAGATAATAATTGATTTTATCTTATACAATTGTATTTAAATGGGAAAAGGTAAATGATTTTTGTTTCCCTCTTTTCTTCCTTGTTTTGTTTGGAAAATTAAATTCTTTTAGTTGCTAATTAAATAACTGATTAAATTATAATTGAGAAAGATAATTCCTTTTGTTAAAGTCTTGTGGTAAAAATATTCGGAGCGGGAAGCTACCTGGGAGATAGAGGAGTCTATTCGAGCGGAGTATCCGCATCTTTTGATAATTAGGTACGTTCATTCTTTTAATTCTGGGGACAAATTTCTTTTAAGGGGTAGGTGATGTAATACCCAATAAAATAATAAATAAATAACATTTAAATACATATTTTAATTTTTCTAATTGGACTTTGTCTTTTATTTGGGTCAACTAGTTATTTAATTTATATGGGTTAATAAATTAATAAGTGATGGATCATTTAATTTGATAAAATCTTTGGGCCTTAATATTAAGTGAACCCAATTAGAAGTTTATTAGGGCAAGATCCTCTTATTAATAAACAATTAAACCTAATTGTATTTCATTATACAAACTAATTGAGGGAAGAAATCAGAATAGTAGCGAGCGGCGACTGCAGACATAAAAGAAGAAGAAATTGACAGGTTTTTCTATAACTTCAAATTGTACTTTCATAAAAACAACTATAATAATAGTGGTGTTGTATAATTGCATAGTTAGTAAAAGAGGAGCTGGCGGATGGGATTTGTTTCTTTCAATTATGTGAATTTGTATTTTTTTTTAATTGATGGGATTAGGCATTATAAGAAAAAAATAATAATAAATAAATAAATAAAAATAAAAATCTCTGATATCTCTCCTTTATGAGTTTTGTTTGTATTCATGAACTTGGAATTTGCTACAACTACTTTCAAAAAAGAAAAATATTTGTTATCCTGGTGCAAGGAAAGTTACTGTATTGTAATGTAATAAGGTTTTCATTATATATATATATATATATATATATATATATATATATATGTATAGACCAAGTTGGTTACAAGTAATGATTACGTTATATATATAGATTATATATATACATATAGATATCACATTGGTTACACATCGCGGTTTTAATTTAGTTATAAAAATTTTAATAATAAATTTAATAATATTATGTTATTAATGATTGGATTGTAATAAAATCTTATTAAATTATTTAAATTGAACGGAAAGAATTTTTAGAGTTATACTTGAAATATAAATTTTGGAGTATTAATAATTGATATAAGGCGATGATTAAAGGCATATTAAATAGATTATGAATTATTTTGGGAATTATTAGTTTGGATTATTTTAATTTGAGGTGAATATGTTTAGGTTGTGAATGACGTTTCGTATTTGATATCGTTGGCATTTGAGGGTAAGATTTGGTGGAGTGTGCTATAAATAGTTTGGAATTATCAGGTACGGATTCCGTACTCTTTCTGCGATACTCTTGTTAAATTTGATTTGTTCGTTTTGTCGCTTGTTCGAATTTCGTTATTATTTCACATAATTGTTTCCTGTGAAATAAATATATTAGTTTCATTTTGGAGTTGATACATATGACTCGTATTTGTACTCTTTGAATTAGGTTATCATGTTTAATATTTATTTTTGATAATTATAGAGCGGTACATGTTGTTACCTTCTTTTGAGACATTGCGACCATAATTTGATTTGGTTCAACATGTACATATAGAACCCTTTTGTTAGTATTATGTTGCATGTGTTGTGACATGGTATCCTTGTTAGAATATACCGCAGGGTATACCTGAGCTATAACCACCTGTGGGGGTACCACAGGCATGTCGTCTTGGCATGAGAGGCATGACACTTTCCGTGGCGGTGTGATTAGTCCACGGCGTCTCCGTTTTGGGCTCCGGAGGAAGTGGGCCATTTGGTGTTTAGTTGTGGGAGGCGTATGGGTTAACCCTAGTTTCCTGTTCTGCGGATTGGTGATGTTGTGCCAAACACACCTATCCGATTTGCATACATTTGTATTCATGGTCCAATGTGTGATTTGCCTAAGTGGCATTATTTTGGTTGCCTGTGTGGCATCATTTGACTTGTCTGTGTGGTATTATTTTGATTTGCCTGTGTGGTAAGGTATATTTCTGAGCTCATTCGGTATGAAATAACTCCAGCCATTTGTTTCAACCTATTATTTTATTGGATTAGTTTTGTTAATTTCTGTTCAGTTCAATTCATTGAGTTAGTTACTTCATTTCGTTATTTCTTTATTCTTTTATTGATTTCGTCAATTATGTTGATTCAGATATATTCCATTCAGATCTTTGGATATTATATTTTCGCTCAGTATTTGTACTTGAGGCTTTGTTTCATTATTTTGTCTCATTGTTTTCAGATATCGATGGTATATCTTTTGTATATCCGTATCCGTATTTAAGCAATTGGCTCATGTTTGTGTTTTTCTTCCGGCAGTTTCATAGGGTGATTCGGGCTAATGTGGTGAGAGTTTTGCCTTAGACCATTTAGGTTGATTCGAATTTTAAGTTTTGATTATTTTGACTCTATTTGGAGAATTGTATTTAGTACGCTATTAATGGATCACCACTATTAATATTTTGAGGTTATTAGTGCTATGTTTTCTTATTTTGAGGTTTGTTGTGCTTTGCACGTGACCTCCCTTTCCTTTTCGGAAAGGGGGTGTTACAACCCACAACTATAACATTATGTTAAATTCATTCCATAATATTCAAAAATGATAATTATAGAAAATTCATCTTTATTCAAAAAGTTGGGGTCTTACAACCTCCTCTTCTTATGAAATTTCTCCCTCAAAATTAGGGTACGTACCTAGTATGTCGAAGAGGTAAGGATACCTTGATTTCATTTCAGATTCTAACTCCCAAGTCATTTCCTCAACATCGTGGTTTCTCCACAAAACTTTGACTTGAGGTATAACCTTGGAGCGTAGAATATGTTCCTTCTTATCCAAGATTTGAACAGAACTTCTTCATACGTCAAATCTTCCACTATTTCGTCCGGATTCTAACTCAATAATGTGGTTCGTGTCTTTCACATATTTACGTAACATGGATATGAAAAACGTTATGAACACGAGACATACTTGGCAAGTAAATAGAGTCTATAGGCCACGCGCTTCTTACTCGATCAAGGATTAAAATGGGTAGATGAAACGAGGATTAAGCTTTCCTCTCTTTCCAAATCTCGTGAACTCCTTTCCATGGAGCAACACGTAATAAACACATGATCTCCTATATCGAATTCCACGTCCTTTCGATGAAGATCAAGATAACTCTTTTATGTCGATCTTGTGAGGTTTTTATACGTTGTCGGATCGTTTGAATCTTTTTCGTAGTCATACGCATCAACTCCGATCCCAACAACGTTGCTTAACCCACCTCATCCCAAAGATATCTTCGAGAACTACACTTTCTTCCATACAACGCTTGAATGGAGTCATGCCAATACTTGTTTGATAGCTGTTGTTGTAGGAAAACTCCACTAATGGTAAGAACTTGTCCCAACTTCCCTTGAAGTCAAGGACACAGAGTCTTAATAGGTCTTCAAGAGTTTGAATCGTCCTCTCTGACTGCCCGTCCGTCTGAGGGTGATATGCGGAGCTAAATCGTAAATTTGTGCCCATAGCTTTTTGCAAACTAACCCAAAATCGTGAAGTGAATCTTGGGTCTCGATCAAAAACTATGGATACCGGCATACCATGCAGTCTTACAATCTCGTTTATGTACATACGAGCAAGACGTTCAAGTGTATAAGTTTCTCGTATCGGTAAGAAATGAGCAGACTTTGTCAATCTATCAACAATGACCCAAATCACATATATGCCTTGAGAAACCTTAGGAAGACTGGTAACGAAATCCATGGTAATGTGCTCCCACTTCCATTTTGGAATTTCAAGTGGTTGTAATGGACCTTTTGGTACTTGGTGCTCTGCTTTAACTCGTTGACAAGTTAGACACCTTGAGATAAACAGCGCTATCTCTCTCTTCATATTGCTCCACCAAAATGTATGACGAAGATCATGATACATTTTGGTACTCTCAGGATGGATTGAAAATGGTGTGTTGTGTGCCTCCGTCATGATTTTATACTTTAAATCAGGGTCGTTAGGAACACAAAGTCTGGAGTTGACTCGAAGTATTCCTTCTTCATCGATTCTTGCTTCCGGCATAGCACCTTCTTGCACTTTCTTCCTCATACGCATCACCTCCAGTGTCCAGAAGCTTGGAGCGACTTTAACTTTATCAATTAAAGTCTGTTCTACTCGTATATTCGCCATCATCACATGGGTCCCTAGAGTCTTTAACTCTATCTCCATCCTTTGCAAGTCACACAAAATGGGCCTTTGCATTGACAATATCCCACTCGTACTTGCATATGATCTTCTACTTAATGCGTCAGCTACCACGTTCGCTTTTCCAGGATGGTATTGGATGGTATGATCATAATCTTTCAACAGTTCAAGCCAACATCATTGTCGCATGTTGAGTTCCTTTTGAGTGAAGAAATATTTGAGGCTTTTATGATCCGTAAAGATCTCCACTTTCTCCCCATACAAGTAATGCCTCCAAATTTTAAGTGCAAAGACAACAGCTACAAACTCTAGATCATGAGTAAGATAATTCCTGTCATATTCTTTGAGTTGTCGCGAGGCATAGGCTATGACTTTCCCATGTTGCATGAGAACACATCCCAACCCTTTGCCCGAAGCATCACTGTAAATGACAAATCCCTCCGAGCCAGATGGTATTGTTAAAACAGGTGCTAAAATGAGTCTCCTCTTGAGTTCTTGAAAACTCTTCTCACATTCTTCGCTCCAACCGAACTTTGTATCTTTCCGAGTCGGTGAAGTTAATGGAGAAAGCTATTCGAGAAAATCCTTCCCACGAATATCCGATAATAACCGCTAAAGAAAGAAAGCTTACGATCTTCGATCCATCGAGTTAGTTGCTCCCACTTTGAATTGCTTCAATCTTTGTCGGGTCAGCAGATATTCCATGACTTGATACCACGTGCCCAAGGAATGCTACTTCCTCAAGCCGTAACTCATATTTCTTCAACTTAGCATAAAGCTTGTATTCACGAAGCTTTTGGAGTGTCACTTCAAGTGTTGCTCATGATCTTCACGACTTTTGGAATAAAAAGGATGTCATTAATAAAGAGCGACCACAAAGTGATCCAAATATTCCTTGAATACTCGGTTCATCATATCCATGAAGGCGGTTAGGAGCATTAGTCAATCCAAAGGACATGACTAGAAATCATAATGCCCGCATCGAAGTTACAAGGCCGAAATCCTTGGAATGTCATCGCTCTAATCTTCAATTGGTGATATCCAAACGCGAAGATCAATCTTTAAAAAGAATTTGGCTCCTTACAACTGGTCAAACAGGTCATTAATACGTGGCAATGGGTATCTATTTTTGATGGTGACATGATTCAACTCCCGATAATCAATACAAAGTCGCATACTCCCACATTTTTTTTTCATGAATAGAACAGGAGCACCCCAAGGAGAAGTACTAGGACGAATAAAGTCAATGTCTAACAATTCCTGCAGATTGGGTCTTTAACTCCTAAAGTTCAATAGAGCTATTCGATATGGGCTTTGGAAATGGGTTTTGTCTCACGGGTTCAAGCGTCGATGCAAAATTCAATTTCACGCCAGGGGTAGGCAGAAGTTCTTCGTGGAATACGTCGAGGAATTTATTAACAATAGAAATATCAATCAAAACTGACGTATTATTGTTTAGATCCGTGACATGAGCTAAGAAAGCTTGACATCCATTTTTCAATAAACGAATAGCTTTATGGCTTGAAATGACCGTGATTGATTTTAATGGTTTGGTCGCTTAAATTTGCATAATAGGTTGATTAGGAATATGAAAACTAACAACCTTTCGAAAACAATCAATTTTTGCATAATGAGTAGTTAACCAATCAATCCCTAGAATCACGTCAAATGCAAGTATTTTCAATGAAATAAGATCGACGGTGTAAAATGAGGGTACCGATTTGAACCAAACAAGACTTATATAAACAATGGATGTAATGAAGGTTTCTCCCAATAGAGTTTCAATCGATAAGTCAAAGTCTAATTTCTCCTGAGTCAAATTTAATCGTTGAGCGCCAAGTAGTAGAGAAATAAAGAATGGGTAGAATCCCAGATCAAATAAAGTATAGACTTCGCTAGAGTTTATGATAAGCTTACCCGTGATGACCTCATTCAGTTCCTTGCTTTCTGGGAGGTCACAACAAACGCTCTCCCTTGCACTACCGGCTTTGACTTTTCTGGGACGGCCTTTGGTGCCTCCATCCTGGCTGAACTTGTCTTCGGTGAACGATAAAATCGGGCTAAGTGACCTTCTCTTCCAAAATTATAACATGTTTTGGACGGCATCGCGCAGTTTGGACTGATGTGTCCCTCCCCTCCGTATTTGACGCATATGATAGGTGGTCTTTCTCCTTCCTTAACAACGGGTGCTGGTGCTGACGTCTTTCCATCATTGTTGAATCTCCTCTTCTTGAAATGTCCATTCTTATTGTTTTGGCCCTGATTACCACCGAAGTGGTTACCACTTCTGGCCTGTTGATTTCTTCCACGCTTGTTGTCACCGCTTCGATGACTGCTCTCATTGGTATTATCATTTTGCCGGCTGCTCTCTTTTGGTTGCATTGTCTCTTTATCGCGTTCTACTAACTGAGCCCTATTTACAACATCTGAATACAAACACAGTTTATGAGAAATAATATGTTGACGTATCTCCGGCTTTAAACCTCTTAAAAACATTCGTGTCATTCTCTCTTCATTATCCACCAAGTGGGACGCAAACCGGGACAACTCGTCAAACTTTGCTTCATACTGCGACACGGACATATTATTTTGTTCCAACTTGATGAACTCCACCTCCTTCATGTGATGAATACTTTCGGGAAAATACTTGTCGTTGAATAGTTCTTGGACCTTCTCCCAAGACATTTTCGGTGCGGCAGGTTGAGTACGCTTTACCGATTCCCACCAGTAATCTGCCTCTCCTCGCAACATAAAGGCGGCAAAGGGAACCTTTTGCTCCTCAGAGCATCCCAAGACATCAAATATCTTGGTGATCTGCTTTATCCATGCTTCCGCCTTAAGTGGTTTTGGCTCTCCAATAAGCTTCGGTGGTCCCAGCTCCTTGAACTGTTTAGCGGTGACCGTCCGAGAGTTTCCAGTGTTTTCACCTACATTTTGGATAGGAGCCGCTCTCGCCTGCTATTGCATGAATTGTATAAAGCCTCTGAACATTCCAGCATTTATCATTTGGTCAGTGTTGTTGTTTGCATGAGGATTGTCGCCTTCCTGATGCACATTATCCTGATTATTGATATGTGGTGAATCAATGGTCGCCTGTGCTCCATTGCTATTCTCAACATTCTCGGATGTCATTTTCAGATACTACCACAAAACAAAAGGTTAAATGACATGCAACATATTATCCCTATATTCTGACCGACCAATTAAATAAATAAAAAACTTAGGTAGGTCATACTAACGAATGAATTCCCCGTCTCTCCCCTCCTAGTTCTAGTCTCACATCTTAGCCAGGGATCATATCCCTAAACTTTGATACCAACTGTGACGCCCCCAAAATTATGTATACATCACCCATCTTGAGTCGCCAGATACATGGTACAGAATTCAAATACAACTTAATAATACAACTGTCGTGTAAAATACGACAAAACATAAACTGTGAGTTTGAATACAAATATTGTCTACTAGAGAGTATACAAACTCAAAAGAAGTCCTCATTACAATTATTGTCACACTATTTAACAGAATAGTGAGGACTACTAATACTATCATCTGGTCCATCACTCCGTTCCCCGACTCGTCCCAGCTATATTCTCATTTCCTGAAGAGAACAGTGAAATAAAGGGTGAGCTCAACTAGCCCAGTAAGAAATATTATGACTAAGATAATGCAAAATAAATTATCATTAGCCTTCAACAGTGTTAAACTGATAAAATATAACAAATATCAAGTTTAACTGCAGCGGAACAAGTAATCCATTAGAAGAGTCAAGTAGAGAATAAAATCTACTATCTTCTATGGTTTAAAAGGTTTTTCATGACTTTTATCGCTGAGACTCAGCTTAATAAATAATCCACATCATCGAATCACCCCTGCACTACGGCCAAGGATATTCTTTAGTATCACGACCACAAATTATCTATGCACTACTGATGCAAGGACATTCGTGTATTCATTAATGGTCATGATCATGCCAACAACTATCCATCAATGCACTACGGGCCAATGAGAACTTTTACCACATCATTTGTAATATTACGGTCATGATTACACCGAATAATCCTTGGTCATAATCATACCAAGTCCATCTATGCACTACAGGCCATAGATGACTTTCAATATAATATAAACATGAGGATGATGACAATGATATAAGAATTCAATAAAACAAGTTCAAGAATTAATTTATCCAGGAACTGATAACGTCCAAATTGTCAACATGATATTGCTTTGTAGAGTAAAATTCAAGAATGCTCAGAAGAATATTTTTATGAAAAGATACTGGATGAAGCGCAAATATCAAGGATATTCTACTAATTTCATGGAGTATAGAAAACTTTAACCAACTGAGTATAATAACGAATGGAATAACAAAAGAAATCACCATGCATGCGGTACTTCGCATAGACAGGTTATTCCAACAGATTAATAAGTAACGAAACGGTCGAGCAAAATTTGCACGCAAACAAGATGTTCCAATGTAATAATAAAAGCGGAACCAGTCCAAAGATAAACGCATGCACAGGATATTCCAAATGAATAATAATAAAGATGGAACCATAAGCGCATACATGCAGGATATTCCAATGTAATAATAATAAAGAGCGGAACCCAGTCCGGCGTTAACGCATGCATGGATATTCCAATAGAATAATAATAAAAAAGAGAATATTAGAAGAATTTCACCAAGTATAAAAGTGGCAGATATCTTTGGTTATTCCAAAGTGAGAATAATAAAGAATGGAATAATGAAGTTCTCTTCATGAATACAAAGAAATAATACCCCTTATACGAGAAAAAAAAATGAATATAAGAGTAGGGAAGGAGCAGAATACTTTTTTATAGCTTCTCTATAATTTCTCTCTCTAGAGTTTCAGTGAATTCGTAAGAAATAATGAAGGAATGAGCTTCTATTTATAGAAAAATGGATGTGATAGTAACTAACTCATGAAGCTATTCGAGATTAATTTACTTTAATCTGACGGTCCATATTTAAAGCAAAATCTTTTAAATAAAATATAATATATTATATATATATATATATATATATATATATATATATATATATAACATGTGCAGAGAAAAAGAAATCACGGGTGAAACCCCGTGAGCTCATCTTATCCTCCCTGCCAATTTTTCAAACTTAACTTATATATATACATATATATATATAATACATGTCATACTCCTTCCACCAAAATCCAAAATCAACCTATATATATATACATATAGCCACATATTGGTTGAAAACTTAAACTACCCGAACATGCATTCAAATTTCCTCCACCAATTTCAAATATGTTCCCCACCTATTATTCCTCCACTAATATTACAAACACACACATCACTTCACACACGTATAATATATATATATATATATATATATATATATATATATATATCTTTGATAATCTTCTACCGATTATTTTGAAAAATGGGTAAATGGGTGTACATAAAATAAGTAAACCTGAGTGACTTCCCACGTAAGCATCAATAATCAATACTGTATGCTATCTCGGTAACTACGGCAGACATCGTACTTTTAACACGGGTGTTTCAGCAGATTAACGGTAAATTTAATACCGTTATTTTCATAAAGTATTTTGTCGTTTTCTCAATCCGACAATAATTCCGTTGTGGGGTCCACCAATGATTGTACCGTTGTACGAATATTCCCTGCTAAAACGAATACTCCCCGACCAATCGAATATAATATGACAACTTGCATACTTTGAAAAATTTGTAAATATTACCCACAACTATAACATTATATTAAATTCATTCCATAATATTCAAAAATGATAATTATAGAAAATTCATCTTTATTCAAAAAGTTGGGGTCTTACAATACGTCTGAACCCCTGTCTCCCACAACATCTTTAGTTCATCCACTAACGGTCGAAGGTACACATTAAGATCTCTTGTAGGACTTTTATCTCCCGGAATGAGAAAAGTCAAAAACAAATCTGGATCCTCATGCGCACTTGGAATTGGAAGATTATAGCGACCATAATGGACTGGCCAAACCGCAATTTGTCGCTAAAATTATTAAAAGGGCAAAAGCCATCAGTAGCCATGCCAAGCCTAACATTCCTAACTTCTTCCACAAACTCAGGATAATTTACATCAAATCTCTTCCATTCATCTCCATCTGCTGGGTGAGTCAGCTGACCAAGCACGACATCCCTTGTTCGATGCCAACTCATATCTTGAGCCGTATAAGACGACATGAATAGCCGCTGAAGTCTCAGCGCAAGTGGAAAGTATCGAAAGATTTTCCTGGGAACATGTTTTTCCTTCCCCCCACGTTTTGTAACCTTACAGCGCGATAAGCTACATATATCACACTGCCCCTTATCTCTGTCCTGCCCATAGTATAACATGTAATCCTGCTCACAAGCATCGATTTTCTGATACCCCATATTTAACCCCTTAACCATCTTCTTCACTTCGTAATAATTACATGAGAAAGTGTATGATCCTTGGGTAAGAACTGTCCAATTATAGCGAGCAAATCGTTGAAACCTCTCTCACTACTGATCGTGCTCATTCTTGAAGTGTAAGAGCTTCGCCATCGCAGAAGCTTGGTGTTCAGTATCATTTCCGAAATAACGCGACCCAGATTGAGATATAGCAACTTGTAAAAAGGCAAGATCAGATCATTTGGCACTTGCTTTTGACCGCTTGAAAAAGGTTCATATTCAAATGATCGATAGTAGTAGGGCCATAAGCATCAACCAACATCTCAAATGGATCATAGTTTTCGACGTATGAATCCCGTGGAATTAGTTGTTCCACAATATTTTCAATCACTTCTGATTCCCCATGATGAGTCCATACGAAGTACCTATCTACAAATCCATGAGAAAATAAGTCGAATTTAATCTCGTCGACTTTCTTCCAAATCAAATTTTTACACTTGACACATGGGTATCACATCTTCCCGTGCGGATCATCCCTATATTCTAGTGCTTTGTTCAAGAAATCTAAAACCCCAACACGATAAGCTGAGACTAATCCCCTCCCATTAATGGGTATCCTATGGTACATCCAACTCCGGTCGGCTAACATTTTTAACTACACAGAAGTACGCATTAAGTTAATTTGGATATTCATACGTGAATTAGATTTACCTAGTATCTCTACAGGACAGGGGTAAGGCTTCTATCCGTTATTGGATGTATCTCGTCACTAGTGCAAACACGTTGATTATGTTTCATGAGTTTCAAGAAAATTTCGGCAGTACCTCCCTATGGTCTCCAAGCACACGAAATAGACTAAGATAACTTAATCTAAGTATGCACTCGGGAAACATATAGAGATAACAGTCAATTAATCCTCAAAATAACAAAAAATGTACCATTTCGTATTTGCACCGGCCTAAGTGAGAGACATAACATCCAATAACAGTCCCAAACTGGAGACTATTCAACATTCACCCCTATTGAGTGTATGTCAAACAGGTTTCTAAGTTTCAAAGTATAGTACATAGTTTATGAGAATTTATGTGGAATCTCTACTTGAGTGACAAGAGGGCAAAAAAAAAGGTCGTAGTTCTGTTGTGTTCTATATCGAATAATAAAGTTAATTCAATTATCTGCGAACATTTCTCCTTTTTCCATCATAATAGATGACAACATCCAGAAGGAGTTCCATTACGCTATCAACAAAGTTCAACAACTTCATTGGAACTACTTGGGATGTTGCCATCTCATATGATGAACAATGAGAATGTCTGCAGAATTCAATTACCTTTATTATTCGAGTATAGACACAAACGAACTACGACCCTTTTTTTTTTAATTGTTTAGAGGAACAGGTTGGAGTACTATTTAGTCAAGAATCATGCTATGTCGAAACTCGCATACAAGAAAGAGTACATATATGTAGGGAGAGTATTATTGCATTTATATATTGAAAATTGTGGCAAACTAAGCAAATGTTACTTTGTTTATTTTGCCAATGATAATGAACTAAGTAAGTGGTACTTAGTTTATGAGAATTGTTAATTATTTGGAATCTATAGAGATTACTGTTCGACATTCACTTCTAGCTATTCTTAGTTTATTTTGCCAATGATGATAAACTAAGTAAGTGGTACTTAGATTATGAGAATTGTTATTTGGAATCTATAGAGACTACTGTTCGACATTAACTTCTAGCTATAAAATTAAATTAAATTTTTTATTACTTTTTATTTTATTTTGTATTATATTATAAAAGTTCTAGTTTAATTTAATTTAATTTGATTTAAGTAATTAAAAATATCTTATTTTATTTTATCGAATCTTGTATTATATTATATATATATTATATAATTTTTAATGTTTTTTATTAAATTAAATTAATTTAATTTAATTTAATTTAATTTAAATATAATTTAATTGTATTTAGATTATTTAAATTAAATTAAATTTATTTTATTTTATTTTATTTTTATTGAATTGTATTTTATTTATTAGATTAAATCAAAGTTTTTTTATTTTATTCAAATTAATTTAATTTATTTTTATTTTATTTTAATTTATTTTGTATTATATTATGTTATTTATTTTATTTTTAAAATTTATTTTATTTAATAAACTAAATTAAATTATATTTATTTTATTTTATTTAGTAGTAAGAAACTAAGTAAAAAGTACTTAGTTTATGATTTATTAATATTGGGAAACTAATTACTAATACAATACATTAAGTTCTGTAATTTCATAATTCTCGACATAATTTACGGCATAAATAAATTAAATAAATAACAAATATATCAAGATTAAAAATAGTCCTAAAATCAGTTACATTATGATAAGGAACCCAAATTTGATATCAATATTCTGTAATTTCCAAATTCCAAATAATATGCACTTAAATAATATGCAGTCCACAAATCCAAAATCAAAATTCTAATTTCAGCAATATACAGTCCACAAATTCACATCAACAAATTCACAGCAACAACATATTATCCAAATTTGGTTAATCTCATATTCAAACTCAAATTAAACTAAACCTAAAACAAATTAAGCCACAAATTTCACAATCTGCAACAAATTAACCCTAAAAATCTAATATTTGGCAGAAAACTAACCTTGAAATTGAATTAATGTGCAAACAAAGCAAGCGGTGGTGCACAGTGGTGGTTCAACCGAAGGTGTTGGTGGCGTCTACTGGTGGTGGAACTGATCGACAGTGATGGTGGTGGTGGCAGTACGTGGTGGTGGTGGAATTGAAGGTGGTGGTGGTGGTGGTGGCAGTACGTGGTGGAATCGGTGGTGGTGGCGGTGGCAGTACGTGGTGGTTGTGGCGGTGATGGTGGCAGTACGTGGTGGTTGTGGCGGTGATGGTGGTGGTGGAGATGAGAGCAGTGAGAGAAGTGAGACTGAGAGAGAGAAAGGCGTAAAGTGAGATCGAGAGAAATGAGAGTTCTAGATCTGTAGAAAGAGAAATTAATGAGAGCAAAAAGTGAGAGAAAGAGGGGTAGAAGAAGACGTCTGGAATTAGTAAGGTTTTAGGATTATTTCGAAATGATTGTCGTCTGTTGTAATTACTTTCATCGTAATTAATGTATCTTCGACTGAATTATCCGTGGGAACTAACACTATTCAGTCGAACATAAGGTTCGCGCTGGCGGGAACTTTGGCGCCAATGGAATATATATATTTTCGACGAACAACCGTCGAAATTAAAGTAGTTTCGACTGACTTATCTTTGACTGACTGTTCCGTCGGAATACATATTATCTTCGAGGGAATGTGTCCGTCGAGAGAAGATCCGTCGGAATTAGCCAGTTTTCTTGTAGTGTAACTCATTATACACAAAGAGTTATAGATTTTACAAAATCAAGTAATAAACTAATTTTCTAAAAATTTCCAAATTCCATTCTTTATTTCGATAAAATACTAATAAAATACCTTAACATTAATTCATTCATTTATATCCATATAAAAATATATATTTTCTTATTATATAAATTAATAATTAATTATTCATAAATAATATTAAAAGAATCACAATTATGACAACCAGGTCGTTCCTAGGAAAGAGGAGGCTTTCCGATAAGGATTTCTCCTTATTGGCGCGCAATTAGGTGACCAAACCCATTTTCTAGACAGAACTTCCTTAGACATTGTCAATAATGATATCTAACAATATTATTCAAATAATATGAATTATTGATCTGATAAAGGAGATACTGTGCAGTGACAATTATTGAAACAACAATAATATAAAATATCAACGTAGTAATTATTGAATCAATAAAATAAAATATTGAACAGTAATTACTATAACAATTATTGAGTAGTGCCTTCTTACGTATGAATCAATAATTCAAAAATACTGTGTAATACCGTGTGCTACTGTGCAACCACACGTATTACTGTATTTTAACTACCAGGTAATCCAACAGTGTTAACGGTAACAATTACGCCGTTATTTATAAAAACTTAAACTTGTCGTTTTCTTCATCCGATAATTATTCTGTTATGGGGCCCACAAATGGCTGCGATATCGTACGAATATTCTCCGACAGTAAGAATATTCCACGACCAAACGAATATTCCCCAACAATAATGAGTATTTTATAACCACTTGCTTATTTAAAATATTTACATATATCACCCTTAACTTTAACATTTTTATCAATTTAACCATTTACTGAATAGTAATTATAAGAAAAAGTGAATATTTTTATTTCATAAAATTCGGGGTCTTACAGTAGGGTATCGTGTGTTATTGTAGAATATCGCGTGCTACTGTACTTTTATCAACAAATATTTTAACAGTTGCAAGTGATAGTACCGTGTACAATTTTTTATTATTAAAATTGTTATTTATGTCATTTTCGTATCTGACAATTTTTTTCGTTGTGCAGTCCACCAATGATTAGTTGTTTCAACGTCGTTGTACTTTACCTAATATTCCCGACATAACGAATATTCTCTAATAGAACAAATATTACTTGTCATAACGGATATTCTCTGACATACAATTTATTTTATAATTTGTACATCTCACTCTTAATTTTATTATTCTATCAATTTAACACCTTACTGTTTAAAATAAAAATTATGAAAAAATTAAATTTTATTTATGAAAAGTCGAGGTCTTCCATTAACAATTTAACACTAGTTGCACACAGTATTCTTAATAAATCATTTTTATAGTATATTATAAAAAATTATTAAAATATAATAAGAAATTAATACTATATAATAATCAAAACAAAAATGATAGGACTTGACATAAATGAGAGAAAATGGAAAATGGTGAAACCTTATTAAGATATAATTATATGTACATAAACATGTCAATTGGAATTGGCCTTTTAACCGAGTTAGATCATGTTCCGTCCCAAATAAGAATGAGCAAATTCTTTTATAACACATGTACTGAGGGGCTATTTGATAAAAACTGAATGAATCTTAATTTGAATTTGAATGAGCTGAATCTAAATCTGAATAGAAAAAAGTTGTTTGATAATTAATATGTCTGAAATATCTGAATACTAGAATTTTACTATTTTACCCCTCTAAACTATGCTGAACAAGTATATAATTTTGTCTGGACGTATTTAAAAAAATTAAATACATTATTCATTGTACAACAAATAAAAATAAATAATTCAAATAAATTATCAAACAAATCATGATTCATCAAAACAATAAGCACATATAATAAGTTACTAAATAAATATATACCAAAAGTAACAAGTTCATACAAATGCTGTATCCAAAAATCAAAGTTTTGGCCATCGATCCAAAATTAACCCTTTGCACCCAAAATAATGAGTTTTGGACATCAATCCATACAAAATATTAAAGTTTTAACTAAAATCGTCCAATAGTAAATATTTAACTAGACTAGAAATCCTAACTTGCGTGAAACTATTTCAACCCAAACTTCATTCTCATCGTCTTCTAAGATCATCCATTGTTCCCTATAACTTGCACTCTCACAAAATATCCCAAGTGCCATTTTGTGCAATGGATTTTGTGATCCCCACCCAAGACGATTTAATTTATCTTTGCAGTCCTTCAAGGAAGGTCCATTATTGTTATTCACAATGAGTTTTAAGGCTTTGTACATCTCTTTCTCTATTTCGGAGTTATTAGATTATTTTTTTTTGAATTCTTCGCTTTTTTCGTTGGCATTTGTTCTTCAAAGTTGGGAGTGGAAGCATATGATTGGGTACTCGGAGTTGATGAATTTAGAGGTGGGTTTGGGGACTCTTGAGCTTGAGTACTAAAAGGGATATCCTCGATACTAAGAATTTCCAAATCCTTATTTGGTTCAACGGTCCTATCCCTTTCAGAGCTAGGTCCCCAGCCATCAATCCCTGTAGCAACAGCTCCATCATAGAGTTGAGTGCAAAGCTCAAGAAAACTTAAAGGTGAAGTCCTCAAGGAGTCAACATGCTTATTTGTCTGTATCCAAAAATCAAACACAACATGTTATTCACATATTTAATAATTTAACAAGCTTTTATGGTTAACTTAAAAAAGTAGTTACTAACATTTGACTCTAGCTCCCATTCCTCATCTGTGAAGTTGAACGTGTTAGCTGTGGGATATTATCATAATGATTTTCGGTCTTTCTTTTTAGTTGACACAATGCAGTATATTTTCCCTTTATCTAATTATAACGATTTTCATTTGCTTATGATCTACAATAAAGTTGTGGGTGTTCTTCAGTATTTCTCCCACTTTTGACCATGAATATGGCTTAAGACTACCGCCTAGCCTACCATTTTCCGTAACCTCGCCAATACATGCTTCAAGAAAAGTTTTCATTACATTTTTATTTCTCCAACTCACTCTTGATTTTCTTTGATTTTGAGTTTCACCCGATTGTTCCATGCCTAACACAAATAAAATGATGAACTTAGAGATTCTAATCCTAACAATAAACAAATCTACTATAAACAAATATACTTTTTAGATCAATTGTCTCAATTCTATCATCAAAGATTACAGGCGCAGAAAGAAATAATGTACTCCAGTAGATTATGTACTACCTAAATTATAAAGAGCCCACATGGCCGCATACTAGTTAATGAAAAGTAACAATATTCATTATAACAGAGCTGATCTAGCAGAAACAAATTTAACATGAGAAAATAAATTCGGAATCTGCACAACTTTGACATGAGAAAATTATAAATCTCAACAAAAATACTTCCCCTTTTTATAAACAATGTTTCAATGCATTGAAACTCCAAAATGTTGGAAGCAGAAATAAGTCTGATGAGGATATATGCCTCAAAGATTGCCCGAAAGGCAGCTAAATTGCTAACCATCTAATAACACTAGCACCATTTAAATATTACAGACCAAAAGATAAGAATTAAGGATCAAAAGATAATTGTTAATTATTTGTTTGTGGGTTATTCTTTGTGTATCACATTGTTGTACACTTATACATTGTATAATCATCCATAATCAATATGAATTGCAAGATGGCAAGACAATTATCTTATAGGATTTTTCATTTTGCAACTTAAAGAAATTATCATGTAATAGTATCTAATATAATGCAATTAAGAAATCATCCTCTTCCTCACGAAAATTAATTTTCGTAATTTCCAACGAAAATTACATCAAAAGAGACTTCCAAGCCTTATTCTTCCATTTATATATTGTAAACCTACTCTTCTCTTTCAATACAATCAATCCCCCAAACAGATATCAAGCAAGCAAGCAAACAAACAAACAAACGCACAACATTCTAGCTTTCCTCCTTTCATAGAGCATGGTAATGGTTGCAGAATGCAGCACAGGTTTATTGAAATTTTTACATATTCTACTGCAAGTAATTGTTGCCTAAAAATTGCATTTATGTGTGATTGGCCAATACATAATCCATATTCACCATTTCATACTATTCACTTTCAGTTTAGTCCTAACTATTAATCTGAATCACATATATACCAACCATATACATGAAGAAACAGAGATCAAATTAGGGAGATGGAGTAGCGACGCAGAGATGAGAGTTTACCTGCGATGGACCAGCGATGCAGAGAAGATGGAGATGGAGATGCAGAGAAGAGATGGAGATGGAGATGCAGAGCGGATGAAACGAGAGCAACGAGGTTATTTGGGTAAAACTTGTTATTCAGTCGATTCAACCCAATTTTTTTAAAAGAATCGCTCAGATGGATTAAACTCAATTCAAATTTCAAAATTCGTAAACAAACAGTCTGAATGACTGAATCGTTCAGATTTAGAGCCATTCAGCCCTATTAAGGGCGAAACAAACAGGACTTTAGCCCGACCTAGTTAGTAAGCTGCATTAGACTGCAAATTTGGCCAAAAAAAATCGAACTGGCCTAGCCTTGTTAACTTTGAGCTCGACTCTGGGTTAGTCAACGGTCAAAACCTGACAGACCCAGATCAAATTAGGTCAAGCATCCCGCTTGTGTAACCCTATCTTTTTTGTTGCAAAATACCACCCCCGACAAGACCTGAAATAGTCTAATAAGTCTAGAGCTTGAAAAAGTTTGGTCTGAAACCTAGCATGAGCTTGAATAGGCTAAAGCCTGGCCTGAAAAGGCTAAAAAAATCACATTCAAAAGTCTAAAAAATCATGCTTTTGTATTATTATTTTCCCCATTTTATGATTTTATCCCTTTTTATGTATAATAATTTGTGACAAATTAAAATCAGTGATTTAATGTCAAAGTTAATAGTACTATTTTTTCCAATATGTGTCATGTTATTTTTAAAAAAAAAAAAATTAAGTTAAATAAAAGTATTATTAAAAAAAGTAACGTCAAAAATAGCATTAAAAAAGAAAGAGAATAAATAAATTTAGATAAATCAAAAAAGAAATTAGGACAAAAAAACTTAAAAGGAAGGAGTACTACTTATTAGAAAATCCAACATTGACAAGTCAAGTCAACTTTCCAAATCCTTGACAAGTTAAGTCAACTTTCCAAATCCAGAAAGGATTTAGTTATTCTCCCCTATATATATATATATATATATATATATATATATATATATATATATATAATTGATAAGTGATGAACCCGATCACCAGACCCCTAGAACTACACTACTCTTTCTCCCTCTAGATTTATCATCCATGGAATATAATTCCAAAAAACCAATTGTTATTCGTGAGGTTTGGGAGAAAAATATTGAATATGAATTCGCTTTAATTCAACATATTATCAGCGATTATCCTTACATATCCATGGACACCGAATTCCCAGGTATAATTTTTAATCCAAACAACCTACAACATTCTCATCTCACTCCATCAAATACTTACTTCTTCATGAAAACTAACGTAGACGCTCTAAACATGATCCAACTCGGCCTAACTTTATCCGACCCCTATGGAAACCTCCCGGATCTCGGCACCAATGCACGTTACGTATGGGAATTCAACTTCCGGGAATTTGATATTGATAAAGATCTCCAAAACCCCGACTCCGTTGAGTTGCTTAAGCAACAAGGCATCGATTTCTTGAGGAACAAGAAAGAGGGTGTTCGTTCGGAACATTTTTCGAGGTTGTTTTTAAGGTCCCTGGTTTATCCTAGGATGAATTTGACTTGGGTCACGTTTCATAGCGCTTATGATTTCGGCTACTTGGTTAAGCTTTTGACCAAATCCGACCTGCCGGCTGATTTGGATTCGTTTATGCGGCTTTTATGGATGTTTTTCGGGTTTTCCGTGTACGACATGAAGCTGATTTTGAAGTATTGTGGGTTGCATGGCGGTTTGGACCGGATGGCTAAGACTCTTGAAGTGGATCGGGTCGTGGGTAAGAAGCATCAGGCGGGTTCGGATAGTTTACTCACCATGCAGACGTTCTTGAAGATGAAACAAATATATTTTCATGGTGAGAATTTTAGTTTTCTAAATCGGTTCGCATTTGTACCATACGGTTTAAATCTAGAAGTCGGGTCGGAATCTGTATTCTAATTTGTAAATAGAGTACCTTTATACTTATTTCTCTTTGATAATTATAATTCCCCTTTAAAGAATTGTAATGGGTACTGGAAACTTTATTTAATTTTAACATATAGTTAATTTTTGGGATTACTGTTTAGGTTTTGACTAAAATATATATAAGAAAATATCCTTGAAGTAATGATGTCAGTCAGGTGAAACCCACTACAATAGGACTTGGTCCGACCCAGTTGGTAGGCTGCATTAGACTGGAGTTGGCCAGAAAGCTCGAACTGGCTATGCTGAGACTACTAGTAGTGTTTTCTATTTAAGTTCGGATTATAAATTAAAAATTAATATTTTCACATAATTCTCCCTCGCAAATAAAATGAGTTTTGAAAAATATAAATAAATGAATAAGATGGAATCTCACCTTCATGTCCTTTTAAAAAATCATTTATTTTTAATTAACAGAGCAAGCAAGCTAGAGAAAACAGATAATCAAGTAGAATAAATTAACATTGCTGTTAAATGCCCATACATTTACAATCACCATTGCTGTAATAATTAATAAACATCAGTAAATCGGATTAGTTAAAGACATTAGCTTTTCAGCAGATCATAAATAGATAATTCTACACTCACAACCAATGAACAAAATATCTAGGAGGTCAGTGTGTTACATTGTACTATCAGGCATGATAAGACTTCCCCTAAGTCATGAAATCTGGAAAAACAAATAACTCATGTTCATCCAAACAAGGCAGAAGATTGTATGCAAGACTGTTCTTGCAAAAGTTCTGATTTCCATTTTCTTCGTACCGTATGGCCAAATTAGAAATCAGACTTCTCTTCATCCAAAGGTCTAAAACCACAATTTCTGTCCCTCCATTTTTTTTATACATTCAGACCAACCTGATCAAATCAGTTTAAATCTTTTCCTCCTTTTTCATTTTGCAGCTGAAGCATTCCGGCCAAACTGGATAATCATGGGTTTGCCTTTGAATACATAGCCGTTCACTAAATTCTGCAACCAAGAGTTTAACTTAAAAGTATGAGTTAATGAATGAAGAAGATACATCTGCCTAATTTCACTGGCAAATAGATTTGTCATGTTTATGTTGATTAGCAAACTGTACAAGCATAAGGAACCTCCAAAATAAAGCTGCAAAATCCAACAAATTCTTTGTGCACTCTAAATGTGAAGAACAGTGTTCTCCCAAATTGAGATAAACTAGCAAATATGTACTTTAAACAATAAATCTCAACTTGGGAAAAATATGCAACAAGATGCATACCAAGCAGTCAGTTCGTCAATGATCACATATATTCAATGCTTACGAGGTAACAGTTTATCTATATAATGAACCAACTTCATTTTAATACCAATTAGGGTATAATAACAAAACATCCCTTAAAGTATCCTTCCATTTTAAAAACTCAGACCTAGTGTTCCAATCTGCTATGAACCTCCATCAAGTTATACCAGACGTTACGGCTACAATAAGCATGGTATCTACAAAAATAACTGAAACAGGAATCTTAGGCTGCATTACACAAGAAACATACCAAGGCGTGATGAGCAAGTTCAACAGATGGGAATGTAAGAAAAGCTTGACCCCTCATTCTTCCCTCCTGAAATCCAAAGGGAAATGCAATTATTTCCAGCATCAAATTTAATCCACTGAGCGACTTCACTCTGGAATTCTGGATTCAAATGCTGGTGTGTATATCAGAATCTCAAGAGCAAGTCAAAATACCATGCCCAAAGCTTGGTTTTGTAACCAAGACAAATCTTAATGTGATGACAAAATACCATTGCAAGTTCATTCAATAATGTACTGAGACCATGGTGGCTGGCCTATTGGTAAAGGAATTACACCACCTACTAGTGGGATGTTCAAGTCTCATTTTGGTGGGGAGAGGTTTTGGACACGAAGGCGTCCCATGTAACCTAAGCGTGTTGGATTAATATAAAGGAAAAAGTGTTAAGAAAAAAAAACCAAGTAGAGACTTTTCAGCAACAGTTGTTAAATAAGATACCATGTAACTCAGTAGCTATCAATGTCAATGTGTTTGTATGATGAATTGAACCGCGCATTGCAGAATAAACTAATGAGACATTTCCATTCACAATAGAATCTAGTTTCATAGTCCCACTTTCTTGTTCATTCGTACGTAAGATTAATGAAGAAATACAGTCAAAATAAGACATGTCAAAAGTTAAAGAAGATATTCACACCGTTGAAAAGCCCAAGAGACCCACAAAAGTAACTTTTATGACCAAATCTAAGTACCAACACCTCCCAACAAAAGCTCATGTAGCTGAGGAGGATCTAACAATTGAAGTTGTGAAGAGAGGAAAGGAAAAGATATTTTATCAAACATTTACTTACGGATAGATCATAAAAGAAACAAAAAATTAACCACGTGAGGAAAGTGTTCATGGACATTGATTAAGTAAGAAAAAGGGGTTTAAATTGCAGTTACAGCAACAACAACAAAAGCGACTCACGATACAGTAAGTTCTCGCAATGAGCACGATATAATATTATAAAGTATACACTAAATTCATGTACAGCTTCAAGATTGTACATCACAACTCAATTGTATCCGGATGACTACAAGGAAATTTATCAAACCATGAGCATAAGAATGTGTTGGGAATTAAAAAAATAAAAAATCTACTAAATTAAGGATGCAATTCATAACTCGCAGATTTTTATACTTAAAACTTTCAAGTCAAGGTTAGGTTGTCCTAGACATTGGGAGTGACATGCTAATCGGTTAAAAAGAATGAATTTAAGGAAAAGAAAGTCATTTATTATTGTTCAACTTAAATACAAAGTACAATTGCAATACTGAATAATGTAAGTTGAATTATAGACTTTATAGTCCTATTCCATGTTTTAAATAAAAATGTTGCTAATAGTTTTTTGATTAGCTCGATTTATGATTTTATACTTCTAATAGACGAGTGTATTTTGTAAACTCGGACATAGGTGATAGGTGGTACGTGGTACAGGGGTCATAACATCAACTCATGGAGGTAGATTTGGTGTTTCTCTCAGTATTCCCTATGCATGTTCATCGGTAATTAACCGGCCTGTACCGGACCAAACTTCCCGAATCTATCTAAAATTGGATACCGATACCGGTACTGATTGGACCGGTATACCGAACCGGTTAAACGGTCCGGTACTGATACGGTACCGGTTTTTATCTCACATTGTACCGGTTACCATTCTCCTTGTTGATCATGGAGACAAAGTTTTGCATGGAGTGCAAAATGTGAAGTTGCCACATCTCCCTTTGCATGCCAACGCCTAATACTATTAAGCCACGCACCTCCTCCCCCATACCAGCTGTCTACCCCATAAACTCAAACACCCTTTTGACAAACAATACAAACAATCTTTCTCATTAATTCCCATCCATTATCTTAATTTCATCAGAAAATTGTGTTTTTTCTGTGTGATTCATTGTAGAAATTAAGTTTGAAAAAAGTGATTATGAAGAACTGTAAGTGCAAGGAACGTTGGCAATGTTTACAGGAACAATACAAAAGTGTAAGGCATGTGAGAAAACAATGTATTTGATGGATGAACTCACTGTTGATAACAAACTCTATCCCAAGGCTTGTTTTAGATGTCACCACTGCAAGCCCTCAAGGTCTTTACTTCATCATTTAATTTTCCCTGCCTTTTAATTCTACTCCACTTGCTTTGATACATACACACATATATATATATATGATCAAAATATATGTTTTACTACATATTCTTCATGCTTTTTCTGACGTGGGTTTTGTTTGAAGATTGATTATGTATGATCAGCTTACTTGAAGCATTTGGATTTGTTGTCTCTGTTTTAGAATTGCTAAATCAATTGTCAAGATGTTGCCAACGCTTAATACTATTAACCGGTACAACAGGTTCGGTCCGATACATACCGGACATACAAAATGGCTTCTCGAACCCGACATCGAATAAATGATATATGCCGAAAATATGTACCGATGTTGAACCGATTTTATTTTGTACCGAACCATCCAGTTCAAATTGGTTCGGTTAGCCAAAAACCGAAAAACCCGAATTGAATGTCCACCTCTAGTATTCCCCATCCCCAACACAAAAAAGGAGGTTACAAAGGAAGATTCTTCAACTCTATCTTTCGATCCGGATCGGCCAAAACTCCTATTTTCTCCTTATATGCAATTTACTCTTTCCATCTCCCGCTCTTGTATATAGAAAATTAGCATTCTAATAGTTAAGTAATGGATGATACATGCTTTTGAAAGTAATTTGGCTAGATATAGACAATAAAAGTAGATCAAGATATATGACCTGCATTAACTTGATATTCAGATTAGATTTAGCTGCACTGATGCTCTCAAAAAATGCTCCTGTAGACCAAGACAAATCAACCAGAACTCTCGATTCTCATTATGATAAAGATAAGCCCAAAATGCAGCACATTAAATCGGGGTTTCTCATGTATAAAAGCTTATGAGCTTACCAAATATGAAGTAGAAGTCATCAACAACCACGTCTTTTGCCAAGTTTTTTATGTACAACACACTAGTCGGATTCCTAGCAGAATAATTCTACATAGAAGGAAAAGAGCTTCATTATAATTCAACCATAATAATAAAAGTTCTCTCTGATCAACCAGATCATTTCAATTTATTAGATATTATTATTGATATGTGTTCCTTTAAATGCATAAAACTTAGCAGGTTAAGCGTGTCTACAAAATTTCATAAATCAGCCACTTAGGTAATCAAAACGAAATATAATTGAAGACTTTTAGTATGACTTCAATTAAAAGTTGAATTCTCTGACTATAAAGAATAATCATAGAATTCAACTGGAGCAACCTACTAAACCTAATGATAGGTGTTTTATAAGATTTATGACCGACATGTCTGATTCTGGCATAGTCTCATAGATATACATCATATGTGATTAAGGAATTGCCAAGTGAGCCTTAAATAGTTCCACTCCTCTTCCTTATCTTCTAAAAACCTTACAGCTGGGAGACACAAGAAGAGAGAGATCTGCATTGATAAAACTGAACTATTCTCGATTTACGGTTTAAAAGACCCCCCACCCCACTTATGACAATAGGGAAAATATATTAGAAAAGATATCTAACATTTGCAAGATCTCCTTTGACCAAATTCGCAAATAAATTAGGTTGTAAATATTAATAACAAAAAAATCAATCAAACAACTTAAGGGAAACTAAGAGGAAAATAGAAGGCAAAAACAAACTAGAAAAAAATATTAGAGCCAAAGATACTACTAGCTAAGAATAAATAACAAAAGGAAAACCTTTATGAGATCAGATATTAAAACTATATAAGAAAACTTTATTAGCCTCAAGAACAACTAATGTCAACGCTAAAGGCTTAATTTTTGAAAAAGTACATGCTGAGAAGTTAATTACTGCCAACATATTCAATCCCAATACCTTAAACATTGGAAGCGATAATATTTCCTCTGGGGGCAACTTTTCTTTCTCCAGTTCTTCCAAGGTTGCATAAAGTTTAGGATTTAAATTCTTTTTTTTGGCGGCTCTCCGATTCTTTTAATGTATCTCCATCTTTTTCTTCATTCTGAATTTGTCTAGGGGCTATTTTAATCTGCAAAATAACTAACAAAAACATCAAAACACATTTAAAAGAGAGAATAATTTCAATAATTTCTTAAAAGAAGAAAGCTATGACCTGAAGGACAGGGTTGTTCTTTTTTATCACTGGGATCTCTTTTGGAATCAAGACAGCAGTTTTCAATCCAACAACCTCATGAGCCACATCCTTATCGACTGCAGGGCCTACAATAGCTTCCCGCTTGATGCGCTTGCGCTTAGGTCTTGCTACTCTTGAAGCTCCGCGATAATTTTCTGCATCAACAACTTCCTGAAATATTTAAATTCCACGACAATCAGAGTTTGCTGTAGAAGTCCTTCCATAAGGGAAAAAACAAGATAATACAATTCGTAAAAAGGACTACACGCTTAACGCCTCACTCATACATACATACATATATAAGAAAATATACTTCTACCACGTGCTGAACCCTAACTCATCACCCCCACCCCTCCAAACCTAAACTGTATGATCTCATAAATGTTAATGGTGAGGCTGAGGCAGGTTACTCAGCATATTACCCCATCGCCATGACAAAGTCCCATTAAGTGAAAATCAAAATGGAACTAAAGTATCCAAATAAGCTAAATGAAGGTCAGAGGGCCTAACAACCAGGACGAATTGGTTGCAAATGGCCTCACAAGTGTCACATGGGGATGGAGAGCACTTGTCAATCTGTTGCATCAAAGGGTTAATACTAAAAACAAAAAATGGACCAGTTATGCTAAGTTAACAACAGAAGGTGACTGTTATCACAAGCTGCCAAATTTGATCTCAAGTTACTCTTTACAATTAGAGTCAGGTAACGCAAAAAGAAGATGATGCTTTTGGGACATCCTTATAGATTAGTGAGGGGGTTTCAAGGTTGTGACGAAGCCAGAATTACTTCTTAGTGGAGTCAAAATTATTACTAGGCTATAAATAATTTGGTGGGGTAGAGGGGGTAAAAGTGATATGGGGTTGAAATTTGATTGAGAAAGTTATAAATTTTAATTTGACCTCGTATAGTAGAAAATTTATAAAATTTGAGTGGGGTCAATTCTTGGTGACAAGGCACACTCGGAGAAGATTACATGTATTTTAGTACACTGAAGGAGGAGAATCAGAAAAGGACAGTGGAGGAAATTCTTACTAGAGGAGGATCAGGAGTTTCAGGGATGATTTCGGATGTTGTTCATAAGCTGGTGTTGGTTTATATGTTTTAATGATGACAAATTGCTTTGTAGTGTTATTATAATCTTACAGGTTTGGACTTTGATCGCTTGGAATTTTACAAGTTGAATGAATTATTGAAACTTCAAAGATTTAAGATTTGCTCAAAGTGCAATGAATTATGAAGATCAAAGATTGATTTTGGCATATGATATAATTAATATTAATAAATGAATTGTGTAAAAATCTGCGCATGGTAAAATATATTTTGTGGTAAAAATTTTAATATGATAAAAATATATTTAAAGAGCTGAAAATCTTATTTTATCATATCTAATCAGATGGGAAGGTGTGTTTTAATGGAAAAATATCCGTAACAAATTTATCCTCATGGATAAAGTTTGTTAAATCTAAACTAAATTGATTTCATATTATATATCTTTTAAAGTAAGGAAAGTGGTCAAGGTATTTCAAATTCGAGGGATCATTTCTAAGTTTGCTGAGATTATATATTCCTTGTCTAGTTATTCTCTATGACAAGGATTTGAAATTTTGTTAACATTAGAATCCTTATTTACATGTTAACAGTAAGAAGACTAGGTCTTTTAAACTGATTTGTTCTCTATTATTAAATATCCTTGAACAATCAGTTTTCAAATAAAAACAAAATCTGTTTTGTTTTTAAAGTTTCTTACTTATCTCTTTGACTGATTTTGTTAGTCTCATATAGAGTATCCATTGGGGTGTGGGTTATAGGGAGAGCTTCTCCAACGAACAAAAAAAGCGGACCAAATGTTATAGTGACGGTTTTTTCCATCGCTATAGCATAGAAAACCGTCACTATAGCGGCTATATCTAAGGCGACGGTTTGAACCGTCACTATATCTCAGAAAATCGTCGCCTATATTACCCGTTCATCTTTGGTTCGTTTTTTTGATTCGTTGGGGAAATATATATATATATATATATATATATATATATATATATATATATGGGTTCCCATCCGTGGCAACGGTTGCCACGGATCTTGTCAACAACCATGATCTTAACCATTGATCTCGATATTGAATGGCCCCAAGTTAATCACAATTTCTCACACATCAGCTAGAGCCTCTGGCAGCGATCGCATTCTTAAATCGGCTGACAAATTACCAAAAAAAGCCCTCCCTCTCACCTTTGCTGCTACACAGTCGTAGTGGCGGTGTAACTTCTCACCCATATTAAGGCTATGGTTCATTTGGTAAAGTATACATAATGTAAAAATAAAAGATAATGTAAAGATGAGTTTATTTTTATGTATACATAATGTAAAAATAAAAGATAATGTAAAGATACATAATGTAAAACTAAAAGTTAATGTAAAGATAAGTTTGAATAAAAGATAAATTTATTTTTATGTATACATAATGTAAAAATAAGATAAGTTTGAATAAAAGATAAATTTATTTTATTATAAAAGATAATTTTATTTTATTATAAAAGATAAATTTATTAATATTTTCAAATAATTTATAATATTATGAAAATTATAAATTATTTGAAAATATTAATTAAATCATAAATTTATATTTTAAAAATTAAAAATAATTTACATGAATTTTAAATCTAAAAATAATTTATATAAATTTTATAATTCAAACTTATCTTATTTTTGGGATAGAGAGGTGTACCCTTGTATACATAATATAAAAATAAGATAAGTTTGAATACATGGGTATAATAAAATAAATTTATCATTTATTCAAATTTATCTTTACATTATCTTTATTTTTACATTATGTATTTTTACATTATATCTTTACATTATCTTTTATTTTTACATTATGTATACATAAAAATAAATCCATCTTTACATTATCTTTTATTTTTACATTATGTATACTTTACCAAATGAACCATAGCCTTAATATGGGAGAGCTACATCCGCCGCCACGTACATACTTCAAGTTTTATTAAGTAACACACAACTGATATATACATAATGAACAAAGCTTTACAAAGTTACAATTTTTCTAACAAAATTATAAGTGCCTTGATTTTTGTATTATTGTTGGAAATCATAGTGTTCAGTTTCAATCTCTTTTATTCTTAAATTTCATATCTTGTAAAAAGGACTTCATAGTGAAGTAAGGGGTTTTCTTTAACATTGTACAAAGAGATTTCATGGAGTAGTGGTACTCAAGGGAGCAAGGGAGTTGTGTGCTCAGGAAGTTTTGTGAATTCTATTGTATAGGGAGTTGATATTATTGTAATTGATTTATTAATATTAAAAGAAACATGTTGGGTATCAATTGATACCTAGCCCATAGAGTAGAGGACTAAAGGGCCCAACCAAGTATAAATCTTGGTGTGTTTAATATCTGCATTATATATTCTGATTATTGTTAATTTCCTGCATTAGAAAACCTGAAAACATCACTGCATGTGTAGTTAGTTTTATTCTGAAGTTAGATAGAAAAATTACAAGAATAACTCAAAGCGAAAAGCGAAAAGCAGACAGCAAAGTTACCTGTCTGGATTATAACAGAAAATTTAAATTTGACATAGTTCGTTGACACACGCACACACCTATTCATCCCCCTTCTAGGTGTGCACATACAAAATTTCAGCCGAAACTGGACGTAAATGGTGAAAGAAAGTCAATGGGAATAGTGACAGAGTTGGAGGAGGTGACAAAGCGGTTGGGTACTGGTGGAGGAGAAGAAGCTACATAGGGTCGTGGTGTTGGGAATGTGGGTGCTAGAAAGAATTTAGTTGATAGGCTTAAAGGTGTAGTTGGTTCTTGACTACGTGTGGCAGCTGAGTTTGAGTACTTCAAGATCATCTGATTTGTGTCACACTTTCTTCCATGATGCATCAAATCTTAAAATCCGACTTATTCCTCAAAAATGATTTTTTCAGATAGAAAGACAGTGCTATGAGATTAAAGTCCTTTGTCAAGTCAAATATTTACTACTTTTCCTATTTATGAAGGTCTTTTCTATCCTCAAGTGAAACATATACGAATTTTTTGGGGTTTGTGAGATTGTCACTTCTATTTTCTGATTATCTTGTTACACTAGTTTTATACTACTTGAACTCGAGTAGGACTCACACTCTCATCTTATTGTAATTTTTAATGCTTTGAAGTTTCCAACATAATTGTATAAAACATGATTCATTATCAAAGCTTCAAATAGACTTATTATAAAAAATGATTTTTTCAGATAGAAAGCTTCAAATTAAAGACTTATTCAAGTCAAAATTTACTTTTTCCTATTTAGATAGAATCCTCAAGTGAAACATATAGAAATTTTTGGGGTTTGTGAGATTGCCAATTCTCTTTTCTGATTATCTTGTTACACTAGTCTTATACTACTTGTACTCGAGTAGGACTCACACTCTCATCTTATTGTAATTTTTAATGCTTTGAAGTTTCCAAGATAATTGTATAAAACATGATTCATTATAAAAGCTTCAAACTTAGAGTCACATAACATGCTTTTTTCGAAGTAACATGCTTTTATTGAACTTTATAATTCACATGTATTTTCACTTCTTTCAACAAGTTAGCAGGAGAGTACCTCTTCTGAAGACTCCATTTCCGATTCACCACTTGATAGATATGAAAAATCTGAATTTGCAGGAGGTGGTGGTGGAGCCGAGGGTGGACCAGGTACTGAAGGTGGTAGGGGTGGAGTGGGTAGTGCCATACGGAATGGAGCTGGAATATTCATTTTGTTCATCAAGTGCAACACCTACAAAACGAACGTGTAGATAGTGAACATATGTGATCCTGAATACATACAGCTAGACTGCTACTAAACTGAAGGATATCAATGATCCACTCAACTGAAGAACGCTTTTATCCCAAACTATTAGGGGTAGGCTAAAAATTGGCAAAAACAAAAAGCTGAATAAATTTTTCAGTTACTTCCATGTGAAAGTATAGTTAACCTGCGTGTAAAATCGGGGAACAGCAATAAGAGCATTTAGAATGTTGGTGAGTATATTTCCGTCCGGCGGAGGATATGCATACCTACAGAAGAAGTAGGTCAGTAAACTAAATAGAGACCAATATATTGATAAGAAACTCAAAAGACAGCTAAATGAGAAAATAAAAAACATACTCAAGGTGGGGAGGAAATGGGTAGTCGACGCCAAGTCTTTCTGCTATGGGTTCAGTACCAGGTAAGGACGCTAACTTGGCTCCTGCAGTAAGATCTTTCCCTATGGGAATATCTTTCATAGAGAATGAGGAGTCCTTCCCTAACTGAGGTTCACTTTGCTGATGTTTATCACCCTCTGCTGGTTTGCTAGCTCTCTCTACTGACAAGACTTTACCAAGAAACCGCAATCTGACCACAATATTATCAGAAAGTAGTTTAGAAAACTTCGGCCACGAGGATTAAAATATATTTAATGATCAGAGGACCATATGAAACATAAAAGGAACAAGACAATTGTGTCAGAGGTTAGAAGATAAAATATGAGATATTTTAGAACCAATCAAATCATATGGAAATTCAATTGAAAATTCTATGGATGCTGAATGTACCCATTTAACTGGCGTTGCGCTTGAAGTGCCAAAGCCTCATTTGTGAAATCTACAAAAGCACAGTTCCTCAATCTGCACAAGTAAATTATGAATTCATATAAATAAACACAGAAAGAAATGTCAATAGCGTGTATTTCTAGCCCAGCCCATTCTTTTAGTAAAACCGCTTTTTTGGTAAGCAAAATTCTATTAGATAGGCATGGTTGACTGATGAGTGGGTTTTATACCTACAAATCGGCTATCTTTTGAGCTTGATTCTTTGTTGCTTTGATTTTACTTGTTTTTGTGTCTGCATTGTAAGAATTGGCTTTGGATGGTGAAAAGAGGAAAATCTAGAGATAAAGACAAATTTGTAGTTTCTAGGCTTAGGTAAAATCGTTGGAGCGGACTCCTTAGTTCATCTTATGCGTCGGGGCGAATTCATCTAGTGAAACAGCCGGGGCAGTTTCCCTAGTGCATTGAATCCACCGAGGCGGATTGGTTGGGAAAAAGGCTACTAGTTTATTTTGAGAAGTTGAAGCTAGAAAGAATTTTGATGGCTGATTTTTCGGAAGGGAACGCCAGAGATATAAAAGATACGTGGAGAGACAGAAAGACGACAACAAACCCTAATTTATATCTAACTTTTGGAGAATTGAAGCAAGGGAGCAAACAAGAAGGATTCAAAACAAGAGTGAAGTTGAGACAAAGGATTGCTACACATTTTTTTCTCTCTTTATTTTTTACTTGTATTCAGAATGCTTTATCACTTGTGAATTTTAGAGTTTAATTCAACGATGAACTAAATTCTATTTTAAGATTACAATGGATCTTATTGAGTAGTTTATTTTGATATACTTCCTTGTTAGTTTTGTTAACTATTATGGGATTGTCTATTATGGTTTACGAGTAATTGATTAATTGTCAGATCAACAATTACCATGATAATCTATATGAAATTGGAAGATGGATAATAAATTTAGATTTGATCATAATAGCATGCAATTGTGTTTTCTGCATGGCGATGGAATTCATGATTTGTGTTTAGGATAGAGATATACCTATGAGCCGCGTGTAATCTAATAAAGAACTTGGGCTTTAAATCCTTTTTAATTGTAATTCACATAGAGATATAGTGAATTAGTTAATTAAAGTGTTCATCTTAATTTTATCATCTGTGAATTTAAGTTGATTTGTTTATGATGCATCGAGAGATGGTCATAAATATTGATGTGTTCTTGATTAACAATCCGGAAAAGTTAGCGTAACTTAACAGGAAGTGTATTGATGTAAGTGAAGCAATAAGTGAAGTTGTGATCTTAAATCTCCATAATCTGATTTTAAACTAGTGGTAGTTAGGATTAGTTTTGTTAAATATTTTTATTCACTATCTTAAATCATCTATTTAAATAAAATTAATTTGGTTAAAGGTTAGTATTTGGTAATTTTTATTAAATAATTCACGAGAGAACGATACTCTACTTTCATTTTATTACTTGTTGACCACGTATACTTGCGTGTTGTGCTCAATTGGATTTTGCCCAACAAGTTTTTGGCGTCGTTGCCTGGGAATTAGTCTAATAATTATTGCCAATATTAATTTCAATCAAATTAGTCTTGATTTAAACATTTTTCTTAATTATTTTATTTCTCTTCCTATTTCACTCTTTTCAGGTACCATGGCTGAATTTAATTATCAGTGGTCGTATTCGAGTATGACTCAAAAAGGAAAGCAGGGATTTATGGACTCGAAACACTTTCTGCATTGTCAGCACAGTTAGAGACACTTTTGATGAAGTTTGACGCTTTAACAGCACAACCTATGCAAAGTGTAGCGGTTATTTGTGATTATTGTGTCGACAACCATTCGAGTATCAATGCGCCATCAGTTTCAAGTCGATGCAGTATGACAGTGACTTCCTCAACAATTATGTCTATCCCAACAACTATCATCAGGCTTGAGGGTTTCACCCGGATTTTTCATAGTCATAATTATCGAGATCAATTCTATGCTCCAAGTCCAACATACCCACCGAATTCTTGTGTCCACCTCCACTACAACAAGAAGAAAATTCAAACTTGGAGGAACTTTTGTCCAAGTTAGTGAGCAAATGAGGATTAGTCAGGAGAGGTCGAGTCTAATCAACGCCTACAACAATCGCCCTCAAGGTGAATTGTCAAGCGACATGGTTCCCGAGACTGATGGAGTGTCCGAAACAAATCTGCAACCGGATGAGCCAAAAGGTGTAGATGTTGAAAGAGAGGAGACAAGTGGGGAATCAGGGAAAGAAGGTCGACAATCTAGCTTTGAGTTCCAACGAAGATGAGCCGATTTTATTAGTGTCCGTGTGCCTTCTCCACCAAAGATTGAGGATCCGGATTATTTCGCAATCCCTTGCCCAATTGGAAGTCCTGTCGTCGGCAAAGCTCTATGTGACATGAGAGCTATTACAACTTGGTAGCCATGATGGGATGAGAAAGGGAAGATAGATGAAGAGCCAGTTGTTTCTGAAACGCTGCAATGCCACAATATATTCACAGACACAATTGGACAAAAGCCTAGCTGCTTGAAGTTCTTAAGAGAATTCTATCTAAAAAGAGCGTGCTAGGTGATTTTGAATTAATGGCCCTTTCAATTGGGAATCTCTGGAAAGTTATATTACTGTTGATGGATGGAGGGTTCCTCAATTATCGAAGAGGAATTGGATGGTGTTGACAATACAAAGTTGGGCTGAAAGACTCTAAATCAAGCACTTGATGGGAGGTAACCCAATCATTTCGATTTGTTATAGTTTCATTTTTCAATTCATTAGTGTAGTTAGGATTTCATTAGCTTTATAAATGCTTTCATGCTCATGATCCATAGTGCTCGGTCTAATACATGATATGATGTATCTCATCATTGCAGGCATTAGGGGTTCAATTTGTAGGTAACAAAGTATGGGACGGCACCTAAGTGTGAGGCATATTGCAGAAAAAGTAAGAAAAAAATTTCAGAAAAAGGATGAAGCCGCCCCAGCAGATTAAAATAGCTTGGGGAATCCGCCTCGGCGGATTCGTCTCTATCCATGTGCACCCCCAAAATACAATACGTGCCCCGGCGCTTACCTCTATGTCCCAATTCGCCCCAACGAATTCAAAGCCTTGATAAATTTGCCCCGGCGGATTCATCGAATTGCAGTTTTTAAAATACAATCTAAACTTCGCAAGCAAACACTTCTTTCCCATTCTAGACTCAATTCTTCGAAGCCTAACATCAAAACGCAGCAATCCTCCTATTCCCATTCGAAAGTATTCCCAGGTTCAAACTCCAATCGGATTCAAGAGTGTTCATCCCAAATTAGGGTTTGCTCACCCCAATTGGGGATTTCATACAACTTCAGCCTCTTGACAAACTTTCCTTCCCATACGAATTTGGTCAAGTTTCTACTTGGGTTTAACTCAGTTACAACAAGCATTCAAAAGGCGTACTTTCAAATTAAGGCAATCCAACACAATATTCTAACCTCGGACAAGGTATCCAACATAGCTTTGTCAATTGCTCTTTGATAGTGAAATAATTATACTTGGATTTGCATTGTGGGTATACATTGACTGTGAAGTTGGATAGAAGTTCAATTGTTGGCTCGATTGAAATTGTTTTGGTTGATTACTGTTGTCAATTGTTATAAACTGTAATTATACTATCATTGAAATGAGTTTGGGGGAGCTACTTGAAGAGAACAATTGGTTAGTACACAAGGTAATTGACAGAGGGTTTCAAAGACTAAGCAGGTTGTTTGCACCTTCACAAGGCATTCATCAGTGGTCAACCTAGTTTAGGCAGTTTGTGCACGTGCTTAAGTAGAAACAAATGGAACCCAAGAGACAACGAGGCGAAGGCCCTTCCACCCCGACAAGGCCTTTTGATAGAAGAAAATTTGTGAGTGCGGAGGCAGCAGACAAATTCGACACTTACTTGGCGGGTAAAGCTCTAACTCTCGAGCGTGGGCTTTGCCCAAATGAATTTGATGATGAGACGGGACATCAAATCATTGAACAGGGGTGGGACACATTCACTGATCAGCCATTGTGAAGGAGTTCTATGCTAATACCGAGGATAAGGCACCATTTGCAGTGATGGTTCGGGGAAAGATGGTTTCATTCAGTGCTGCCACGATCAATGAGTATTACAACCTAAGGGCTCCAACAGTGTGTGAATATTCGCGATATTTGGAGCAGGGGCCGGATTATGAAAAAATTGTAAAGGAGCTATGCAATCCAAAATCGACTTATGCATCAAAGGGAGCAAGGGTTGGTACCTTATTTAACAGCAAAGACTTGAGTAGATACGGCAAGATTTGGTATGCTTTCCTCTACGCGAAGACTTGAGTAGATACGACAAGATTTGGTATGCTTTCCTCTACCCTCTCAACATGTCAGTGATGTTACGAAAAAAAAGCTCCACTACTATATGACATTGTGAAAGACTTCAAGATCAATGTCGGGGCTATTATTTAATTTTCTATTCGACGATTCTTGAGAGGTCCTATACAGGGCAGCTTGCCACATTCATCCCTAATTTGTGGATTGTGCTATCGAGTGGGAGTAAGGTGGTGATGAGTCAGTACAACAGCCCTTACTATTCTTGGATCACCGATTGATAGAGCGCTACAAAGTTTAGGAAGGGGGAGAGTCGCATCGGGCTTGGTTTCACCTTTCCTTTTGCTTCTGAGGATGATGAGGAGCATGAGACGGATGGTACATCTACTACTTCTTCATCACGAACTAAGGCCCAGTTTAGCAGTCAATTCCGCAACCTGCAGAAACACATTGATGACAAGTTTAAGCAAATCGATAAAGATAATCTGAGGTTGGCAGAGCGACAAGGCCATATGTTTGAGTATCAAGTTAGCTTCAACACAGCATTAACTGAGATGTTCGTAAGGATGAATCCAACTGCTGATCCAATTCAATTTCCAGTTCCGCAGAAACTGTCAGCTTATCCACCACCAGAGTCAGACGAAGCGAATGAGGTCGAACCTGGCGCTTGATCCTTCAAAGAAGTCCTCAGCTCTTAAATTCTTTCTATTTCCGTGATGAGGACATTGTTGAGTCTGAGTTTGGGGGTAATGCATGTTAGATAGTTGTATGTTTATTTCAGTTATGTATACATGTTGTTTAGTGATAGTTACATAGTTTGCATAGTAGTTGTGTTGCATTTTGTATTTTGCATGGTAGTTCGTGTTGTGACTGCATTTTAGGACTTAGTTGCATCTAATTATCTGATGTTTTATGAATCAAGTATGATAAGGCATAGTTATTTAAGTTTGGCCGATGATAAGACATTTTGGATGGTAGTGACTTGGGTAGAATGGAAAACTAATGTTTGGTAATAACTTTAACCATGAAATTAAGTATATGTCTGAAACTCATGTTAACAAGGAAAGCACTTATTTGACTGATTGATCAATCTAAATTCAAATCTTTACATGACATGCTTTTGGTGAGAAAGTTAGGAATAAAATTGATAAAATCAGTGAAACATTTAGGAAAACTAAAACGGGCAAGAAAATAAGTTTGGGGGTACTTTAAGGTGGAAAATATATATAATAATAAAAGTTGGCTTAGTTTAACTCTATGGCCTCTGTTACTTGAATAAGTAAGCCATAGGCGTGTCTCTACGCCCAGCGCCCTAAAACCATCTGGTTTGGGAGTCGCGGTGGAAAGTTAAGCTAAAAGGTAACTTTGAAAAGCCTAAAGAGAGTAATAATAATAATAATAATAATAATAATAATAATAATAATCACTTGATTGGTTTAGTTTTGTGGACTACTCAAAAATTATAATCCTTGCTTGGGGTTTAGTACATTAGTGGCCTAATAAAACTTACATTACTCAAGTTAATAAAGGTAATAAACCTTGTGATACCCCTTGGTTAGAACTTTGTCTTAACATCGTTCCTAGTGCCCTAAAAAACTGAACTTTCTTTCAAGAAATTAATTATGTAGATGATTTGAGTTGTGATTAGTCGAATTGCATACACACACAACATGGATGATGACAGGTATATTGCATTGACTGGTTAAAGTTGGACACTTTGCATTAGTTAGAAGTTTTGTTTGAGATATATATGTCATCTTTGAGGCCTAAAAACTGGATGCTACGTTGCTTGATTAATTGATTCGTAGGCATGTAGTTAGTTTGCATTTACATTAGTTGTTTTGCTTGAGGATAAGCAAAGTCTTGAGTTTTGGGTATTTGATGAGTGGGTTTTATACCCACGAATCGGCTATCTTTCGAGCTTAATTCTTTGTTGCTTTGAGTGTTTTTAGTATCATTTTACTTGTTTTTATTATGCGCATTGTAGGAATTGGCTTTGGATGGTGCAAAGAGGAAAATCTGGAGATAAAGGCAAATTTGCAGCTTCTAGGCTCAAGTGAAACCATGGGATAGACTCCTTAGTTCATCTTATGCACCAGGGTAATTCATCTAGTGAAACCCATGATGATTCCTAGTGCATTGAATCCATCGGGACAGATTGGTTGGGAAAAAGGTAGTTAGTTTATTCTGATAAGTTGAAGCTGGAAAGGATTCTGATGGCTAATTTTTGGGAAGGGAACGTCAGAGATATAAAAGATACGTGGAAAGATAGAAAGACGACAACAAACCCTAATTTGTATCTAACTTTTGGAGAATTGAAGCAAGAAGGATTCAATACAAGAGCAAAGTTGAGACAAAGGATTGCTTACTGCTTTTTTCTCTCTTTCTTTATCTTTTACTTGTATTCAAAATGCTTTATCACTTGTGAATTTTAGAGTTTAATTCAACGACGAACTAAATTCTATTTTAAGATTACAATAGATCTTATTGCGTAGTTTATTTTGATATACTTCCTTGTTAGTTTTGTTAACTATTATGGGATTGTTTATTATGGTTTGTGATTAATTGATTAATTATCTGATCAATAATTACCGTGATAATTTATATGAAATTGGGAGATGGATTATAGATTTAGATATGATCATAATAGCATGTGATTGTGTTTTGGCGATGGAATTAATGATTTGTGTTTAGGATAGAGATATATATGCACCGCATGTAATCTAATAAAGAAATTGGGGGCTTTAAATCCTTTTTAATTGTAATTCACGTATTGATATAGTGAATTAGTTAATTAAGGTGTTCATCTTAATTCTATTATCTGTTAATTTAAGTTGATTTGTTTATGATACATCGAGAAATGGTCATAAATATTAATGTGTTCTTGATTAACAATCCGGAATAGTTAGCGTAACTTAACAGGAAGTGTATTGATCTAATGTTATGATCTTAAATATCCATAATCTCTGATTTTAAACTGGTGGTAGTTAGTATTAATTTTGTTAAATATTTTTATTCACTATCTTAAATAATCTGTTTAAATAAATTTAAATAATGAAAAATAGTATCCTCAGCTCCACAAAAAGAGTCCTATTTACAAAATTACAAACTCTTATGGATATATTTTTGTTCAATATTCAACCCTAAATCTAATGATAATGGAATTATGAAATGGTAAACCTGAGGATATTGTTTTATTTAGTACAATCATGAATCAAATTATAATGGGACTACTTATTTTGAAAAAAAAATTGGCAAATGTGACTCTTATTGTGGAACTGACCTTCCACTAGTGCATGAACGGACTGAAGAAGCACCATAGTGGGAGAAGAGCCGATGAAGGGTATCATAAGGAATAGCTTCAGGAAGGTGCCGAATCAAAAGGGTAGCTGCTGCTCCTTCATCTGCAGGCTTTGGCATAGCTTCCGCCACCCCTTGATACCCATAATGCGGTGGATCTTGAGGCTGGATAAAAAATTGTGATGGAGGGACACCAGCCATTAAGCATCAACAGCAATTACTCTTTTTCTTCCTAAAATTTAGCAAAAAACAAAACAAAAATAGATGTGGAGCACCAGGATTCTGCTGAAAATAAAAATCACAAATTTCAAAAGTTTAGGGAAACAAAATTTAGCAAAAAAAATAAAACAAAAACCAGATGTGGAGCACCAGGATTCTGATGGAAATATTCTTAAATTTCTCAACCATTACAAATTTCAAAAATTAATGTGGCCAAACTTAGCTGTGTAACCTGATGATCCCTAACTTAAAAACAAATGACTGACTTTACCTCGTTGTTTTAGTTGAAATTGCAGAAAATATTGATGTCGTGATTACTCTGTCGGTCGGTCTTTTTCAACGGCAAGATGTCGCCGGTCTGTCTATGGTGTTTTGATTTAGCATACAAGTTGTGTTAATCGATTTTTGGGACACCATAGTGGAATCTCCTCTTTCTTGCTACTATAGTGATTTTATGAGTGAAATCAAGTTTTGATGCGTGTACTCAGGCACGACTTACAAATAGGTTCCTCAACTGAAAAAAGTTACAAATGAGTGCTTGTACTGAAAAAAAGTTTCAATCTGTTAAAATTAAAGTTTTGTGCATGGGTCGGGTTAAACAAAGACCCAATTTCTTTCTCCCAACTTCAAAGATCTAACATAGAAGGGTTTTAGTACCTTTTCATCTTCTTGACCAAAATTTTCCCAATAATCTCGATCCTGTTTATACCCACACATGTATCTAGAACTCCAAAAATATGAAATTATCAGTCCTTCCACCATTACCTTCTCCCTATCAACCATGTTTCAAGAAATTTCAATAAGGAAATTATTGCAAAATCAACACAAAAATACTCAATTTATTACCAAAACAACACAAAAACACATCACCTTTTCATGTGTATAGGAATTTCTTTGATGACGGGATGTAGATGAAAGTGATGAGATGATATGGTATTGTAATGGTTATTGTCTTCTAAAAAAAAAATTGAATCATTGATCTAGCAAATACATGGAAAAAATGCTCAAAAGTGGGTTCGATTAGATTGGAAGTTGATGTTGGAGATGGATTATGTGTCGGGGATGAGGGAATAAAAAGAAAGAAGAAAGTTTTTGATTTTGGGTTGTAACTAGTTGATAACCCGTGCAATGCACAGGCTAGTTTGAATAATGGATTTAATAATTTGTCAGAGATTCATGTCAAAAAAGGACTAAAAGTACACAATCCATGTACCAACGTTAACTCATTTCCCACAATTTCAAATTAAATAATGAGTTCAGTCAATATTTGAGAAAATAATTGAAGAGAAATACATACCTTGAACATTTGTTAGCAAGGTCCTTCTTATAAGATTATGTTGTTTAGAGTTTTTATCACTACATATGGAAGAAGTAAACTTACAACATATTAATACCTCCATTCCAATTTGTGGCTGTAGCGCTCATCATATCGGGAAAGATATAAGCATTTACCCGAACCTTTTTCCCTCATATTATCTCTAATTGTCCGTGGTTAACGTTTATATATCAATTATCAGAACCGTGTTCCATTTTTTCATGAAGCAGCTGAGAGGACGACAAATAGTGGTTCACCAAACCGATTTTATCAATATATATTTACACGGGAACCAAACAGTTGGACCTTGTAACCTTTCATCTGGTATAAGCTAAACGTTTCGACTTTAGCTCAGGAAAAGCTATAAGCATTTAGCAAGTGAGATACCCACCATCTAACAAACAGACTTATTTAAAATCTACCTATCCTCTAAATGTAAGGGCTAATTTCAAAGATATCAAGAACTCCATCTAAGGCTAAAAAAGTTCATTTTTTTATAAAAATATTAGAACAAATATATACAACTAAACACTAAGCACAAATCCCATTCAATTCACTACATATTCAAGATAAAAATCAAGTATAAGCTATCAAAATGACAAAAAATAAAATCACAATGCATGTAAAATTCAGTGGTTCAGACAATTCTTTTGTTTATCACACCAACTTTAAGAAAAGGAATTTAGTTCTTGTTGTGAGTACCAAAACATCATTCAAATATTGTTCCCTTGTAATTATGGTGAACCCAGAATCCATCAACTCTATTGTTGTAACTGCCCACAAAATTTCAAACTTTAAAATATTTCATGAGCATTTATAAAACATATATAATACAACATATTGCAAATGTAAAGTATACATATAATATTGTGATCAAACATATTGAATGTAAAAAACAAGATGGGTAAATGACGCTAAAAACTACAGAACTTGCACCTATTTTATGTTTTAACCAACCAAGTACAAATTTTTCACGTTAAACTCTAAAGTTAATTATTGTATTTCAGTTCCAGACACAAATATTTTATTTGAATCAACCTAGTAAAGGTCTATAGATTAGATAATAAATTTCTAAAAATTAATAAATATAAGAAATCTAATATGATCTGTTGGACTAAGGATCCAAGTCTCCAATATTTACCTTTTTCACCAAACTACTTGAATATCTTATCCTCACCATAAAAGCAATCAGGGTCATAGCAAGGCTAATCTAAAAAATTGAAACACTACCAAATGAATTAAACAAATTGAAATAATTTGTGGAAGTAAAACGCCTTAAGCCAGATGAATTCGTTGTAGGTGTTATTACCAATGGCCAAAAAATAGATGAATAAGATTGTAAGAAGTAGGTATGTATGTGACATTTTATCAAACACCTCTTGCACAATATCAAAATCTAAAAGAAAGAAATCTGTAATATGGGAAAAATCCAAACTTACCGTGATAGTATTTTTCCCTTTTTGCCTTTTAGTGAAATCTCCCACCAGAGTTCTTGATGCCCGTGAGCTCCGTAAAAAGCTAATTTGATCACCTCAAACAAAGGTATTCCATCAATCCATCCCACATAAACTCCTTGTCATTTGCCAGAACAAACACGCAGATCATGATGAAGGGACAGTGCTTCCTTGAACACAGTAAGAGAAATCTCAAATATGTGTTAGGCATGTTGTTAGCACAAAAAACATTAGTATTTATATACTATAAGAAAGTTGAAAATTAAGTGTAGCATGCTTTTTCAGAAAGTGGCTACAATGTGTCAGAATCCAACATTTGTTCAAACGATCACACCAATCATACTGAACAGCTGAAGAGGGTAGTAATTCTTCCTTCAGTTTTCATTAAACTGATACTTGGCACAAAAAGAAACGTAGCGGAAGAAAGTAAACATACAATCGAAATACAAAACACACAAATGTATCTAAGGCAAATATATTTCATGAATGAATCATTTATCACAAATTCTTATCTGACCATTGGCAAAGAAATTACAGTATGATGAATACACCAAGCTCAAATGGGCTTCCATAAATGGACACTAATTAATTTATGCAAGTTTAAAAGAGTCCCATAAAGTAAAAGCCCCCACTTTTAAACATCATATACATATCCAGCTGATTCATAAGAGAGGAAAACAAATACCTGAGGGTTCTGCAAATTGAATTGCAACAAAGACGGAGAATAATTGAGAGGAAGAGAAGTCAATGAAGAGGCGAATGTTTAAGAAGAAGAGGTGACAGATGGGAATTTGTATCAATCAGGATTAGGAAAAGTTAATTGACTGTGGAAGAGGACGACCAAATTGTTTATAGGAATCGAGTTAACTGACCGAGTTTTCAAATGGATTGATTTTGATATTAAAATTTAGGGTTGTTTATACTACTATACACCAATTTAAAAATATATAAGATTACTGTATTCACGAAATAATTACAAAAAAAATAGAACACAATAACCAAACATATTAAACCCTACCTCGCTCATCCGCCATTCTCTCTTGTGACTTTAGGTTTGTATGTATAATTGTTATATTCGTTCACGATTTCAATTCATTTCAGTAATTTTGCACAAATAATCCTTTAATTTTTCTGCCTAATGAAGACGTTGCAACGAGTCGAGTCGTCAAGATATCATCGTAATTAGATATATTTGCATAATATATTCAAATTTTAGCTTTGTATGGGATAATATGTCGAGAATCAATTGTTAATTTGGTCGTTATCTGAAATTTGGCATGGATTTGAATTGCAGATGATCAAGGAAGCTGTATTGGCATTGAAGGAGAAAAGCGGTATTGAATTTTTTTTTATTATTTGGTTACCCGCAAAAACTAAAATGGTTATGTTGTATGAATGTTTGGCTACCGACTGCACATTATTATTGATATAAGGTAATCGAGATTGTGTTACACAATAATATTGAATAATATTTTACATTTAAGAGGAAAACCACACGACTACTCTCTGATTCCATTATAGTTTAACAAGATAAAAAAATAAATACATATAACACGTGCAATTGTTCTGAAATTTTTTTATGACTATTTTGTTACCCACAAAAACTAAAATGGTTATCTTTGTATGAAGGTTTAGCCCAACTGCATTTTTTTGTTGATGTAAAGTAACTGAGATTGTGTTACACTATTGAATAATATTTTGCATTTTTTTCTTCAAAAACCACGCGATTACTCTCTGATTTCATCATGGTTTAACAAGATAAAGAAAATACATGTAACATTTGGTAACTGTTCTGAATTTTTTTTATGACTATTTGGTTACCCACATAAACTAAAATGGTTACCTTTGTATGAAGGTTTGGTTATCAACTACACCATATACAAAATGCACGACTACTCGGGTTTGACCTGCAATTCAAATTGTCACAGCGGAGAGAAATAATCGAGAACAGTTACATAATTATAAAATTGGTTTGCCACATCAGTAACCCATTAAAACACCCAACTAAATTAAAGGGTCACTAAATGCACTAATTTTGTAATGACGTTTATTGATATCCAAGAGGCTCCTTACTATGAGAGGATTCTAGCAGGCATAGGAAAGCCATTCTCAGAAATGATCAAACACGGCGAAATGGCAGAGATGGGCCTGAAGGCCGAAAAGATTAAAGACTTCACTGCCTTGGAAGCAATCGCTAAACATATACAGATTGGCAAGTATGCGAGCGATCCCAAGGGGGTACCCGATAAAGGCAATGAAGGGGCAAGCTATGAGACCAAACTACAGTCCCCCTATTTGGAAAAAGTAAGATAATCTGTCATCTCAACAACAGGTTGCATTCAACCAATGCCAGGATAGAAAAAGAAAATTTGAAAGAACGGAAAATCGGGTGTTCACTCCACTAGGCGATTCTCTTGAAAATGTATTGGCGATATTAATAGATCACAAGAAAATTACCGAACTAGCTCCACCTCTGGAACTAGGGAGCAAAAGATACAATCCAAGCCAGAGATGTGCTTACCACTCAGGATCTCCAGGACACGATACACAAGATTGTTGGTCCTTAAAGCATAAGATTCAAAATCTGATCGAAAGTGGCAGTATTGTGGTCCAACAACCTGATCAACAAAATGTCAACACCAACCTTCCGTTGCAGCATGATACGAAGGAAGTAAACATGATCGGGTCAAGAAGCGCTGAAATGTATCCAAATCATAAGTACATACGAAGGGTGGAGGAATACCCCTAAAGGCACAGAACAAATGTCCTAGAGTGAGAAAACTCAGAGGAGGGTATAACAGTAATGCAAAAATTAGAGATGATCCAGAATCAAGTAATCTGTTGGCTAAGCTAATAGTGCGCCAACATCAGAAAACGAGATAGTTTTTCGCTCACCTATCAAAAAGCCAAGAGAAAACGGAGGTTAACCATAATGCAAGCCCATATCTCTCTATGATGAGCCAACTAAATGAAGAATATCAAAGCAGGCTGAAAGTACACAAAAAAGGGATGATAAAATTGCTAGAAGATCTCGCCAGCGGAAAAATCGCTTGGGGGAATGCGATTTCTCAAAGAAGAAAGATCAAACAACCTCCACAAAAGCCCGAAAATTCACTCCTTTGAACAAATCAAATGAAGAAATGCTACACTTTCTGATAAGCGAAGGAAGGATTACTTAGTTACTGCCTCATATAAATCCCAAGATAAAGAGTTATGATTCCACCAAGATGTGTCTATACCATTCTAACTCACCTGGACATGTGACTGAGGAATGTTGGTCTTTGCGAGATAAAATCCAGGATCTCATTCAAAATGGAGAGGTGGAAATAGAATTCCTCATGACCAAAAAAGGCGAAATTGAAATAAAAAGCTTAAGCTGTCCACTCGAGACATGCAGTTCAAAGGAGTTGAAGGCTATGAGCACCAATCATGGCAGAACACAAGGTGGACTAATCCTGATGCAGGGAATGACATAGTGTGATGCCCCCAAATCCTAGTATCTTCCAACCCGACAGATGGTGCTACACGGTGCTACAGTTCATACAAACATTCAATTGAATTACCTCAAAAGAACGAATATGTCTTATATATATTCTGAAACAATATTACCATTTCCCCAGGTTCTTTATAACCGTTACATTTGTTCTTGTCATAATATCAAATATTATCATTACCAACCTATACTATTACATAGGTAATCTACGGGTTCGCCTTAGCCTTCCCTTTATCCTCGGATCCTTGATTCAGATTCGATCTTAGTTTGCATTCATATGGTTCAAGCAAGAGTGAGCCTAACTAGCTCAGCAAGTACAACAATTCTAATAAAAATAACATGCTTGAACATAGGAATCGTATATCTTCAATAACTGAACAATAGTTATGATGTACTATCGATAATTCAAAATAGCACTTCTTTTCCTTCAAAACGTTTTACAATGACAACATTCAGTAAAACATAAATTATGATCCAAGACCATGAGCATTTTATAATTTCTTTAAAAAGGACATCCCGGTACTAAGTCTGTAAGTCCGGCATAGCTTACGAGCACGTCTAGGTGATCAGCCTATAGTACTCTATGTTGATCAACACTACATTCATTAAACGTATGTACGTTTAAGTTGTGGCAACCTCACGTGCATGTCGTTTGACGACAAAACATTTTAGCATACTCAGTCTTTATTTGAAAACCACACCAACATAGCTTGGTAAAACATTGACAGTGCTTGTTAGATTATAAGAAATCCAACATATCTTAAGTCTAGCCGAAAGAAATGGCTTTGACTTCATCAAACATTAGTTCATGCGTAAGAATACATGAATCACAAAGCTTGCCCAGATTGAACTGAAACAAGGGTTAAAACACTTGCCTTTAGCATCTGCTACTGTTATTACACGTGCACTTTAAGTCTTTAAGGTCTCTACAGTAGATGATAACATCACATAACACATTAAGTCATGAATAACCATGCATGGTTCCTAACAAATCTTACCCTTCTTCTCAATCTAATTATGACTTAGATTTGTTATTATTGGTTTCGGCGTTCCGTTACGTCGTTCTTACGTTAACATGCAATTAACTTTCTTCAACCCTAAGTGATCATATTTAAGGTTTAACCATGACTTACCAATGTTACATTAAGCGGTAGTTCATTACTAATTAGTATTACTTTCATTCTTTACTTATAAACTTTCTTTACTAACAAAACCTTAAGGTTGGTGGTACGCCAACTGACTTTCATTCCTTGACCCATGCTTGGCGAATCGTCAGTAGATCTTCCCCGGTTCTAGCGTTGCGACGCCTAACTTCAAGATAATGGGCGTATGTTGCATGCCAAACTCCGATGAGTCACGTCAAAACCTCTCTCTAATGCCATTTCGCTACCTATTAACCTTCAATATTTTGCGCATGGCTGCCTCTTGTGCACCATATAATTTTGATAGTTTTTCTACTTAGCGAAATTCCCGGGCTCGTAACTTCTTCGTTATAAGCCCGAATTGGCTCGTTCACAAGCCGTTACTTCACAAATCACATACTCTACGCGTTCATGCAAGAATTTTATATTTTTGACTCCGTTAACTCAAAATTCACCTATTAGTTCATTTTTAACAAAAACGATAATCGTTCTTAAACGTCAACGCTCGTTTCTTCGTTCTAAGTCGAAATTCAGTCATTTTTGAGTCCGCAACTCTATAATGCCAAATAAGACTTGTCTCCATCGAAAACCAACGTTTTCGAGCTTAATTTCAAAATCTAACTTCCATTTTGAGAATTTCACGAATTCGACGATTATCGTTCAATCGTGAGAATTTCGGCATAACCTCATTTCTTATGATTTGTTCATCGTTCCAAATGGATTCTAATCATCATATAGACATCTCAGCCTACATATTACAACAACTTATTTTCATATTAAGTTATGGCTTAATCTTCATGAGTTTATAACTTATCAAAGTATACTACTTATAGTTTCAATTCTCATGACTTATGATAGTTTAAGTCCTTTAACCAACATTCTTACATCTTTTTAACATACTAATTTCATTCATGTAAATATGTTACAAATTTATATATGTTCATCATAAGTTCATAACTTATTTAGGTTTGAATTACTTATTCATGACTTATACGACTTAAGTTCATTGATTAATCAATTTCTTTACTTCTTAATATACATGTACCATCACTTCACTATCAAGCTACTATGGAAGAGATGGAAGATTATAGGACAAGAGTCTTACCCTTGATGACTAGATTTTCTTTTTCTTGAAACAAATGAAAGTCTAACTTATATGTGCTTATTCTCTCTAACACTTAAGTTGTATTATGTTGGATGAAAGTTAACAATCCAACAAATGAAATTTGAGCTTGTTATTTATATACTTCTTTAAGTTATGGCACTTTGGTCAATAGCACATCCCACCTCCTTAGTAACCTCCTTACTATTCAATACTTAGCAATTAAGTTAACTTGTTAACCACAATTTTTACTTGGTCATTACACTTGTTTCTTGGCCACCACAACAATTATCTAATGCTTGGGCACCAAGACCACCCATGGGTTGCCCCATAGATAAAGCTTCCCCATTGGATCATGGCTTGGGCTTAGTTTTAATTCGTTTAACTTAAGTTTTGGGCTTACATTAAATTACTTTGGGCTTTTCATTAATAACCACTTGGGCTCTAACATTACTTTTATTGGACTTGCATTTCCTAATGATCCCACAAGTTCATTTCATTTAATTAAAAGCCTTATAACATATACTATACGTATAATTCTCGTATCATCACTCGTATACTAATTCATAATATACGGTATTCCATTATTCGTACATACTCGTATAATACTTCGTATCATACTAGTATTCATTTTCCTCGTACAATACCTACGTATCATACGATCATTACCTTAACTTCTTAACGCTTGATTTTCCGTTCTCAAATTAAGTTCGAATGCAAAAAATTACGTTTTTCATACTTGAATTATTATTACATAATCCATCTCACCTCGATATTCTATCGTTACGTATATCTCGGAAGTTCAAAAATAATTCTCGAGCGGAAATCGATGAATAGTGTTTTTCGGAAAGCTTTTATTTTTATCTTGGAAATTCAAACACTTTAATTTCTCCTCGTAGTTAAAATACTACAACTTTCCAACATTTCTAGGTTATAGAACGACATTCATCTTACTAACACATAATAATAACAAATAATATAATTTTATTCATTATTTAATTAATTAAAGTATTTTACAAAGTATCCGAATTTCTCGGTCGTTACATTCTTCCCCCCTTATAAAGATTGTGTCCCCAGAATCTCGTCTCTCATTACGCAAACAATTGAGGGTAATCCTTCCTTATCTTTTCTTCCAATTCCCACGTGGCTTCTTCGGCATCGTGGTTTTTACATAACACCTTCACAGAAGGTATAGCCTTGTTCCGCAGAACTTGTTCTTTTCTATCGATGATTTGAATCGGCATTTCTTCGTACGTTAAGTCCTTCTCGATATGAATAGGCTCATACTCTATTACGTGCTTATAATCCGGCTTATAAGGACGTAACACCGATACGTGAAATACGTTATGTATTCGTTCTAGGTCTGGAGGTAATGCTACCATATAAGCTACCTTGCCTACCCGTTTTAACACTTCAAAAGGTCTTATAAACCTTGAACTTAACTTACCCTTCTTTCCAAAGCGTATCTTTCCTATCCAGGGAGATACCTTTAGATATACATACGAGCCTATCTCAAAATCCCTATTTTCTCGATGTAAGTCTGCATACTTCTTCTGTCTGTCTTGAGCTGCTACGAGACGCATCCGTATCAACTTCACTACATCCGCTGTTTGCTGCACCAATTCTGGTCCAAGCATTCGGCGTTCTTCCACTTCATCCCAACACAATGGTGTTCTGCACTTCCTTCCATATAAGGCTTCGTAAGGCGGTATACCTATGCTTGCATGATAACTATTGGTATACGCAAACTCTACTAATGGTAGATGATCATCCCAACTACCCTTGAAATCCGTGACGCAAGATCTCAACATATCTTCTAACGTCTGAATTGTCCTCTCGCTCTGTCCATCGATTTGTGGATGATATGTCGTACTCAACTTTAGCTGCGTCCCCAACTGTTCTTACAGACTCCTCCAAAAGTTCGACGTGAATCGTGGGTCACGATCTGACATAATCGAAACTGGTACTCCATGTCTGGAAATAACTTCCTTAACATAAAGTTCAGCTAATTGGTCTAAGTTATATGTAACCCTAATTGGAAAAAAAAGTGAGCCGACTTCGTTAACCGGTCCACTATTACCCAAATCGCATCATACCCCTTCTGAGTAGTCGGAAGTTCCACCACAAAGTCCATCGTGATATGCTCCCACTTCCACTCTAGAATCTCCAATGACTGTAACAAGCCACTTGGTCATTGATGTCCGGCCTTAACTTTCTGACAAGTCAAGCCCTTACTCACATACTCGGCTATCTCTCTCTTCATGTTCGGCCACCAAAAACTCTGTCGAAGGTCTTGATACATCTTAGTGCTACCAGGATGAATCGAGTACCTTGAACTATGAGCCTCTTGTAATACTTGCTCCTTTAATTCCGTCTCATTCGGAACCCAAATTCTTCCTTCAAATCTTAATAATCCCTCATTATGAAGACTATAGTTTATATCTTTTTCATTGGTTAACTGCTTCTTCATCTGGTCACACTCATCAATTTTGAGCTGCACCTCCTTGACTCTCTCTACGATGGTAGATTGGATCTCCGTCGCAAACAGTCTCTGTCCCGATTCACTCGGTAATTTCACCTCTATCTCCATCCTAGCCATCTCTGTTATTAAATCAATTTGAGCCGTTAACATAGACAACTTTTCTCGACCCTTTCTACTTAAGGCATCGGCAACTACATTGGCTTTTCCGAGGTGATCTGTGATTTCACGATCGTAATCCTTTATCAACTCTAGCCATCTCCTCTGTCTCATATTCAACTCCTTCTATGTGAAGATATATTTTAGACTCTTATGGTCTGTGTATATCTCACATTTTTCCCCGTAAAGATAATGTCGCCATATCTTTAAGGCAAACACTACCGCGGCCAGTTCTAGATCATGAGTAGGGTAAACTTTCTCATAATCCTTCAACTGCCTTGATGCATACGCAATGACTTTGTCATGCTGCATGAGCACGCAACCAAGTCCTCTATGCGAAGCAACGCTATAAACCACAAAATTTCATGTGTTATTGGCAATGACAAAACAGGCGCTTCACTTAACCTCTTCTTCAGTTCTTGAAAACTGTCCTCGCATTTCTCAGTCCACGCATATTTCACCGTCTTCCTTGTCAAATTAGTCAACAGAGTAGCTATTTTCAAAAAATCCTGAATGAATCTTCGATAGTAACCCGCTAACCCTAGGAAACTCCGCACCTCGATTGGCGTTTTTTTTTATTGTTAATGATAAGTAGGTTTTATACCTACTTATCCGATTATCTATTACTTGAATTAGTTGCTTAATCTCATGTTTCTTAGTTACTTTTCATGCATTTTGTACGTTTTGTAGATTATATGCTTGGGAGTTGAAATTGAAAAGAATTGGTATGAAAATCAAAAGAAAAGCAATTCGGACATCATTTGGGCTTTCATGTTCATTTCATGTTCTTGGTTTGGAACTTGGATTACATTGTAGAGCTTCTTCTTAGCTTAGCTTTCGGAACATCTTGAATCATTCAATCGGAGTTCGGATGCAAGAGTTATGACATCTTTGTACCAGCGGACGTCGAACGTCCTTTATTTTGGGTGGCCATTTGCATAGTGAGTCACTTCCAGCCCAATTTCGACCTTCATCATCGTTCGTTATTTCTCAATTCTCAAAGAATGAAAGTTGTAGAGCTCGTCGATCTTCTTGATTTGATAGGTGTAGGCCTCGTAACTCTTCCGGATCAAAAGTTATGGCCGTTTTTCCCAAAGGGACGTCGAGTAGAAAAGTTTCCTTCACAAAACCCCCTCTTCGGGGTTGGCATAGAAGACAAAGCAAGGCCCCTAGCCCCTAGCAAAGGTGGGCTTTTTACAAGCCTAGACCCTTCCAAGGGTGGGGTATGCCGAAAAATCGAATTTTTGTCAAATTTGAGTCGGGAAGGATTGTTTGATCGATTGATTGACTTCAAGAGGACTTCAAGAGGACTTAAAGACATATAAAGAGACTTATAAAAGGAGGAGAATCACAAGGATTAGGGAGATTAGAGAGAGAGAGAGGATTCCATTAGATTAGATTAGAGTAGATTAGATTAGAGAAAACACTAGTTCTTATTAGATTTGGAGATTGAAGCAACTTGGAGACCATTGAAGATTCAAAGTAGGAAGCGAGGAGGAGCTTCAAATCTACGGACAATAGATTCTATCTTCTTATCTTCTTCTATCTTTGTCTTTTATTGATTATTCAATTGTGGATTCTTAGTTTTAATTCAATAATCATGAACTAATTCTTTGTTTGAGATTACAATGGATCTTATTGTGTAGTTTATTTTAATATGCTTATTTATCAATTATTATGTTCTATTGTGAGGATTGTCTATTGTGATTTGGACTTAATTGTTTAATTGCCTAGCTAACAATTCTAGTGATAATCTATATGAACTCGAGAGATGAAGTATTGATTTAGATCTTATCATGATAGCATGTGTTTGTGATTTTTGCATAGATGGAATTCATGATTCGTGTTTAGGATAGAGATATGCCTTTACGCCATATGTAATCTTATAGAGAACTTGTGCTTTAAATCCTTTTTAATTGTAATTCACATAGAGATATAGTGGATTAGTTAATTAGGGTGTCTTGCTTAATTCTATCATCTGTGGATTTAAGTGAGTATGGGTATTATACATCGAGAGGTGGTTTTATACTGCTTTAGTGTTCTTGATTAACAATTCGGGATAGAGAATAATTGATGAGAAGTGTGTTAACTTAAATGAAGCAATAAGTGAAGTTGTGATCTTAAATCTCGTAATCTTAATTTAACTAGTGGTAGAATTTAATAATAGTTTATTTATATAATTTGAAATTCATTCGTTTAAATAAGATTGAGTTGGTTCTGGGTTAGTACTTGGTGATTTTTATTAAACAATTCCTCGTGGGAGCGATACTCTACTTTCACTTTATTACTTGTTGACCACGTATACTTGCGTGTTGTGCGTAATTAGATTTTACCCAACAAGTTTTTTTGGCGATTCTTGGGGAATTAGTTTAATATATTTTTGCCAATATTAGCTTCAATCAAATTAGTCTTAATTTAAACATTTTTTTTTTTTTTTTTATTTAATTCTCTTCTATTTTTTCTTTCTTTTTCGGTACCATGGATGAATTTAATTATCAATGGCCATATATGAATATGACTTCCACCGAGGGGGCGAGGATTGATGGACTCAATGCATTTTACGCATTATCGGTACAACTTGAGACACTTTCGAGGAGGTTGGGCGTTATTTGCGATGACGTAATCGAAGGATAGCGATTAATTGCAATTATTGTCTTTGGTAATCATCAAAGTCATCAATGCACCATTAGTTTTTTGGTAGGGACAACACGGTGGTGAATACCTCAGCGATTATACATATGCTAATTATCATCAAGTTTGGGGTATCATCCCGGATTCGTCATGGAGCTATACTTATGAAGACCAATACTACGCTCCAAATCCAACATACACACAGAATTTTCATGTCCACCTCCATTTGCCCACAAGAAGAAAAAGCCAAATCTAAGAGGATGTAATATTGAAGGGCATAGCAAACCTAGAGGAGATGAGGATTAGCCAAGAAACATCGACCCAAAATTTTAATAATCGGATGGAACAACTCATCACTACCTCAACCGATGGTCCTCAATACATGGCTTCCAAGGGTGAGACAGATAATTCAAGGTTGGAGGAATTGTTGTCAAGTTAAGTAGCATCAAATGAGGAGAGGAGGATTAATCAAGAAGCGGTCGATTCGAGAATCAAGAGATATCAATTCAAAATCTGCTGAGAACCGGATGGATCAAATGCTCGAAAGCCTGAACAAGCATCCTCAAAACAATTGGGTGTTATATGGCGAGGATTAGAGATTGATGAAGTGCGAGAGCCAAATCTACTATTTGGATGAGCCACGAGATGTTGAAAAAGAGGAGACAAGTGGGGATAATGAAAATAAGGTCGGTGAAGAACTAACTATGAGTACTAACGAGGATGAGCCGATGTTATTAATGCCTCGAAGTGCCTTCTCCACCAAAGTTCAAGGATCGGTTAGATTTGCAAAACCTTTGTCAGCTAGGTAGTCGTATGTCGCAATACTCCTTGTGACGTAAAAGCGAGTACAACTTTGAAGCCATGGTGCGATGAGTGGAAGAAGATAGAAGAAGAGATTGTTGTGTCGACAAGCTTCAATGCGAGAATCTATTATCATGAGACACTGATGGAGAAAACACCTAGATGTTGGGACGTTCTTGAATGTGATCTTATCTAAACAAAGCATGCTAGGTGACTTTAATCTGATAGCTATCACAAATGGGAACCTACCAAAAGCTACATTATTTCGATGGATGGAGGGTTCCTCAATTTTCGAAGAGGAATTGGATAGCGTTGACGAGACAAAGTCGAAATTTGAAAAGACTATAAATCAAAGCGCTTGGCGGGAAATGACCGGGAATTTTTATATTTATATGCTTTACTAGTTTATTTAGTAGATAGGAATTAATTTGCTTATTAAGTTCTCTTACCAATCCAAGTTCTATTCTAATCCATGTTGTCTCTCTTCATTGCGGTATTGGAGGTTTGATGGATAGGAAAATGATCGTTGTCGCCATCGCCACCATCATCCTCCTTTGCTTAGTTGATTAGGGAAGTTCTCTTCTACTTGCTTAAGCTATATTCTTACAATGAGGACATTGTAATTGCTAAGTTTGGGGGAGTTTAGTTTAGTTCATTATTGCATGTTTAGTTTCATGTTTATGTTGTTTATATTTTGCATATATATGTTGTTAATTTAGTTTAGGTTCATTATGTTTGCATTCATGTAGTGTGTTGCATATATAGTAGTTGCATAGTAGTATAGTTTGAATAGCATTATATTAGGTTTCTATTTAAAAAAAAAAAAAAATAAAAAAAAAATAAAAAAAAAAAATAATAGTTAATTACTATGTTCATCTTGCATGAGTCCAATTTGTTTGATATTTAAGTTTGTTTTGTGATGATGAGATTGGAATTGGGTGAACAAGTATAGTCTTGACTATTAGAGCTTTGATGTGATTTCTTGTTATGAATTGAGTCTTTTTACATTTTGAAAGCTGGTATAATAAGGATAACCACGATAAAAACAACTTGTTGATTGATTGAGTTTAAATTGATACATAATGGGATTCTAAAGGATAATGCTAGTTTGAATAAAAGAATGACAAGAATAAGTAGTGATGGCTAAAGTTAGACAAGAACCTAAGTTTGGGGGAATATTTGGGGTATATAAGCTATAAAAAAAAAAAAAAAAAAAAAAAAAAAAAGTATGAATAAATAAACGTGTGGCGTGCTTGTCTAGTTTTGTGGCCTTTGTTGTTACTTGAGTAAGTAAGCAGGGGATTGTCTTTACACTAGCGCCCTAAGGTCTTAATGGTGCAGGAGTCGTTGGTGAAAGCTCGTTAAGGTAGCATTGAAAAGCCTAAGGGAATAAGACATTGCATAGCTATGTGTATATAAATATAAAAAAAAAAAAAAATGAATAAAGCGGGAAATAAGAGCAAAAAAGCCCCGTAGATGAAAAATAAAGCATAAGTATCCCATGTTGACCCTCGATATTGGTAATTGTTTGATTTTAGTTGGATCTAGCTTGTTTTTGGATTTCTTGAGTTTACCTTTGTATGATGCCTTGAAGAGACTTGTTATGTGTTAAATTTGATTTTATATCGAGTTAACATTGTTGTGGAGCACACACACACGCTTACTATATTAGTGATAATGATCTAAGATTTGATGATTGATTGGGAAGTTATTGATTTGTTTTGATATGATGTATTATCATGTTTACTTGATTTCTCTAAGGTAGGTTGAATAGACTTGTTTTATCATTCTTCTTTGGATTAAGTAGGCATGTAGATTAGTTGCATTGCATAGCATTGTTGTTTTGTGTTTTTGCTTGAGGACAAACAAAGGTTTAAGTTTGGGGTATTTGATAAGTAGGTTTTATACCTACTTATCGATATCTATTACTTGAATTAGTTGCTTAATCTCATGTTTCTTAGTTACTTTTCATGCATTTTGTGTTCGTTTTGTAGATTATATGCTTGGGAATTTGAAATGCAAAGAATTGGTATGAAATCACAAAGAAAAGCAATCGGACATCGTTTGGGCTTTCATGTTCATTTCATGTTCTTGGTTTGGAACTTGGATTACATTGTAGAGCTTCTTCTTAGCTTTTCGGAACATCTTGAATCATTCAATCGGAGTTCGGATGCGAGAGTTATGACATTTTGTACCAGCAGACGTCGACGTCCTTTATTTTGGGTGGCCATTTGCATAGCAGATCACTTCAGCCCAATTTCGACCTTCATCCGTTCGTTATTTCTCAATTCTCAAAGAATGAAAAGTTGTAGATCTCGTCGATATCTTTGATTTGATAGGTGGAAGGCCTCGTAACTCTTCCGGATCAAAGCGTTATGGCCATTTTCCCAAAGGACGTCGAGAAAAGAGAAAAGTTTCCTTCACAAAACCCAGTAGGGGGTGGGCATACAAGCTAAAAGTAGGCCCCCTAGCCCATGAGGCGGGCCCCTTTAAAGCCTACCCCCTGAAAGGTGGGGTATATGTGAAAAAATAATTTTTGTCAAATTTGAGTCGGGAAGGATTGTTTTGATCAGATTGACTTCGAGGACTTCAAGAGGACTTAAAGACATATAAAGAGACTTATAAAGGAGGAGAATCACAAGGATTAGAGGGGAGATTAGATTAGAGAGAGGATTCCATTAGATTAGATTAGAGTAGAATTAGAGAAAACACTAGTTCTTATTAGATTTGGAGATTGAAGCGACTTGGAGACCATTGAAGATTCAAAAGTAGGAGCGAGGAGAGGAGCTTCAAATCTCTGAGACAATAGATTCTATCTTCTTATCTTCTTCTATCTTTGTCTTTTATTGATTATTCAATTGTGGATTCTTAGTTTTAATTCAATAATCATGAACTAATTCTTTGTTTGAGATTACAATGGATCTTATTGTGTAGTTTATTTTAATATGCTTATTTATCAATTATTATATTCTATTGTGAGGATTGTCTATTGTGATTTGGACTTAATTTTTAATTGCCTAGCTAACAATTCTAGTGATAATCTATATGAACTCGAGAGATGAAGTATTGATTTAGATCTTATCATGATAGCATGTGTTTGTGATTTACTGCATAGATGGAATTCATGATTCGTGTTTAGGATAGAGATATGCCTTTCGCCATATGTAATCTTATAGAGAACTTGTGCTTTAAATCCTTTTTAATTGTAATTCACATAGAGATATAGTGGATTAGTTAATTAGGGTGTCTTGCTTAATTCTATCATTGTGGATTTAAGTGAGTATGGGTATTATGCATCGAGAGGTGGTTTTATACTGCTTTAGTGTTCTTGATTAACAATTGGGATAGAGAATAATTGATGAGAAGTGTGTTAACTTAAATGAAGCAATAAGTGAAGTTGTGATCTTAAATCTAAAAGTAATCTTAATTTAACTAGTGGTAATTAGAATTAGTTTACTTATAATTTGAAATTCATTCGTTTAAATAAGATTGAGTTGGTTACGGGTTAGTACTTGGTGATTTTTATTAAACAATTCCTCGTGGGAGCGATACTCTACTTTCACTTTATTACTTGTTGACCACGTATACTTGCGTGTTGTGCGTAATTAATTGATCCACATACAAAGCATTCGTGGTTCTTCTTCGGACTTGGACAGTTAGGCGAAATGTGCCCCTCATGTCCACAATTGTAGCATACGACCTTCCCCTTGAGACAGACTCCTAAGTGAGTCTTCCCACACGTCTTGCAGGCCTCCATCCTCCTATTTGGTTCTCCTTGATTCACTCCGGTATTACCACAGTTAAACATTTTCTGCTTCTATCCCTCGCCACTCCCGCTGCCTCCTTCAATCTTTTCTCCCCCATCTACATTCCCCTTATTCTTCTTATCTTTGTGGTACTGGCTCAATGCCTCGCTACCACCTTCGGCGATTATCGCATTTTCTAATATGGTCCCAAAGGAAGTACTTTGGAACACAAATATCCGGTTATAGAGCCAGGGTTTCAAGCTCTGCTCAAACCGTCGAGCTTTTCTAACCTCGGTGTCCACTTGGTGTGGAACAAACCTCGTCAATTCATTAAACTTGGCAGTGTAATGGGGAACCGTCATATCTGTGATTCCCCCAAAATAGGTATACATCACCCATCTTGAGTTGCCAAATACATGGTACAAAATTCAAATACAACTTAATAATACAACTGTCGTGTAGAATACGACAAAACATAAACTAAGAGTTTTAATACGAATATTGTCTTCTAGACAGTATTCAACTCAAATGGAGTCCTCAATATATTTATTATCACACTATTTCATAGAATAGTGTTGACTACTAATGCTACATCTCGATGAGTCTACCCGCTTCCTCGACTAGTCCAAATTTACGTTTCTCATTTCCTAAAGAGAACAATGGTAGTAAAAGGGTGACCTCAACTAGCCCAGTAAGAAATATTATGACTAAGATAATGCAGAATAATTTATCGTTAGCATTCAATAGTGTTAAACTGATAAAATATAACAAACATCAAGTTTAACTGCAGCGGAACAAGCAATCCATTAGAAGAGTCAAGTAGGGCATAAAATCTACTATATTCTATGATTTAAAAGGTTTTCATCACTTTTATCATTTTGAGACTCGACTTTAATAAATAATCCACATCATCGAATCACCCCGCACTACGGCTAAGGATATTCTTTAGTATCACGACCATAAATTATACATGCACTACTGAGGCAAAGGATATTCGATGTATTCATCAATGGTCAGCGATCATGCCAACAATTGTCCATCAATGCACTACTGAGCGATAAGGATGTTACCACATCATTTGTAACATTCTTTGTAAGACCCCAAATTTTATGAAATAAAAGTATTCAATTTTCTTATAATTACAATTCGGTAAATGATTAAATTGATAAAAGTTTAAAGTTAAGGTGAGATATGAATTTTTTTTTTAAAATACACAAGTGGTTATAAAATATTCAATTATCGGGGAATATTCGTTTGGTCGTGGAATATTCTTTCTGTCGAAGAATATTCATTATATGTGTTATGACCATTTTGTTGGCCCCATAATGAGAATAACTCATGGGATGAAGATAACGACAAAATTTAGTTTTTATAAATAACGGGCGTAGTTATTACTGATTAACATTGTTGGAATACTAATTGGTTAAAATACAACAATACGCGTGGTTTGTAAAGAAGATACACGGATATTACAAGATTGTTGAATTATTGATTCTTATGTAAGAAGCCACTACTCAATAATTATTCTGATAATTATTATTCAATATTTTATTGATTCAATAATTCTCTGCGTTGATATTTTATATTATTGTTGCTCAATAATTTTCTTTTGCCTGATATCTCTATTATCGGATCAATAATTCATATTATTTGAATAATATTATTAGATAACATTATTGGTAATGTCTAGAAAGTTACATCGAGGAGAGGTTTGGTCACCTAATCATGCCGTGATGAGGAGAAATTCTTATTGAAAGCCCCCTTTTCCTAGGAACCGCCGGTCATTATTATTGTGATTACATAATATTATTTGTGAATAATTAATTATTGATTTATATGATAAGGAAATATTTATTTGATGTGGATATAAATGATGGATTTATTTATGTGGTTATAAATGAAGGAATTAATGTTGAGGTATTTTATCAATTATTTTATCGGATTGGAGGTATTAAAAGATCAAATCGTTGTTTTTTGACTTTATTGTGTGAGTTATAATATTTAATCCGACCGTTGGATCGTTGTAATTTTTGGATATGTTATACATATATAAGTTGAGTATTTGTCCACAAATTTTGAACCGTTAAAAATGAGCGTATAATTTGTTATGAATTTTAAGAGGTAACTGATTCAGAAATTAGGTTTTGGTGGAAAATTCTAGAATTGAGTGGGCCCCACTCTTGGTTGTTGGGGAAGATGGCTGATTTTTGGTGGGTAGAATAGTAGCAGGTAAAGCCATCAGGTTACAAGTCAAGTCTGCTTCGGCGTGCTAACATTTTCCTATAAATAGAGGGCTAAGTTAGAATTGAAAATCACACCAGAAACAAGTTTTCTCTCTTTCTCTCTCTAGATTATCGAGTGTATTTTGTGAGTATTTAGATACTTGGTGAGTTGATATTCATCAATGCAAGTTTCCTTCAGTGTAAATGCATCAGATATCCGATTGAAGTGTTTGCTCTTTTAAGGTAAGGGATAGTAAGGGATTGTAAGGGATGTTGTTTTCTTCTTAAATGATATTATATTCTTCAATATCATTATGCCGAAATATTGGTCTGAATTTTTTATCAAATTTGGAACTTTTTGAGTCGGGGTTCTTATTCATGTACGACCTTTATTCACGTATCTTGCATTATTCATGTATATGGCACTTTATTTACGTATATGACATTATTTACGATACATTATATTTATCTATATATACGAATACTATCTTATTCATGAGTTCTTATTCATGAGTTACTATTCACGAGTTACTATTCACAGGTACTATTCACGACAAAAATTGGTTTCTTTTTCTGACCAAATTATCGTTGATTTATGAATCTTATTCTTGAAATAAATGCATTTGTTGATTATATTGTTTTTATTATCATATATAACATTTTTATAACCCTAGTGATGGAATTTCTTTTGACTTGAGTGTAAAGATAGGTAGATTATTGGTATGATCATGACTATGGGTTCTCTTTGGCCAGTAGTGCAAAGATGAATTGTGACTAGTATGATCATGACCATTGAATTTACAATTGAATATTTTTAGTTTAAGTGCAAAGGTGAATTTATCAACATTGTTATAATTATGGTTTATATAAATTCTGAAATGATTATATATATCTTTGAGATATTAATATCTTTGGCCTGTAGTGCAAAGATGAATTATTGATGAATATCTTTGGCCCGTAGTGCAAAGATGGCCTATTATTGAATATCTTTGGCCTGTAGTGCAAAGATGAATTATTGTTAAATATCTTTGGCCTGTAGTACAAAGATGATCTGTTGTTGAATATCTTTGACCTGTAGTGCAAAGATGATGCATCATTGAATATCTTTGGCTGTGAGTAAAAAGATGAGCTGTTAATGAATATCTTTGGCCCGTAGTGCAAAAATGAATTTATTAGTATGATTATGAATAAGAACTATTATTTGGTATAACCATGATCTTTGATGTTTCAGGTAAAGACATGTGATAAAATTATCTTTGTCCTGGATGAGAAGAGGAATTTAGAACTACAATTATGATTATAAGTTATTCACATGATTGTGGACAGGAACTATTGATTGATGTTACAGGGATAAAACATTGTTGGTGGATTTTTAATATGGAGAAGATAATAGACTTTATGGTCTATTTAACTCTTCTAATGGATTGCTCGTTCCACTGCAACTATGGTTGAAAAGTTTTATCATCTACCATATGTTCTAAATCTCGATTTATTCTCGATGAATGCTATTGATAATTTAATTATCTTTAGTCATGATATTCTTTCTTTGGGCTAGTTGGTTTCAACCTTTTGCTTCACAATTCCTTTCAAATGTCTACGAGTGTAGGCCGGGTCAAGCGAGGTAATGAGGGGAATAGAGCGGTGGTCATCATTTAGTAGTTATATTTGATGAATCCAATAGGGTGAGGCGAACCCAACGTTGGAAGGGTGTTTTGCCACTATCATACAAGATGTCTAATGACATACAACCTCGTGTCATCATAAGACAGGGTTGTGCTCATCCACTTGCTGAGTATATCTATGAGCACTACCTATATAATCTTGGTGTTTGGTTGAAGTATAACTCTCAATTAGAGACAATGAAGATAATGATATGTCAAGAGAAGACTCACCATTGGAAAGAACATGATAGTAATCTTCTTGTTTTTCTTTGGGGTCTATTTGGTCAACCAAGGATAATTCTGTGGCCATATGATATCTATCATAACCTAGAAGCATGGCCTCCCATATACGAAGGTTTCCTTGAGCACTTCCCAAAGATTCTAATTTCTAAAACAATTTTTGACAATTGTTGTAATAAAGTTGTAGTTATTTTCTGTACCATGTATTTGGCGACTCAGAATGGGTTGGATGGAATGGACCTATTTTGGGGGCGTCACAATTACGGTCATGATTATACCGAATAATCCCTGGTCATAATCATACCAAGTCCATCTATGCACTACATGCCACGGATGACTTTCAACATAATATAAACATGAGGATGATGACAATGATATAAGAATTCAATAAAACAAGTTCAAGGATAAATTTTTAAAGATTTATAATTTAATTTATCCAGAATTCAATAACGTTCAAATTATCAACATGATCTTTCGCTTTGTGGAGTAAAATTCAAGAATAATATTCATGTACCAAAATAATTTGGACAAAAAAGAAATGTATTTTTCGGGTAAATAGTACCCCATATGAATAGTACCACAATGAATAAGACTTGAGAATAAGACCGTGAATAGTACCCCGACATAAAAAGTACCCCAAATACCCGAGTGAATAATATTCGGGTGAATAGTAACTTATGAATAGTATTCCATCATGAAAAGATCAATAATTATCAACAAAGCTCAGAATAATATTTCTATGAAAAGGTACTGGATAAAGCGCAAATATCAATGATATTTTACTAATTTCATGGAGTATGGAAGCCAAAACTTCAACAAAATGACTATAAAATTCAAAATCTGAAATGAAATAATATTACTTATATACTACAGAGTATAGAAGAAAATATTATTTCAAGCGAATATTAAACAAAAATAACATCCCTTGAACGAAAATAATATTCCAACGAATATTTAACGAAGATAATATTCCTACGAATATTGAACGAAGATAATATCCTTTATGAATATTGAACGAAATAATATTCATACGAATACGAAAAATAATATCTCTTTAGAATATGAAATAAATAATACCCCACCTCAGAAGAAGACTGGATATTCTTTCTCTATAGCTTCTCTCTCTATAGCTTCTATCTCTATAATTGCTCTTGTGAGACTTAGTGAATTGGTGAGAATGAAGGAAGATGAGCTTCTATTTATAGGAAAATATAGTTTCGATAATTGCACGTTTTGGGGCTCGAAATATAACAATATAATTCCTTCCTTTTTTTCTTCATTTTTAATTTAGTCCTGCAAGTATTATCAAACTTGCACCACCTCCCCTAATAGTAAATCATGTGAATTAATAGTACACATATGTGAACACATAGTTATAAGCATGTGAATTAATAGCAATTAATTGCTCATTTATCCAATTAATTACCCGATTGATCAATATAACCTCCAGACATCCATTATTATCGAAATAGATGTCAATTTCTACTAACACTAATAATCCCAACACAATGGAGCTATCAATCTCATCTTTAATCAACACGAACTTATTCATTATTAATATTATAACTCACAATATTTAACAACCAGGTCGTTCTCAGGAAAGAGGGAGCTTTTCGATAAGAATTTCTCCTTATTAGCGCATAATTAGGTGACCAAACTTCTCCTTGAAAGAACTTCTAGACATTGTCAATATTGTAAATAATAATATGAATAACTTTGTCGCCTCAATTATTGATTTAATAATATAAAATATTATGCAGATGATACTGTGACAATTATTGAATCAATAATATGAAAGATATTATCACGTAATTCTTTGTAGCAATAATTGAGTATAAGCTGAGTGACTTCTCACGTAAGCATCAATAATCAATCTGGTAATGCTTCTTATCAACTTCGCATATTCTTTGTACTTTTTACCAGGGTAGTTCAGCGGTTTAACGGTAAAACTTTCGTAGTTATTTTATAAAAGATATTTGTCATTTTTAACTACGACAATACACCGTTGTGGGGTTCACCGATGATTGTCTTTGTCGTCGAATATTCCTTGTTAAAACAAATATTCCCAAACCAATCGAATATTATATAACCACTTTTACTTTACAAAATTTGTAAATAATACCCTTAATATAACATTATATCAAATCCACACCATAATATTCAAAAAATATATTTCGAGAAGAATTAATCTTTATTCATAAAAGTTGGGGTCTTACAATATCCCTTGTTTCAAATCGAGAAACCTCATCTCCATTTTTCCCTGCATACTCGTGGGAAAATAGTTCTCGAAGAATATCTCCTTGAACCTTACCCACGTTAGATTCTTGATCCCGGCCCTAGCCTGGTTGGCCTCCTACCAAAAGTTGGCCTCTCCCTTCATCATGTAGGTTGCAAAAGCAACCTTCTGACCCTCGTCGACATTTGCTATGACAAATTGTAAGACCCCAACTTTTATAAATAAAGAATAATTTTCTCAAAATATATTTTTAAATATTATAGTGTGAATTTGATATAATGTTATAGTTGTGGGTAATATTTATAAATTTTGCAAAGTAAGCAAGTGGTTATATAATATTTGATTGGTCGGAGAATATTCGTTTTTAACCGAGAATATTAAATGCAATGACCAAGACAATCATTGGTGGACCCCATTAACGGAAGTATTATAGTTAGTTAAACTATGTAATTATCTTTTATAAAAAATAACGGTACTGAAAGTGTTACAGATTAAAACTTTTGAACCACCCTAGTAGTAAAAAGTCTGATGAATACGCGTGGTTGTATAAGTAGCACACGCAGTATTGATTATTGATGCTTACGTGAGAAGTCACTCAATTATTGCTACGATGAATTCACGCATCATATCTCTCATATTATTGATTCAATTATTGTCACAGTATCATCTGCATAATATTTATTATTATTAAATCAATAATTGAGACGATAAAGTTATTCATATTATTATTTACAATATTGACAATGTCTAGAAGTTCTGTCAAGGAGAGGTTTGGTCACCTAATTGCGCGCCAATAAGGAGAAATTCTTATCGGAAAGCCCCTTCTTTCTTAGGAACATCCTGGTTGTTAAATATTGTGAGTTATAATATTAATGATGAATAATTTGTGTTTATTAAAAATGAAATTGATAGTTCCATTGTGTTGGGATTATTAGTGTTAGTGGAAATCGACATTTATTTCGATAATAATTGATGTCTGGAGGTTATATTGACCAATCGGGTAATTAATCGGATAAATGAGTAATTAATTGCTATTATTTCACATGTTTATAACTATTTGTTCATATGTGTGTACTATTAATTCACATTCATGTACTATTAAGGGAGGTGGTGCAAGATTGATAATACTTGCATGACTAAATTAAAAATAAAGGTATAGTTGAAGGTACTATACTGTAATTAGTTTTTTCACATGATTATACTATTGAGTCACATGAATGAACTATTAATTCACATTATTTACTATTAGGGGAGGTGATGCAAGTTTGATAATACTTGCAGGACTAAATTAAAAATGAAGAAAAGAGGAAGGTATTGTCTTTGTAATATTTTGAGCCCCAAAGCGTAAATTATCGAAACTATATTTTCCTATAAATAGAAGCTCATTCTTCCTTCATTTCTCACCAACTCACAAAAGCTTTAGAGCAATTATTATATAAAGAAATTATAGAGAAAGAGAAGAGAATGCATTACCTCACCATATTCAAAGATCAAGTTTTTCTAAAGTAAAGTAAGGGTGTTATTCTTTCGTATTCATGAAGAGAATTATTTTCTTTCAATACTCGTAAGGTTGTTATTCCATTCTTTATTATTATGTTGGAATAACTTTGTCTATCAAATACCTGCATACACGTGGTGAAATTCTTACATTATTCCATTCTTTATTATTACATTGGAATAACTATGCATCTTGATCTATCGCATGCCTATTGAATTCTGTTGTTATTCCACTCTTTATTATTACATTTGGAACATCCTGTTTGTGCGGATTACACATTTGGTTCCATTCTTTATTATTACTGTTGGAACATCATGTATGCATGCGTGATTCTGCGTGACACGGTTCCATTCTTTATTATTATTCATTGGAATAACCTATATGCATGCGGATTACGCACACCAGTGAGTCTTCGGTTATTCCATTCTTTATTATTTGGTTGAATAATCTATCTACGTGGATTACTGCATAGGCGCAAAAATCCATTTACGGTTTCATATATTCTATTATACTCGGTTGATTAAAGTTTTGGCTTCTATACTCCATGAAATTAGTGGAATATCCTTGATATTTGCGCTTCATCCGATATCTTTTCATGGAAATATTCTTACGAGCATTCTTGAATTTTACTCCACAAAACGATGATCGTGTTGACAATTTGGGCGTTATTGAGTTGATATAAATTAACTTATAAATCTTTAAAATTTATTCGTGAACTTGTTTTATTGAATTGTCATCATCCTCATGCTTATATTATGTTGAAAGTCATACGTGGCTTAGTGCATAGATGGACTTGGTATGATTATGATCGAGGATTATTCGGTATAATCATGGTAGTAATGTTACAAATGATGTGGAAAAAGTCCTCATTGGCCCATAGTGAATTGATGGAATGATTGTTGGCATGATCATAACCATTGATGAATACACGAATATCCTTGGCCCGTAGTCATGGATAATTTGTGGTCGATTATACTAATGAATATCCTTGGTAGTAGTCTTGCGGGGATGATGTGGTTTATTTATTAAGCTGAGTCTCAGCGATAAAAGTGTTGAAGAACCTTTTAAATCATAGAAGATAGTAGATTTTATTCTCTACCTGACTCTTCTAATGGATTGCTTGTTCCGCTACAGTTAAACTTGATGCTTATTATATTTTATCAGTTTAACACTGTTGAAGGCTAATGATAATTTATTCGCATTATCTTAGTCATAATATTTCTTCTTGGGCTAGTTGAGCTCACCCTTTTTTTCCTTTTGCTCTTGAGGAAATGAGAGCGTGGCCAAGGGACTAGTCGGGGAGCGGAGTGATGGTCCAGATATGTAGCATTAATAGTCCTCACTATTACATTAAAATAGTGTGACAATAAATGTAATGAGGACTCCATTGAGTATGGATATTGTCTAGATGACAATATTCTTATTAAAACTCTTAGTTTATGTTTTGTCGTATTTTACACGACTGTTGTATAATTAAGTTGTATTTGAATTTTGTACCATGTATTTGGCGACTCAAGATGGGTGATGTATACCTATTTTGGGGGCGTCACAGTTGGTATCAAAGCTTAGGGATATGATCACTAGCTAAGATGTGAGACTAGAACTAGGAGGGGAGAGACGGGGAATTCCTTCGCTAGTATGACCTGCCTAAGTTTATTTGGTATTTAATTGGTCGATCATAGTATAAGGATAATATGTTGCATGTCAATTAACCCTTGTTTTGTGGCAGTATTTGAAAATGACATCCGATAATGTTGAGAATAGGAATGGAGCATAGGAGACCGTTGAGTCACCACAGATCAACACCCAGGATAATGTGCATCAGGAAGTCAATAATCCTCAGGTGAACAACAACACCGACCAAATGGAGAACGACGGAATGTTTAGGAGCTTTCTGCAATTAAATACTGACATCGAAAAGAGAGACTCCTGTCCAAAATGTAGGTGAAAACACTGGAAACTCTCGGACGATCACCGCTAAACAGTTCAAGGAGCTGGGACCACCAAAGTTTATTGGAGAGCCAAAACCACTTAAGGCGGAGACGTGGATAAAGCAGATCACCAAGATATTTGATGTCTTCGGATGCTCCAAGGAGCAAAAGGTTCCCTTTGCCACCTTTATGTTACGAGGAGAGGCAGATTACTGGTGGGAATCGGTAAAGCGTACTCAACCTGCCGCACTGAAGATGTATTGGGAGAAGTTATAAGAACTATTCAACGACAAGTACTTTCCCGAAAGTATTCGTCACATGAAAGAGGTAGAGTTCATCAAGTTAGAGCAGAACAATATGACCGTGTTGCAGTACGAATCTAAGTTTGCCGAGTTGTCTCGGTTTGCGTCTCACTTGGTTGACAATGAGGAGAGAATGACGTGGATGTTTCTAAGAGGTTTGAAACCCGAGATACGTCAATATCTAATTTTTCATAAACTGTGTTTTTATTCAGATGTTGTAAATAGGGCTCAATTATTGGAGCGCGATAACGAGTCAACTCAACCAAGAGAAAGCAGCCGGCAAAATGATAATACCAGTGGTAGCAGTCATTGAAGCGGTGACAACAAACGTGGAGGGAATCAACATGCCAGAAATGGTAACCACTTCGGTGGTAATCATGGCCAAGACAATAAGAATGGACATTTCAAGAAGTGGAGATTCAACAATGATGGAAAGACATCAAGATTAACACCCGTGGTTAAAGAAGGAGAACGACCACTTATCATATTCTTCAAATTTCAGAGGGGAGGGACATATCAGTCCAAACTGCGCGATGCCATCCAAAGCGTGTTATAATTGTGGAAGAGAAGGTTACCTAGCCCGATTTTATCGTCCACCGAAGACAAGTCCAGTTGGAACGGTGACACAAAATACCGTCCCAGACAAGTCAAAACCAGTAGTTCAAGGGATAGCGTTTGTTGTGACCATCCAGAAAGCAAGGAACCCGAACGAGGTCATCACGGATAATCTTATCATAAACTCAAGTGAAGTCTATACCTTATTTGATATCGGTTCTACCCATTCTTTTATTTCTCCTACTTGCGCTCAACGTTTAAATTTGACTTCGCAGAAATTAGACTTTGACTTATCGGTTGAAACTCCGTTGGGAGAAACCTTCATTACATCCACTGTTTATAAGTCTTGTTTGATTCAAATCAGTAACCGTACGTTACCTGTCGATCTTATTTCTTTAAAAATACTTGCATTTGACGCAACCAAACCATTAAAATCAATCACGGTCATCTCAAGTCATAAAGATATTCGTTTATTAAAAAATGAATGTCAAGCTTTCTTCGTGCATGTCACAGATTTAAACAAAAATACGTCAGATTTGAATGATATTTCTATTGTTAATAATTTTTCTAACGTATTCCCCGAAGAACTTCCTGGCCTATCCCCAGAGCGTGAAATCGAGTTTGGTATCGACCTTGAACCCGATACAAAACCCATTTTCAAAGCCCTATATCGAATGGTTCCTATTGAACTTCAGGAGTTAAAAACCCAACTGCATGAATTGTTAGACATCGGTTTCATTTGACCTAGTACGTCTCATTGGGGTGCTCCTGTTCTATTCGTGAAGAAGAAAGATGGAAGTATGCGACTTTGTAATGATTATCGGGAGTTAAATCATGTCACCATCAAAAATAAGTACCCGTTGCTTCGCATTGATGACTGTTTGACCCGATTGCAAAGCGCCAAATTCTTTTCAAAGATTGATCTTCATTAGGATATCATCGGTTGAAGATTAAAAGCGATGACATTCAAAGAATACTTTTCGGAACTCGATGCAGGCATTATGAATTCTTAGTCATGTCTTTTGGATTGACTAATGCTCCTGCTGCCTTCATGGATATGATGAACCGAGTATTCAAAGAATATTTGGATCACTTTGTGGTCATCTTTATTGATGACATCCTCATATACTCCAAAACCCGTGAAGACCATGAGCAACACTTGAGACTGATACTCCAAAAGCTTAGTGAAAACAAGCTATATGCCAAGTTGAAGAAATGCGAGTTCTAGCTTGAGGAAGTTGCATTCCTTGGGCACGTGATATCAAATCATGGGATATCTATTGACCCGGCAAAGATTGAAGCAATTCAAAGCTAGGAGCAACCTAAGTCAGTGATCGAAGTACATAACTTTCTCGGCTTAGCTGGTTATTATAGGAGATTCGTAGAATGGTTTTCTCGAATCGCTACTCCATTAACTCAGCTGACTCGAAAAGATACAAAATTCGGTTGGAGTGAGGAATGTGAGAAGAGTTTTCAAGAACTCAAGAGGAGACTAATTTCAAAGACCTGCTTAAACAATACCATCGGCTCGGAGGATTTGTCATCTCTGATGATGCTTTCGCAAAAGGGTTAGGATGTGTTCTCATGCAACATGGGAAAGTCATAGCCTTTATGCCTCACAACAACTCACAAAGAATATGAGAGAAATTATCCTACTCATGATCTAGAGTTGGCGTGATCGTTTTTTGCGCTTAAGATTTGGAGGCATTACTTGTATGGAGAGAGGGTGGAGATCTATACGGATCATAAAAGCCTCAAATATTTCTTCACTCAAAAGGAACTCAACATGCGGCAACAACGATGACTTGAGTTATTGAAAGATTACGATCATACCATTCAATACCATCCTGGAAAAGCGAACGTAGTAGCTGATGCATTGAGTAGAAGATCATATGCGGGTATGAGTGAATTATTGTCAACGCAAAGGCCCATTTTATATGACTTACAAAGGATGGAGATAGAGTTAAAGACTTCAGGGACCCATGTGATGATGGAGAATATACGAGTAGAACCGACTTTAATCGATAAAGTTAAAGTACTTTCCAAGCTACGGACACGGAGGCGATGCGTATGAGGAAGAAATTGCAAGAAGGTGCTATATGCGGAAGCAAGAATTGATGAAGAAGGAATACTTGAATCAACTCCAGATTTGTGTTCTAACAACCACGATTTAAAGTATAAAATCATGATGGAGGCACAACACACACCGTTTTGCAATCCATCCTAGGAGTACCAAAATGTATCGTGATCTTGACATACATTTTGGTGGAGCAATATGAAGAAGAGAGAGATAGCGGAGTTTATCTCAAGGTGTTTAACTTGTCAACGAGTGGTCGGTAGACATCAAGTACCAAAAGGTCCATTGCAACCACTTGAAATTCCAGAATGGAATTGGGAGCACATTACCATGGATTTCGTTACTGGTCTTCCCAAGGTTTCTCAAGACATAGATGCAATTTGGGTCATTGTTGATAGATTGACCAAGTCTACTCATTTTCTACCTATACGAGAAACTTATACACTTGAACGTCTTACTCGTATGTACATAAACGAGATTATAAGACTGCATGGTATGCCAGTATCCATAGTTTCTGATCGAGACCCAAGATTCACTTCAAGATTTTGGGTTTGTTTGCAAAAAGCTATGGGCACGAATTTATGATTTAGCTCGGCATATCATCCTCAGACGGACGGGCAGTCGCAGAGAACTAGTCAAACTCTTCAAGATTTATTAAGACTCTGTGTCCTTGACTTCAAAGGAAGTTGGGACAAGTTCTTACAATTGGTGGAGTTTTCCTACAACAATAGTTATCAAACAAGTATTGGCATGGCTCCATTTGAGACGTTGTATGGAAGAAAGTGTCGTTCTCAAGTATCTTTGGGATGAGGTGGGTGAAGCAACGTTGTTGGGGACCGGGAGTTGAGTATGTGTATGACTACAGAAAAGATTCAAATGATCCAACAACATATAAAAACCTCACAAGATAGACAAAAGAGTTATGCTGATCTTCATCGAAAGAACGTGGAATTCGATATTGGAGATCACGTGTTGTTACGTGTTGCTCCATAGAAGGGAGTTACGAGATTTGGAAAGAGAGGAAAGCTCAACCCTCGATTCATTGGCCCATTTTTAATCCTCGATCGAGTGGGAACTGTGGCCTATAGACTCGCCTTACCGCCAAGTATGTCTCGTGTTCATAACGTTTTTCATACATCTATGTTCCGTAAATATGTGAAAGACCCGAACCACATTATTGAATTAGAACCAGACGAGATAGAGGAAGATTTAACGTATGAAGAGTTACCTGTTAAAATCTTGGATAAGAAGGATCATATTCTATGCCCCAAGGTTATACCTCAAGTCAAAGTTTTGTGGAGAAACCACGATGTGGAAGAAATGACCTGGGAGTTAGAATCTGAGATGAAGTCAAGATATCCTCATCTCTTCGATATACCAGGTACGTACCCTAATTTCAAGGACGAAATTTCATCAGAATAGGAGTTGTAAGACCCCAACTTTTATAAATAAAGTATAATTTTCTCGAAATATATTTTTGAATATTATGGTGTGGATTTGATATAATGTTATAGTTGTGGGTAATATTTACAAATTTTGCAAAGTAAGCAAGTGGTTATATAATATTCGATTGGTCAGGGAATATTCGTACGACAACACAATCATTGGTGGACCCCACAACGGAAGTATTGTTGTAGTTAGAAAATGACAGAATTATCTTTTTATAAAAATAACGGCAAAAGTATTCTGAATTAAAACTGTTGAACTATCCATTAGTAAAAGAAATACGATGTCTGGCGTGGTTGCGTATAAGTAGCACATGGTATTGATTATTGATGCTTATATGAGAAGTCACTCAATTATACTCAATTATTACTCTGATAATTGTTGAATCATATCTCTATTATTATTCAATTATTATCCGATATCATCTGCATAATATTTATTATTATTAAATCAATAATTGAGACGACAAAGTTATTCATATTATTATTTGCAATATTGACAATGTCTAGAAGTTCTGTCAAGGAGAGGTTTGGTCACCTAATTGAGCGCGAATAAGGAGAAATCCTTATCGAAAAGCCCCCTCTTTCCTGGAAACGATCTGTTGTTAAATATTGTGAGTTATAATATTAACGATGAATAAGTTGTGTTGAATAAAAATGAAATTGATTGGTCCATTGTGTTGGGATTATTAGTGTTAGTGGAAATCGACATTTATTTCGATAATAATTGATGTCTGGAGGTTATATTGACAAATCAGGTAATTAATCGGATAAATGAGCAATTAATTGTTATAATTTCACATGCTTATAACTATTTGTTCACATGTGTGTACTATTGATTCACATTCATATACTATTAAGGGAGGTGGTGCAAGATTTATAATACTTGTATGACTAAATTAAAAATGGAGGTATAGTTGAAGGTACTATACTATAATTAGTTTTTTTACATGATTATACTATTGAGTCACATGAATAGGTATACATCACCCATCTTGAGTCGCCAAATACATGGTACAAAATTCAAATACAACTTAATTATACAACAGTCGTGTAAAATACAACAAAACATAATCTAAGAGTTTTTAATAAGAATATTGTCATCTAGACAATATCCACACTCAATGGAGGCCTCATTACATTTATTGTCACACTATTTTATAGAATAGTGAGAACTACTAAAACAACAATCTGGACCGTCAATCCGTTCCCCGACTCGTCCCAGCTATTTTCTCATTTCCTAAAGAGAACAGTGAAAGAAAGGGTGAACTCAACTAGCCCAATAAGAAATATTATGACTAAGATAATGCAGAATAAATTATCCTTAGCTTTCAATAGTATAACAATTGATAGAATATAATAGACAACAAGTTTTAGATCAACAACTGCAGCGGAATAAGCAATCCATTAGAAGAGTCAAGTAGAGCATAAAATCTACTATCTTCATGTGACTCAATAGTATAATCATGTGAAAAAATTAATTACAGTATAACACCTTCAACTATACCTCCATTTTTAATTTAGTCATGCAAGTATTATCAATCTTGCACCACCTCCCTTAATAGTACATCAATGTGAATCAATAGTACACACATGTGAACAAATAGTTATAAGCATGTGAAATAATAGTAATTAATTGTTCATTTATCCGATTAATTACCCGATTGGTCAATATAACCTCCAGACATCAATTATTATCGAAATAAATGTCGATTTCCACTAACACTAATAATCTCAACACAATGGAACTATGAATTTCATTTTTAATCAACACAACTTATTCATTATTAATATTATAACTCACAATATTTAACAACCATGTCGTTCCCAGGAAAGAGGGGGCTTTCCGATAAGAATTTTTCCTTATTGGCGCGCAATTAGGTGACCAAACATCTCCTTGACAGAACTTCTAGACATTGTCAATATTGTAAATAATAATATGCATAACTTTGTCGTCTCAATTATTGATTTAATAATATATAAAATATTATGCAGGTGATAATGTGACAATAATTGAATCAATAATATGAGAGATATGATGCAGCAATTACTGTAGCAATAATTGAGTATAACTAAGTGGGGAGAAGGTTCAAAAATGCCCCTAACATTTACCGCGATGTCTATCGAGCACCCTATACTTTTTTTTTTATCCAAAAGAACCCTTAACGTTACAGTTTTTGGGTCAGCCGTGCCCCTGCCGTTAACAGAAGATAAACGGGGTTAAAATTGGCTAACGTGACAGACGACACATGGAGGCTTAAAAAGAGAAGGTTCAAAAATGCCCCTGACACATGTAAATATGTCATTTAATCAAAACAAAAAATACTAAAATTCAAAATAAAAAAAGCATAACATATTTACATCATTTAATCAAAATACTAAAATTTAAATTATTTTGTTAACTAATTAAAACAACTAATTAAATAAAATAAGTTGTAAAACACATTTACATCATTTAATCAAAATACTAAAATTCAAAGCATAACATATTTATATCAAATACTAATTAAAAAAAATACTAGAATACTAAAAAAAAAATCAAATTAAAAAAATACTAAAATTCAAATTATTTTGCTATTATTACTTATTATTCCTCTTGTTACGCAAGAAGTCCTACATTTAAAAAATATTGTTACACGAGCACATTAATTAGTTGCACAGCTATATTATAAATCGTTCAATTTTTTTTAATTATTTTTGGTGTAACTGAATTGCACCTTATAAATTACCTACATGGATTCAGTGTACTAGAGTTTGAATCATCACATCAATCTGTTCTCTTTTTGTTTAATTGCCCCACGTTTCAATTTTACAGTTTTACTAGTTTCCTCTTTCTTTCCGTAATATTTTTCCATTTGTAATTTATTTGTCACATAATTTTATTTTAAGTTTGTTTTTCTTCTGCATTTTTTTTTCTCACGTGCGTGGAGACTAGTTATTAATTAAGAGATAAAAATAATAATCGTCTTTTAGAAAATGTGTCAATATTTTTTATTTTTTTATTTTATTCTTTTATTCTTTTATTTTTACTCTTCCGCTCTCTCATGATTTCTTTTCCTTTAACTCTTCTTTATTTTATATTTTTTTAAAACACATTTAGTGTGTGTATGTCAAATTAACGAAAATACTAATGATGTAATTTGAATTTTTGTTATTTTGATTAATTAACAAAATAATTTAAATTTTAGTACCCTGCCACAAATCGCCTGTAGTACCCTGCCAAACCCAAGAAACTCCTTATTTCAGTTACCGTGGTAGGTCTTGGGCAATTAGTGATAGCCTCAACCTTCGCAGGATCCACCTTAATACCTTCAGCAGACACAACATGTCCCAAAAATGCTACTTTTTCTAACCAAAACTCACATTTGGAGAACTTAGCATATAACTTGTTCTTCTGCAGGACCCCCAAAACAGTACGAAGATGCTCTTCATGCTCCTCCTTAAACTTGGAATACACCAACATGTCATCAATGAAGACAATGACAAATTGGTCCAAATACTCGATGAAAACCCGATTCATCATACCCATAAACACTATCGGAGCATTAGTCAACCCAAATGACATCACCAAAAACTCATAGTGCCCATACCGAGTACGAAAAACTATTTTTGGAATGTCCACTTCCCTCACCTCAAGTCGATGGTACCCCGACCTCGGATCATCTTTGAGAAGAACTTTGCCCTTGAGTCGATCGAAAAGGTCATCTATCCGTGGCAATGGATATACGTTTCGATAGTGATCCGATTTAGCTCCCTATAATCTATACACAATCTGTAGATAGATCGTCCTTCTTCTTCACAAACAACTTTGGAGCACCCATGGCGTATACACTTAGTCTAATAAATCCACGATCTAACAAACTCCTAATTGTTCCTTCAACTCTGTAACTCTAATTGAACCATTCTATAGGGTGCCTTAGAAATAGGTTCCGCTCGGGAATGAGCTCAATAGTAAACTCAACTTCCTTGGCGGTGGCAATCTGGCAGATCTTAGGAAATACCTCGGAAATTCTCGCACTGGTTGGATAGTCATCAAGTTCAGCTCATCCTCGAGGTATCCTTCACATAAGCCAAATAACAATCATGTCCCTTAGAAATCATTTTGCTCGCCTTCAAATTTGAGATCAACTTTACAACACCATTCTATTGGAACATTGAAACTTCAATTACGAGCCTCTAAGGTTCCAAAAATAACCTTCCTCGCCTGACAATCAATAGTGTCTTGATGCTTACTCAGCCAATCCATACCCAAGATGATATCGAAATCATGTATCACCATCGGAAGTAAGTTAGCTGGGTACACCCTCCTCCTTAACTTCAAAGGACACTCGCAAAATTGCTCAGAAATAATCACAGAATTCCCCATCGGGGTAGCAATAGATAAATGAGGATCTAATATATGAGAAGGTACTCCAAGATGACGAATAAATAAAAGTGCAACAATAGAGTGTGTAGATCTAGTGTCAAACAAAACTGATGCCTCGCGATTTTTTACAAGAAGGATGCCTGAAATAGTACATGGTGTTTGAAATTTACTGATTAGTTGTCAATGCAAATACTCTCCCGGCATTCATGGCGACCACCATTACCCGACATTACCACCTCTCCCCATTACCACACTGGCATGTAGTCCCTTGCTCTCTGTCCCATCCGTCCACATAAGAAACAAGCCCTCAGATTTCGATATAGACGCCTACCAAAGATGATACCCACCACAAGTAACACATGGAGCGGTGGAAGTGGCAAAGGTTGAATTGCCCCCCCACTGCCGGTCTGGATCACCGCCCTTGAATTTGACCATGTTGGCAATCGTCGACTACGATTACGATTTTCTTTGAAAACCTCTCTGTTATGTTGAAATCCCTATTTTGATATCGCCTCCACCCTTGACATCGACCCTACCATTGACCACCACGACCACCCTGCTGCATTAGGTAAGCAAAATCTCTTCAAGGATTAAACCGCTGACCCGATGTAGGATCATTCCAATTATTTTCCTTCTATTCGAATTTCTGTCAAACTTCCCAATTCCTTGCCCCTGATGGTCATCTCTATCTCTCTTTCGACTCCCTTCTGATTTGGAAACTCAAAAATCCTTGTGTTCCATTTCCACACTCTAAGCTGCATTAGCCACCTGTGATACATCTGTAAATATGGTGTGGATGATCGATCGCCTATACTCATATTTCAAGGCCCATTTGAACTTTTCTGCCTGTTGTGTAGCTGTCCCAGCTATTGAACCCGCAAAACCAGCCAATCTCGTAAACCTCGCTATAAATTGATAATAGTCTCATCATCCTTACCTTAGAATGGACACAAATTCACGATGTATGCATCCCTATCCGCATTGGGAAATATCTGGCGATAGAAAAGGTCACAAAAACTGCTCCATATGAGTCCATCCATAAATCCATCTCCCTGTGTAGCCTTCAACGATTTCCACCATCGCTGAGCATCATCCTCTAGTTTATAAACTGCTAACCTCACCTTCTGATTTTCTGTACACCCAATAACATCAAAAATCTTCTCCAAGTGGGCGATCCAGTTCTCTGCATCAATTGGAGTTGGAGCAAAACGAAAAGAGTTGGGCTTCTGCTTAATGAACCTCTCTAATAACACATACAACGGTTGCACTTGTTGACCCACTTGATCCTCGGGAGGAACATTCTGCTCATGTTGTGGTATCTCTGCATTATCCCCTATGCCATTTGCATGCTGGTCTCTTTGCATTTGCGGAATACCCTGCATAGCCTGTGCCACGGCTTGCGTAACTGCCTCATTCACCATCGCTACAACCATAGCCGGGGTTATTATTGCATTACCCTGATTCCCATCGTTTCCACCACAGTTATGACCTCAACACTGGGGCGCCTCGACCCCTCTTACGAGTTATTACCACGCCCCGGCAATTCTCGAAGACTTACGAGCCATCTATGATACAAAATCAAATAGATGAGAACAAACAGATCAAAACAATAATCAAGGCCAAATTTATGCAGAACGAAAATCAAACGCAATACAAATCTTATAACTACCCAGTGGTCTACCCATAACTCACAGGTCAAGCCTAAAAGGCAATCTACAAGATCATAACCTAAGCTCTGATACCAACTCTGTAACACCCCCTTTCCCAAAAAGGAAAAGGAATGTCACACACAAGCATAATAAATACAAACCTCTAATAAATCTCAAAATACCTCCAATAAAATTTAATACCAAATGTCACATACTCCAATTTAAATAGAAGGAACTCCACATTTACAGTCTCTACTAATAAGAAATAAATGTCAAAATAGGCCCCAAAATATCAAATTACAAAATCTTAGGAAAACTAAGTCTAATAATAATCTCAAAAGCTAATCTACTCATTTGGATCAAAGGTAGCTCTCATCCCACAAATCCTGATCACCCCTGATTACCTGCCGGAAAAAGAACACAGCATGAGCCAATTGCCCAGTACGGATATAAAAATGCATATATATATAAACAATATATATGTACCGAAAGAACTGAATGAACGAACAATTATAACTACTAACCCCAAACATGAATATATCGAAATTGGTGAGACAAGGTACAAATGATTAACACTGTCGAACCGACAACTATAGTCAAAAGAATTCCAAACAAATAAGGTTGAATCAAATGGTGATAAGGTGACAACTTCATACTAAGCTCAAATATAAATAGCCAAAGCTAACAAAATACATCGGTATCATGATGTATACAAATCAAATCGGATAGTACGCACGACACATACGTCACTAATCCGCCAGTAAATCAAATCAAATCAAATACTGGGTCGACCCATACATATCCTGAACAAATATATCAAATGGCCAAAGCTCATACCCGGAGATCATACAAAAGGATACGCTGTGGATGATCACCGCCATACGGAAGGTGTCATGCCCTTGTGTCAAGAGGACATGTCTGTGGTACCCCCACAGGTGGTTAGCTCAAGTATACCCTAAGGATCAAACTACAAAATGTAAGCCAAAAGGGGTTCAAATCACAAGGCTTACATGACCATATTCAAATGAAATCGAATTATCAAATACGAACATTATTGATTATCACAATATATCAATGATCAAAATAATTCTTGAATGTGAACGAAAATATACGAACAATGGTACAAACGAATAAAGTCTCCAAAATATATTGACACGATTAACTAGTTCACAGAGTACAAATACGAATTCTAATATCAACGCCAAAACGAAACTATCTCAATAATTTTGACAACAAAGAATAATCCTGAGAGACAATACCAAATTTCTAAACGAGTACAAAACGAACGAATTAAATTTAAAGGAGTATCGCTGAAAAGTACGGAATCCGTACCTTAATATAGTACCACAATAATTCGCCGAATCTAAATATCACCCCCTAAACTCCCTCAATCCGATCTAATTATCAAAATAAAATATAATACACATAATTAAATTATGAACTCATACAAATTATATTTTCATAAATTCAATAATTTTTAATATATTATATTCAATTTATACTCAAAAGATATATTTTAATTATAAAAACAATATTATAATATTATTTATTTCTATCCCTTTCTTTTTAACTTTTGTATCTTATATATATATATATATATATATATATATATATATATATATATATATATATATATATATATATATATAATCAATCATTATATATATATATATTGAATTAATTAATCAAGTGATGAAGGAGGTATATACACATGTAGAATGAATAATCATGATATATCTTATATATATAAAATCAATAGACACCTGAAGTTATATATATATATATATATATATATATATATATATATATATATATATATATATATATATATATAGTAGTAATATATATATATATAAGAATAAAGTTTAATATATATATATAAAAATAAAATGCCAAAATTTTTAGGTTTATATATATATATCATATATCTCAATTATAAATCAAAATTTTATTAACAAATTCAACTAATCAAACGACATAATAAAATTTTAAAATAGATTGTAATTACAGTAGCAAAATAATTGTTTTGTATTCTAAAATAGTTCAACAATTACCTTTAAGAAGAAGAATATGATGAATAAAGTTTAAAGATCTTTCTCTCAAACCCTTTTGCAATCCCAGTCACGTTCCCTCGTTCTTCTTCCGCCTCTTTCTTTTGTTCTCGCTATATTCCCACAACTTATCAGGCGTAATAAGGTAAAGCTAGGTTTTACTTATTTATTATTAATTAATATGTTTTATTAATACTCCTAATTTAAATAGGATTTAAAATTAGACAAATATAATTTAGACTCAATTAATTAAAAGACCCAATTAATACAATCCTTTACTTATTATGGTCCACATTAATTAAATAGAATCTGACCCAAACATAAGGAAAGCCCAATTAAATATTTTAAAGCTTACTTAAATATTTTATTATATTATTTATGCTGGGTATTACATCACCTTCCCCTTAAAAAGGATTCCGTCCCCAGAATCAAAAGAATAGAACGTACCTAATTTTCAAAAAGATGCGGATACTCCACTCGAATAGAATCCTCCATCTCCCAAGTAGCTTCCCGCTCCGAATGATTTTTCCACAAGACTTTAACAAAAGGAATTTTCTTCCTCCTCATAATCCGTTCTTGACGATCTAGAATCGCCTCGGCTTCTTCCTCACAAGTAAGATCTTCTTGAATCTTATGTAACGGGTATTACACAACATGAAGCGGATGATAGTTATATTTCCTTAACACCGAAACATGAAAGATATTATGCACATGAGATAATTGTGGAGGCAAAGCCACCCGATATGCCACTTCTCCAACTCTCTCAAGGACTTCAAAAGGGTCAATGAAACGCGGACTAAGCTTCCCTTTCAAACCAAACCTTCGAACACCTTTCCACGGAGAAACTTTCAAAAACACGTGTTCACCAGGTGTGAATTCAAGAGCCCTCCTATGAATATCAGCATAACTCTTTTGCCGCGATCTAGCTTCTTTCAACTTTTCTTTAGCCACTGCTACCTTCTCCATAGTAATCCTAACCAAATCAGGTCCTTCTATTACCCTTTCTCCAACCTCATCCCAACAAGTCGGAGCTCGACACTTCTTACCATATAATGCTTCAAAAAGAGCCATAACTCAAATAGTCATCCCAGTTTCCTGTCCACTCTAAAGCACAAGATCGCAACATGTCTTCTAATGTCTGAATAGTTCTCTTTGATTGTCCATCTGTCTGCGGCTGAAAAGTTGTACTATAGTTGAGTCACGTTCCCCAAGCTCGTTGAAATCCTTTCCAAAATCGAGAAGTAAACCGCGGATCCCGATCCGAAACAATAGAAACTGGTGTCCCATGAAGCCTAACAACCTCACGTTGAAAAATATCTGCTAACTTATTTACCGAAAAATCTTCACGAATAGACAGAAAATGAGCCGATTTAGTCAAACGATCCACTACCACCCATATAGTATCATTCTTTTTAAGAGTCCTCGGCAACCCAATCACAAAGTCCATCGAAATGTCATCCCATTTCCATACAGGAATCTCTAACTGTTGCAACAAACCACCAGGCCACTGCTCTATTTTCACTTGCTGACAAGTAAGACATTTACTCATAAATTCAGCTACATCCCTTTTCATTCCGCTCCACCAGAAATTCTCCTTCAGATCCTTATACATCTTTGTAGACCCCTGATGAATAGAAAATGGCGAACTATGAGCTTCAGTCAACACTGCCTCACGAATCATTGGATCCACAGGAACACATAACCGTTTACCAAACCATATCACACCTTGTTCATCAATGCGAAACTCTGGCTGCCTACCCACATCCATATTCTGCGCTACAGCCCACAACTCGCCATCCTCCTTTTGGGCTTCTTTGATACGCAAAATAAGAGCAGATTCCACCCTCATACCTACTACCAACCCATCAGAACCTCTAGCATATAGCTCCAAACCCACACGCTCCATATCCGAGAAAAGTTGAGGCTGTGTAACCAAGGAAGCTACACTCTCCGAGCTCTTTCGACTAAGAGCATCTGCAACCACATTAGCCTTACCGGGGTGATACTGAATTCTGGCATCATAATCCTTGAGAAGCTCCAACCAACGCCTTTGTCTCATGTTAAGCTCCTTCTGAGTAAAAATATATTTAAGGCTCTGGTGGTCGGTGAAAATGTCACAAGTCTCTCCATATAGATAGTGCCTCCAAATCTTTAGGGCAAAAATAACTGCTGCTAACTCCAAGTCGTTGGTAGGATAATTCACCTCATAAGGTTTAAGTTGTCTAGAAGCATAAGCAATTACCTTACCATGTTGTATCAAAACACACCCTAATCCTTTCTTGGAAGCATCACAAGAACTCGATAACCTCCTATCCTCGACTTCAGAATGTAAACCTTTGGGTAGACACATGTTTTCTCTTAAACTCCTCAAAACTTTTCTCACGTTCCTCATTCCGTACAAACTTTATGCCCTTCTTCATCAACTGAGTTAATGGCAAAGCTAACAAAGAGAAACCTTCCACAAATTGCCTGTAGTGCCCTGCCAAACCCAAGAAACTCCTTATTTCAGTTACCGTGGTAGGTCTTGGCCAATTAGTGATAGCTTCAACCTTCGCAAGATCCACCTTAATACCTTCAGCAGACACGACATGTCCCAAAAATGCTACATGTTCTAACCAAAACTCACATTTGGAGAACTTAGCATATAACTTGTTCTTCTGCAGAACCCCCAAAACAGTACGAAGATGCTCTTCATGCTCCTCCTTATACTTGGAATACAGCAAAATGACATCAATGAAGACAATGACAAATTGGTCCAAATACTCGCTAAAAACCCGATTCATCATACCCATAAACACTGCCGGAGAATTAGTCAACCCAAATGACATCACCAAAAACTCATAGTGCCCATACCGAGTACGAAAAACTATTTTTGGAATGTCCTCTTCCCTCACCCTTAACTGATGGTACCCCGACCTCAGATCTATCTTTGAGAAGAACTTTGCCCCTTTGAGCTGATCGAAAAGGTCATCTATCCGTGGCAATGGATATCTGTTCCTGATAGTGATCCGATTTAGCTCCATATAATCTATACACAATCTCATAGATTCGTCCTTCTTCTTCACAAACAACACTGGAGCACCCCATAGCGATACACTCGGTCTAATAAATCAAATCAAATTAAATACTGGGTCGACCCATACGTATCTTGAACAAATATATCAAATGGCCAAAGCTCATACCCAGAGCATACAAAAGGATACGCCGTGGGCTGATCACACCGCCACGGAAGGTGTTATGCCCTTGTGTCAAGAAGACATGCCTGTGGTACCCCCACGGGTGGTTAGCTCAAGTATACCCTAAGGATCAAACTACAAAATGTAAGCCAAAATGGGTTCAAATCACAAGGCTTACATGACCATATTCAAATGAAATCGAATTATCAAATACGAACATTATTGATTATCACAATATATCAATGATCAAAATAACTCCTGAATGTGAACGAAAATATACGAACAATGGTACAAACGAATAAAGTCTCCAAAACATATTGACACGATTAACTAGTTCACAGAGTACAAATACGAATTCTAATATCAACGTCAAAACGAAACTATCTCAATAATTTTGACAACAAAGAATAATCCTGAGAGACAATACTAAATTTCTAAACGAGTACAAAATGAACGAATTAAATTTAAAGGAGTATCGCTGAAAAGTACGGAATCCGTACCTTAATATAGTACCACAATAATTCGCCGAATCCAAATATCACCCGCTAAACTCCCTCAATCCGATCTAATTATCAAAATAAAATATAATACACGTAATTAAATTATGAACTCATACAAATTATATTTTCATAAATTCAATAATTTTTAATATATTATATTCAATTTGTACTCAAAAGATATATTTTAATTATAAAAACAATATTATAATATTATTTACTTTTATCCCATTTCTTTTAACTTTCTCGTATCTTATATATATATATATATATATATATATATATATATATATATTATATATATATAATCTAATCATTAATGCAAACATATATATTGAATTAATTAATCAAGTGATGCAGGAGGTATATACATGTAGAATGAATAATCATGATATATCTTATATATATAGAATCAACGAGACATGAGGTTACTATATATATATATATATATATATATATATATATATATATATATATATATATATATATATATATATATATTAAAGAAACTACAATTGAGTAATATATATATATATATTTAAGAATAAAGCTTATTAGGTTATATATATAAAAATAAAATGCCAAAATTTTTAGGTTTATATATATATATATCATATATCTCAATTATAAATCAAAATTTCATTAACAAATTCAACTAATCAAACGACATAATAAAATTTTAAAATAGATTGTAATTACAGTAGCAAAATAATTGTTTTGTATTCTAAAATAGTCCAACAATTACCTTTGAGAAGAAGAATGTGATGAATAAAGTTTAAAGATCTTGCTCTCAAACCCTTTCGCAATCCCAGTCACGTTCCCTCGTTCTTCTTCCGCCTCTTTCTTTTGTTCTCGCTATATTCCCACAACTTATCAGGCGTAATAAGGTAAAGCTAGGTTTTACTTATTTATTATTAATTAATATATTTTATTAATACTCCTAATTTAAATAGGATTTAAAATTAGACAAATATAATTTAGACTCAATTAATTAAAACACCCAATTAATACAATCCTTTACTTATTATGGTCCACATTAATTAAATAGAATCTGACCCAAACATAAGGAAAACCCAATTAAATATTTTAAAGCCCACTTAAATATTTTATTATATTATTTCTGCTGGGTATTACATCAAGGGTATTTTTGAACCTTCTCCTTTTAAGCCTCCATGTGTCAGCCATGTCAGCGAAATTTTAACCCTGTTTGTCTTCTGTTAATGGTAGGGGTACGGGCGACCCAAAAAATATAACGTTAAGGGTACTTTTGGACAAAAAAAAATATAGGGTGCTTGGTAGACATCGCGGTAAACGTCAAGGGCATTTTTGAACCTTCTCCCTAACTAAGTGACTTCTCACGTAAGCGTCAATAATCAATACCGTGTGCTACTATGCAACCACGCGTATTATTGTACTTTTACTACTGGGTAGTTCAATTGTTTTAACGGTAACACTTTCGCCGTTATTTATAAAAAGATAATTATGTCGTTTTTTAACTACGGCAATACTTCCGTTGTGGGGTCCACCAATGATTATGCCATCATATGAATATTCCTTGTTAAAATGAATATTCCCCGACTAATCGAATATTATATAACTACTTGCTTACTTTGCAAAATTTGTAAATATTACCCATAACTATAACATTATATCAAATCCACACCATAATATTCAAAAATATATTTTGAAAAAATTATTCTTTATTCATAAAAGTTGGGGTCTTACAACCTCCCCTTCTTATGAAATTTCATCCTCGAAATTAGGGTACGTACCTGGTATATCGAAGAGGTGAGGATATCTTGACTTCATCTCAGATTCTAACTCCCATGTCATTTCTTCAACATCGTGGTTTCTCCACAAAACTTTGACTTGTGTTATAACCTTTGAGCGTAGAATATGATCCTTCTTATCCAAGATTTTAACAGGTAACTCTTCATACATTAAATCTTCCTCTATCTCGTCTGGTTCTAATTCAATAATGTGGTTCTGGTCTTTCACATATTTACGTAGCATAGATATGTGAAAAACGTTATGAACACGAGACATACTTGGCGGTAAGACGAGTCTATAGGCCACAGTTCCTACTCGATCGAGGATTATAAATGGACCAATGAATCGAGGATTGAGCTTTCCTCTCTTTCCAAATCTCGTAACTCCTTTCCATGGAGTAACACGTAACAATACATGATCTCCAATATTGAATTCCACGTCCTTTCGATAAAGATCAGCATAACTCTTTTGTCGATCTTGTGAGGTTTTTATACGTTATCGGATCGTTTGAATTTTTTCCGTAGTCATACGTACCAAATCTGGTCCCAACAACGTTGCTTCACCCACCTCATCCCAGCATACTGGAGAACGACAATTTCTTCCATACAACGCCTCAAATTGGGCCATGCCAATACTTACTTGATAACTATTGTTGTAGGAAAACTCCACCAATGGTAAGAACTTGTCCCAACTTCCCTTGAAGTCAAGGACGCAAAGTCTTAATAACTCTTCAAGAGTTAGAATAGTCCTTTCCGACTGCTCGTCTGTTTGAGGATGATATGCCAAACTAAATCGTAAATTTGTGCCCATAGCTTTTTGCAAACTAACCCAAAATCTTGAAGTGAATCTTGGGTCTCGATCAGAAATTATGGATACTGGCATACCATACAATTTTATAATCTCATTTATGTATATACGAGCAAGACGTTCAAGTGTATAAGTTTTTCGTATCGATAAGAAATGAGCAGACTTGGTCAATCTATCAACAATAACCCAAATCGCATTTATGCCTTGAGAAACCTTGGGAAGACCAGTAACAAAATCCATGGTAATGTGCTCCCACTTCCATTCTGGAATTTCAAGTGGTTGCAATGGACCTTTTAGCACTTGATGCTCCACCTTGACTCGTTGACAAGTTAGACACCTTGAGATAAACCTTGCTATCTCTCTCTTCATATTGCTCCACTAAAATGTATGTCGAAGATCACGATACATTTTGGTACTCCCAAGATGGATTACAAACGGTGTGTTGTGTGCCTCCATCATGATTTTATACTTTAAGTCAGAATCGTTAGGAACACAAAGTCTGGAGTTGACTCGAAGTATTCCTTCTTCATCGATTCTTGCTTCCGGAATAGCACCTTCTTGTACTTTCTTCCTCATATGCATCGCTCCGTGTCCGTAGCTTGAAAGCAAATTTTTTAACTTTATCGATTAAAGTCGGTTCTACTCAGATATTCGCCATCATCACATGGGTCCCTGAGTCTTTAACTCTATCTCCATCCTTTGTAAGTCATATAAAATGGGCCTTCATGCGTTGACAATATTGCAGACTGCAGCATATGACATGATCTTCATGCGCCACCTACTACGTTCGCTTTTTCGGGATGGTATTAGATGGTATGATTATAATCTTTCAACAACTCAAGCCATCATCGCCGCCGCATGTTGAGTTCCTTTTGAGTGAAGAAATATTTGAGGCTTTTTATGATCCGTATAGATCTCCACCTTCTCTCCATACGTGTAATGCCTCTAAATCTTAAGCTAGCAAAAGCATGCACGCTAACTCTAGATCATGAGTAGGATAATTCCTCTCATATTCTTTGAGTTGTCATGAGGCATAGGCTATGACTTTCCCATGTTGCATGAGAACACATCATAACCCTTTGCCCGAAGCAACACTGTAGATGACAAATCCCTCCGAGCCAGATGATATTGTCAGAACAGGTACTGAAATGAGTCTCATCTTGAGGTCTTGAAAACTCTTCTCACATTCCTTGTTCCAACCGAATTTTGTATCTTTTTGAGTCAGCTGAGTTAATGGAGTAGTGATTCGAGAAAACCCTTCTATGAATATCCGATAATAACCAGCTAAGCCGAGAAATCTACGTACTTCGGTCACTGACTTAGGTTGCTCCCAGCTTTGAATTGCTTCAATCTTTACCGGGTCAACATATATTCCATGATTTGATATCACGTGCCCAAGGAATACAACTTTCTCAAGCCAGAACTCGTATTTCTTGAACTTGGCATATAACTTGTTTTCACGAAGCTTTTGGAGTATCAGCCTCAAGTGTTGCTCATGGTCTTCACGGGTTTTGGAGTATATGAGGATGTCATCAATAAAGACGACCACAAAGTGATCCAAATATTCCTTGAATACTCGTTTCATCATATCCATGAAGGCAGCAGGAGCATTAGTCAATCCAAAAGACATGACTAAGAATTCATAATGCCCGTACCGAGTTCTGAAAGCAGTCTTTATAATGTCATCAGTTTTAATCTTCAACTGATGATATCCAGAACGAATATCGATCTTTGAAAAGAATTTGGCGCCTTGCAACTGGTCAAACAGATCATCAATACGAGGTAATGGGTACCTATTTTTGATGGTGACATGATTCAACTCCCGATAATCAATACAAAGTCGCAAACTTCCATCTTTTTTCTTCACAAATAGAACATGAGCACCCCAAGGAGACGTACTAGGACGAATGAAACCGATCTCTAACAATTCCTATAGTTGGGTTTTTAACTCCTGAAGTTCAATAGGAGCCATTCGATATGGGGCTTTGGAAATGGGTTTTGTACCGGGTTCAAGGTCGATACCAAACTCGATTTCACGCTCCGGGGGTAGGCCAGGAAGTTTTTCGGGGAATACGTCAGGAAATTTATTAATAATAGAAATATCATTCAAATCTGACGTATTTTTGTTTAAATCTGTGACATGAGCTAAGAAAGCTTGACATTCATTTTTCAATAAACGAATAGCTTTATGGCTTGAGATGACCGTGATTGATTTTAATGGTTTGGTCGCTTGAATTCGCATAATAGGTTGATTAGGAATATGAAAGATAACAACCTTATGAAAACAATCAATTTTAGCATGATGAGTAGTTAACCAATCAATCCCTAGAATCACGTCAAATGCAAGTATTTTTAAGGAGATAAGATCGACAGGTAACGTGCGGTTACCGATTTGAATCAAACAAGACTTATAAACAATGGATGTGATGAAGGTTTCTCCTAACGGAGTTTCAACAGATAAATCAAAGTCTAATTTCTCCGGAGTCAAATTTAAACGTTGAGCACAAGTAGGAGAAATAAAAGAATTGGTAGAACCGGTATCAAATAAGGTATATACTTCACTAGAGTTTATGATTAGCTTACCCGTGATCACCTCGTTCGGATTCCTCGCTTTTTGGGATGTTACGACAAACGCTCTCCCTTGAACTACCGGTTTTGTCTTATCTGGGATGGCCTTTGATGCCTCGATCCCAACTGGACTTAACTTTGGTGCACGACAAATCGGGCAAGGTGACCTTCTCTTCCACAATTATAACATGCTTTGGATTGCTGCGTACAGTTCGGACTGATATGTCCCTCCCATCCACATTTGTAACATACGATTGGATGTCGTTCCCCTTCCTTAACAATAAGTCCTGGTGATGACGTCTTTCTATCATTGTTGAATCTCCTTTTCTTAAAATTTCCACTGCTATTATCTTGGCCATGATTACCACCGAAGTGGTTACCATTTCTGGCATGTTGATTCCCTCCACGTTTGTTGTCACCGCTTCGATGACTGCTATCATTGGTATTATCATTTTGTCGGATGCTCTCTCTTGGTTGGGTTGACTCGTTATCGCGCTCCAATAACTGAGCCCTATTTACAACATCTGAATACAAACACAATTTGTGAGAAATTAAGTATTGACGTATCTCAGGTTTCAAACCTCTTAGAAACATCCGCGTCATTCTCTCCTCATTATCAACCAAGTGGGACACAAACTGGGACAACTCGACAAACTTAGCTTCGTACTGTGACACGGTCATATTGTTCTAGCTGCTCCAGCTTGATGAACTCTACCTCTTTCATATGACAAATACGTTCGAGAAAGTACTTGTCATTGAACAGTTCTTGGAATTTCTCCCAAGATATCTTCAATGTGGCAGGTTGAGTACGCTTTACAAATTCCTACCAGTAATCTGCCTCTCCTCGTAATATAAAGGTGGCAAAGGGAACCTTTTGCTCCTCGGAGCATCCCAAGACATCAAATATCTTGGTGATCTGCTTTATCCACGTCTCCGCCTTAAGTGGTTTTGGCTTTCCAATAAACTTCAGTGGTCCCAGCTCCTTGAACTGTTTAGCGGTGACCGTCCGTGAGTTGCAAGTGTTTCCACCTACATTTTGAACAGGAGCCGCTCTAGCCTGATGTTGTATGAATTTCATAAAGCCTCTGAACATCCCATCGTTCATCATTTGGTCAGCGTTGTTATTTTCTTGAGGATTATTTCCATCTTGATGCACATTATCCTGGGTATTGATTGTTGGTGACTCAACGGTCTCATGTGCTTCATTGTTTATCTCAACATTTTCGGATGCCATTTTCAAATACCGCCACAAAACAAGGGTTAATTGACATGTCACATATTATCCCTATACTCTAACCGACCAATTAAATACCAAATAAACTTAGGTAGGTCATACTAAGCGAAGGAATTCCCGTTCTCCCCTCCTAGTTCTTGTCTCACATCTCGCCAGGATCATATCCTAAGCTTTGATATCAACCGTGACGCCCCAAAATAGGTATACATCACCCATCTTGAGTCGCCAAATACATGGTACAAAATTCAAATACAACTTAATTATACAACAGTTGTGTAAAATACAACAAAACATAATTTAAGAGTTTTTAATAAGAATGTTGTCATCTAGACAATATCCACACTCAATGGAGTCCTCATTACATTTATTGTCACACTATTTTATAGAATAGTGAGGACTACTAAACAACCATCTGGACTGTCAATCCGTTCCCTGACTCGTCCCAGCTATATTCTCATTTCTTGAATAGAACAGTGAAAGAAAGGATGAGCTCAACTAGCCCAGTAAGAAATATTATGACTAAGATAATGCGTAATAAATTATCCTTAGCCTTCAACAATATAACAACCGATAGAATATAATAGACAACAAGTTTTAGATCAACAATCTGCAATGAATAAGCAATCCATTAGAAGAGTCAAGTAGAGCATAAAATCTACTATCTTCTATGATTTAAAAAGTTTTTCATCAACTTGATTGCTGAGACTCAATTTATAAATAAAATTGAATCATCCATGCATCACGGCCAAGGATATTCATGTAATCATCAATGGTCATGATTATACCGAATAATCCCTGGTCATAATCATACCAACAACTGTCCATCAATGAACTACAGGCCAATGAGGACTTTCACCACATCATTCGTCACATTACGGTCATGATTATACCGAATAATCCCTGGTCATAATCATACCAAGTCCATTTATGCACGTAAGCCAAAGATGACTTTCATCACAATATAAGTATAAGGATAATGACAATGACATAAAAATTCAATAAAACAAGTTCAAGATAAATTTTAAAGATTTATAATTTAATTTATCCAGAAATCAATAACGTCCAAATTGTCAACATGATACTGCTTTGTGGAATAAAATTCAAGAATGCTTAGAAGAATATTTTTATGAAAAGATACTGGATGAAACGTAAATATCCGGGACACTTCTACTAATTTCATGGAGTATAGTAGCCAAAACTTTAACCAACTCGAGTATAATAGAATATATGAAATCAAGAATGGATTTTGCACCGCCATGCAGAATCCACATGTATGCATCATTTCCACAATTTAATAAGGAATGAATACGAAAGATCATTCACCATGCATGTGTAGTCCATATAGACAAAAGTTATTCCAATGTAATAATAAAGAATGGAATAATAGAAGAATTCATCATGCATGCATGCAGTGCTTTAAGACAAACAAAGTTATTCCAATGTAATAATAAAGAATAGAATAACAGAAGAATTCACCAAGCATGCGATAGACCGCACAGACAAGTTATTCCAATAGAATAATAAAGAATGGAATAACAACCCTTACGAGTATTGAAAGAAAATAACTCTCTTCATGAATACGAAAGAAATAATATCCCTTACCTTAAAAGAAATTGGATACTGGAATAGTGAGGTAGCAGACTTCTCTTCTTCTTTCTCTCTATAATAATTGCTCTTGTGAGACTTAGTGAATTGGTGAGAATGAGGAAGAATGAACTTCTATTTATAGTAAAATATAGTTTCGATAATTTCACGTTTTGGGACTCAAAATATTACAGTATAATACCTTCCCCTTTTTCTTCATTTTTAATTTAGTCCTGCAAGTATTATCAAACTTGCACCACCTCCCCTAATAGTAAATAATGTGAATTAATAATTCATTCATGTGACTAAATAGTATAATCATGTGAAAAAACTAATTACAGTATAGTACCTTCATCTATACCTCCATTTTTAATTTAGTCATGCAAGTATTATCAATCTTACACCACCTCCCTTAATAGTACATGAATGTGAATTAATAGTACACACATATGAACAAATAGTTATAAACATGTGAAATAATAGCAATTAATTGCTCATTTATCCGATTAATTACCCGATTGGTCAATATAACCTCCAGACATCAATTATTATCGAAATAAATGTCGATTTCCACTAACACTAATAATCCCAACACAATGGAACTATCAATTTCATTTTTAATAAACACAACTTATTCATCATTAATATTATAACTCATAATATTTAACAACCAGGATGTTCCTAAGAAAGAAGGGCTTTTCGATAAGAATTTCTCCTTATCATGCAATTAGGTGACCAAACCTCTCCTCGATGTAACTTCTAGACATGTCAATATTGTAAATAATAATATGCATAACTTTGTCGTCTCAATTATTGATTTAATAATATATAAAATATTATGCAGATGATACTGTGACAATAATTGAATCAATAATATGAGAGATATGATGCAGAATTATCGCTGCAATAATTGAGTATAACTAAGTGACTTCTCACGTAAGCATCAATAATCAATAGTGTGCTACTATGCAACCATGCAGACATCGTACTTTTACTCTTGGGTAGTTCAACAGTTTTAACGGTAATACTTTTGCCGTTATTTATAAAAAGATAATTCTGCCATTTTCTAACTACGGCAATACTCCGTTATGGGGTCCACCAATGATTGTGCCTTCGTACGAATATTCCTTGTTAAAATGAATATTCCCCGACCAATCGAATATTATATAACCACTTGCTTACTTTGCAAAATTTGTAAATATTACCCACAACTATAACATTATATCAAATCCACACCATAATATTGAAAAATATATTTCGAGAAAATTATTCTTTATTCATAAAAGTTGGGGTCTTATAGGTATGATCTCTATCTGATTAACCGACCCTTCCCTGACTACATGTATATCCCTATACACTTCATTTCCTCCTGACATCTATACACAAAACAAATAAGTTTGATTAGTACACGTCAGTAGAATAAGGTTACTTTCCATCTTTTATTTCTTTGACTTTTCTTATGGTTATGACTTAAGGTTTAAATTCCCCCCTTAAGTTTTATAACCTAATGCTTTGATACCAACCTGTGACGCCCCCAAATTTGAGTATCTTCCAACCCGACAGATGGTGCTACACGGTTCTACAGTTCACACAAACATTCAATTGAAATGCCTCAAAAGAACGAATATGTCTTATATATATATTCTGAAACAATATTACCATTTTCCCAAGTTCTTTATAACCGTTACATTTGTTCTTGTCATAATATCAAATATTATCATTACCAACATATACTATTACATAGGTAATCTACGGGTTCGCCTTAGCCTTCCCTTTATCCTTGCCGGATCCTTCGCTCCGTTCGATCTTATCTGCATTCATATGGTTCAAACAAGAGTGAGCCTAACTAGCTCAGCAAGTACAACAATTCTAATAAAAATAACATGCTTGAACATAGGAATCGTATATCTTCAATAACTAAACAATAGTTATGAAGTACTATCGATAATTCAACATAGCACTTCTTTTCCTTCAAAACGTTTTACAATGACAACATTCAGTAAAACATAAATTCTGGTCCAAGACTATGAGCATTTCATAATTTCTTTAAAAAGGGCATCCCGACACTAAGTTCGTAAGTCCGGTATAGCTTACGAGCACGTCTAGGTGATCAGCCTATAGTACTCTATGTTGATCAACACTACATTCATTAAACGTCTGTACGTTTAAGTTGTGGCAACCTCACGTGCCTGTCGTTCGACGACAAAACATTTTAGCATACTCAGTCTTTATTTGAAAACCACACCAACATAGCTTGGTAAAACAGTGACAGTACTTGCTAGATTATAAGAAATCCAACATATCTTAAGTCTAGCCGAAAGAAATGGCTTTGACTTCATCAAACATTAGTTCATGCGTAAGAATACATGAATCACAAAGCTTGCCCAGATTGAACTGTAACAAGGGCTAAAACACTTGCCTTTAGTGTGACGACCCCAAAATAGGTCCATTCCATCCAACCCATTCTGAGTCGCCAAATACATGGTACAAAAACAAATACAACTTCAGTAATACAATCGTCGTGCAAAATACGACAACACATATACTGTGAGTTTGAATACAACTATTGTCTAATATAGAGTATAAAAACTCAAAAGGAGTCCTCATTACAATTATTGATACACTATTTTACAAAATAGTGAGGACTACTAAAATAATTATCCTGAACCATCACTCCAAACCCCATTAGTTCCCTCGCTATGTTCTCACCTCCTGAGAAGAAAAATGGAACAAAAAGGAAAAGGGTGAGCTCAACTAGCCCAAGAAGAAAATATTATGACTAAGATAATATACAACAAATTATCGTTAGTCTTCAATAGGAATAACTCGATAAAATATAATAGATACCAAGTTTTAGATCAACAATCTGCAATGAAACAACAATCCATTAGAAGAGTCAAGTAGAGAAAGAATTCTACTATCTTCTAAGATTTAAAAGTCCATCATCAATATTTTATCCTCGTAACATCAATCAATATACATCTTGAATCAAATATTCATCTTTGCACCATGTGCCAAAGATATTCATTTGTATCACCAAATTGGTCATGTTCATCTCAACACTGCTCATCTTTGCACTACGGGCCAAAGAATATCGCTTAATCATTCATCTTTGCACTACATGATCAAAGATATTCAAGAATATCATCATTTAGGACCGAGGATGATGAAAATATCTTAAAGAAAATGAATCCAAATGAGATAAAAGATCAAATATTAGGGATTCAGACATACGTTTTATCCAAGTTCAAAAATACTTCATAATAACCAATTTTGAAGCAGTAATTCAAAATAAAGATCAAAACATGGATACAATCAAAGATAGTAACCATAATAGACACCTTGGATAAAAAGAAGAAAATTTTATTTTTCGGTGAATAGTGCCGTATTTGTGAATAGTGTCGTATACGTGAATAGTGTCGTATACGTGAATAGTAATTCCGACACCAAAAGATAGAAATTCCACAAGAAAAATCATCATGCTTCGTGAATAGTACTCGTGACTAGTAACTCATGAATAGTAACTTGTGAATAGTAACTCATGAATAGTAACCCCGACATGAAAAGTTTCAAATTTGATAAAAAGTTCCAACCAATATTTCGGCATAATGATATTGAAGAAATAATATCACTTACGAAGAAAATAACATCCATTACCTCAAAAAGATAATACTTCTGGCTGGAATACTGAATATAGTGCTGAAGGAACTTGCACTGTATAGCAACACTCAAAGTATCAAAATACTCACAAGAATACGCTCGATAATATAGAGAGAGAAAGAGAGAAAACTTGTTTCTGGTGTGATTTTCAATTCTAACTTAGCCCTTTATTTATAGGAAAATGTTAAGACGTCAAGCAGCACTTAACCTGCAACCTGATGGCTTTACCTGCTACTATTCCCACCCACTTTGAAAATTCAATTGAGCACATTTCTCACCAACCAAAAATGGGGCCCACCAATTCTAGAATTTTCCACCAAAATCATTTATAACCTAATTTCCTAATCACCACCTCTTAAAATTCATAACAAATTATACGCTCATTTTTAATTCGGTTCAAAATTTGTGGACATATACTCAACTTATATATGTATAACTTATCCAAAAATTACAACGATCCAACTGGTCGGATTAAATATTATAACTCACACAATAAAGTCAGTAATAACAACCGATTTGATCTTTTAATACCACCAATCCGACAAAATACTGATAAAACACCTCAACATTAACTCCTTCATTTATAACCACATAAATAAACCCATCATTTATATCCACATAAAATAAATATTTTCTTATCATATGAATCAATAATTAATTATTCACAAATAATATTACGTAATCACATTTATGACAACCAAATGCTCCTGTGAAAGAGGGGTTTTCCAATAAGAATTTCTCTCATCGACGCCAAGCAATTAGGTGACCAAACCTCTCCTCGAGAACTTTCTAGACATTGCCAATAATTCTATCTAATAATATTATTCAAATAATATGAATTATTGATCCGATAATGGGAAATATCATGCAAAGTGACAATTATTGAAACAACAATAATATAAAATATCAACGCAAAGAATTATTGAACCAATAAAATAAAATATTGAACAAGAATTACCGTAATAATTATTGAGTAGGCCTTCACGTAAGGATCAATAATTCAACAATACTGCGGCAATACTATGTGCATCGCGTGCAACCACGCCAGACATCAGATTTTAACCACGGGTATTCCAACAATGTTAATAGTAACAACTACGCCGTTATTTATAACAACCCAAACTTTGTCGTTTTCTTCATCCGACAGTTATCCGTTATGGGGCCCACAATGGTCGCACTGACCGTCGCATTTAATATTCTCCCGACGTAAAGAATATTCCACCACCAAACGAATATTCCCAAACATAATAAATATTTTATTACCACTTGCTTATTTTGCAAAATTTGCACATTTCACCCATAACCAAAGTATTATATCAAATTAATACCTTATTATTCACAATAATAAATAGAGGAAATTCGATTTTATTCATTAAAAAGTTGGGGTCTTACATTTAGCGTCTGCTACTATTATTACACGTGCACTTTAAGTCTTTAAGGTCTCTACAGTAGATGATAACATCACATAACACATTAGGTCATGAATAACCATGCATGGTTCCTAACAAATCTTACCCTTCTTCTCAATCTAATTATGACTTAGATTTGTTATTATTGGTTCCGGCGTTCCGTTACGTCGTTCTTACGTTAACATGCAATTAACTTTCTTCAACCCTAAGTGATCATATTTAAGGTTTAACCACGACTTACCAATGTTACATTAAGCGGTAATTCATTACTAATCAGTATTACTTTCATTCTTTACCTATAAACTTTCTTTACTAACAAAACCTTAAGGTCGGCATCGGGGCTAGCTTTCCTTCTCAACCCTGCCATGCCGCTGAATCGTCGAGTAGATCTTTCCGGTTCTAGCGGTCATGACGCCAACTTGATCAAGATAATGGTATATTGCGCCAAAATCCAAAGAGGGTCACAACTTCTCTCACCATGCTTTACATTCATGGCGCCACCTATTTGGTTTTGGGTTGGCGCCATGACGCCACTCTTTTTCAGACTAGATAATTTTGACAGTTTTTCTACTTAACGAAATTCTCGGGCTCGTAACTTCTTCGTTATAAGCCCGAATTGGCTCGTTTAAAAGCCGTTACTTAACAAATCACATACTCTACGTGTTCATGCAAGAATTTTACATTTTCAACTCCGTTAACTCAAAATTCACCTATTAGTTCATATTTAACAAAAACGATAACCGTTCGTAAACGTTCAACGCTCGTTTCTTCGTTCTAAGTCGGAATTCGGTCATTTTCGAGTCCGCAACTCTATAATGCCAAATAAGACTTGTCTCCATTGAAAACCAACGTTTTCGAGCTTAATTTCAAAATCCAACTTCCATTCCGAGAATTTCACAAATTCGACGATTATCGTTCAATCGTGAGAATTTCGGCATAACCTCGTTTCTTATGATTTGTTCATCGTTCCAAATGGATTCTAATCATCATATAGACATCTCAACCTACATATTACAACAACTTATTTTCATATTAAGTTAGGACTTAATCTTCATGAGTTTATAACTTATCAAAGTATAAACTACTTATAGTTTCAATTCTCATGACTTATGATAGTTTAAGTCCTTTAACCAACATTCTTACATCTTTTTAACATAATAATTTCATTCATGTAAATATGTTACAAGTTCATATATGTTCATCATAAGTTCATAACTTATTTAGGTTTGAATTACTTATTCATCACTTATACGACTTAAGTTCATTGATTAATCAATTTCTTTACTTCTTAATATACATGTACCATCACTTCACTATCAAGCTACTATGGAAGAGATGGAAGATTATAGGACAAGAGTCTTACCCTTGATGACTAGCTTTTCTTCTTCTTGAAACAAATGAAAGTCTAACTTATATGTGTTTATTCTCTCTAACACTTAAGTTGTATTATGTTGGATGAAAGTTAACAATCCAACAAATGAAATTTGAGCTTGCTATTTATAGACTTCTCTAAGTTAGGGCACTTTGGTCAATAGCACATCCCACCTCCTTAGTAACCTCTTTACTATTCAATACTTATCAATTAAGTTAACTTGCTAACCACAACTTTTACTTGGTCATTACACTTGTTTCTTGGCCACCACAACAATTATCTAATGCTTGGGCACCAAGACCACCCATGGGTTGCCCCATAGATCAAGCTTACCCATTGGATCATGGCTTGGGCTTAGTTTTAATTTGTTTAACTTAAGCTTTGGGCTTACATTAAATTATATTGGGCTTTACATTAATAACCACTTGGGCTCTAACATTACTTCTATTGGACTTGCATTTCCTACATGATCCCACAAGTTCATTTCATTTAATTAAAAGCCTTATAACGTATATTATACATATAATTCTCGTATTCTCACTCATATACTAATTCATAATATACGGTATTCCATTATTCGTACATACTCGTATACTACTTCGTATCATACTCGTATTCATTTCCCTCGTACAATACCTACGTATCATACGATCATTACCTTAACTTCTTAACGCTTGATTTTCCTAATGTTCTCAAATTAAGTCCGCATACGAAAAATTACGTTTTCCATACTTGAATTATTATTACATTATCCATCTCACCTCGATATTCCATCGTTACGTATTTCTCGGAAGTTCAAAAATAATTCCCGGGCGGAAATCGATGAATAGTGTTTTTCGGAAAATTTCTCGGAAAACTTTTATTTTCATCTTGGAAATTCAAACACTTTAATTCCTTCACGTAGTTAAAATACTACAGCTTTTCGATATTTCTAGGTTATAGAACGACATTCATCTTACTAACACATAATAATAATAATAAATAATATAATTTTATTCATTATTTAATTAATTAAAAGTATTTTACAAAGGATCCGAATTTCTCGGTCGTTACACATAGGAAATAAGGGAATCCCCAAAGGAGATTCCTCTGCCAACATCAAACATCATGTCGCCCAAAGATAGCAACCACGTTCCTGATTTTATCATCTTGAATGATGAGGAGAAATCTCGATCCTTTCAAGGAAGAAAAAGCCAAAACGGAAAGTTCTTGCAAGAAATGCCACAATACCGAGGAGATTTCATAGTCGAATCCTCTCAAGCCCATGAAGAAGGTCGAGGAATGTATAAAGGAAAATATGGTGAGGTTGTCGGGGAAGCCAACAGTGGCGGAACCAGAATAAAATTTGAGGGGGGGTCAAAATTTGAGGGTGGATCCGGAGCAGCGACGTGTAGGTTGCAACGGTGAGTAGGTCCGGACTCGATAATGTTCTATTGTTATGAGTAATCCTATATAATTCCCAAAAAAATAAAAAAAATCCCAATTACAAAATTTTAAAATTTTAAGAGAATATTTTTTTTATGTTTATTATATTAAATATATTGAGTGTTTAATTCAGGTAACATAATATTAGTGATGTTAAACTTAAGGTATTATGTCATTTTACGCTCTCATATAGAAATTAAAAGTGTAATTTATTTATTGTGTCTGGAAAATCGGACATTAAATTTAAATACTACTCTTTTCGTTTCAAAAAATAATAACGTATATATTAAATTTTAAATTGATGAAATTTATTTAATTTTAATTAATATAATTATTATAATTGTATAATATATAAAAATTATATTAATCATTAAAATAATTTAATTTTAAATTTTTATGAATCAAATTAATTTTAAAGTTTAATTTAATCTCTAATTTTAAAATAAAAGAGTATAATAAACTGCTTGGGAATTGGGACTGTGAATTTTATCGTATTGGGGTTCGCACCTTATCTGTCAAATCCATGATTAAAAGATTTGAAAAAAATATTCTTCTCCCATACATGTCCATTAAAGAAGTACTACCACTTTAGTTTACAAAAAAAAAATGAAAAAAGAAAAAAGAAAAAAGAGGAGGACGTACTGCGTGCAAGCTCCATCGCCCCCACCATTATTGACTCCCTCATGGACCGCCTCCACCGGCCACCGCACAAGCGACGCCTTCGTGGCACTCAAGTGCCTCTTCACCATCCACCATATAATCAAGCACGGGCCTTTCATCCTCCACCCCCCTTCGCCCCGCCTCCGCCTCAGCCTCCGCCTCACCCGCCCTAGTTTACATCGAATCATTGCGCACACGGGGTAGATGCCCCCCCTCCCGCCCCCTAGTTCCGCCTCTGGAAGCCAACCCATTGAAGAATCAAGAGTTTATCCCTTCGTGCGACAGGTCCAATATAAGCATCCTCGAGGGGTGTGCTAAATCAGGATGCGATTAAGTTATGGCCATAAGTGAAGATATTCAGAACCAAGAGGAAACCTCTATCGCGAGCCCTAAAGGCGACATAACCACTAACAATTGGACTATCATGCCTCAGCTAGCCAAGAAGATGTAGATCCAGAAGATATAGTTGTGAGTTACAGGAGATGTTGGGACGATATCACTTTCTTCGCAGTATGCCTTTTATTTTTCATGCATGTAAATATCAAAAAAAAAGAAAAGAAAAAGGACAAAAAAACAACAAAAACAAAAACATCTCTACACCCTTCTCACCACTTACAACTTTGAACCTTTTCACGCTGGGTTGGAACTACGCAGACCTGATCTCCCCTCATCAATGGGAGTACGTAGGCAGCCATGTACGGTGCAGTCTAACCACTACAAAAATTGAAAAACCCCTTTCAACCAAGCTTAAACTCCAATAAATATTTTCAGCCTTTCAAGCCAATGCCTGAACTACGAAAGACCTGATCTCCCCTCATCAATGAGAGTACGTAGATAGCCATTTATGGTGCGGTCAAACTAAACAAAAACCCAAATAAACACTTCTCAAACCGTTTATCTTATCAAGCAGGAACTACGCAAGTCACTTAGACTTGGCAAATGTCACTTAGACAAAGGTCACTTAGAACTCTTCAAGTCACTTAGACTTAGTATAATGTCACTGAGACAATCGAATCACATTTATTAAGATTAATGTTTGAGGTGTTGTTTAAGTTGCATTAAGCTTGATTTCTTAAGAACTTAACAGCATAAACAATTTTACTATTTTCATAGAGTGAGGCTCTTTTGACTTTGGCAGAAGTTCAACTTTGTACTGTTATTGATTCGTACTTGGATTTGAATTTTCGTATTCCTTTATAGGCTTTCTTGAAATGTTCTTGTTGGAGAGTTGACACTTCTTCATTAAATTCTTCAATCCTAAAAGATCTATGATGTTGACTTTCAGGGAGGTTGAGACAGCTTACTTTCGGCTCTGACATATCACATCAAACTGCCGTTTTCATCTGCCGCGTAGGCGTTGTCACTTTGCCAAGTTAGGTTTTAAATACAACCCAATATGATATTCTATTTGAACTTATGATGAGTGGCAAACATCTCGAGATCTTCACTTTGCAATACTTCTCAATATCATCCTTATGATAGACCTGACAAGTTCTACGACTTTGACTGATCGTAGAGTTTTATGTAGAACGTAGAGTATATATGGGCTAGATCAACTCAACGTTCTGTACTTTACGATAGCTTGCTTTATGAGTAGAGATACACTTTACGATGTATTAGCTACAATCTGCTCTACGATAAATTTCTTTACGACAATCCTTAAATAGACTTTGCGATCTTTCTTCACTATACGATCTTAAAGCGCTGTTACACACTCAACGATCTTGAGATAACTTTGTGAACTTTTGATAGACTCTGCGATTTTCCATTGAATGTTCTATGAAAGGAAGGTTAATTATGCGAACTTCAATATACTTCAGATTTGGAAAAATAGCTCTATGATCGATCAATTTGACTAAACGATCGAATTAATCCTATCATCTATACATCAATTTAGCTCATAAGATCAACCTATCAAGTTTGATTTTTTTATTCTAAATCCTTACACTTATAAAGAACCTTACAAAAATTACTGAATAATTATATATTAATATTCCCTCCGTCCTATGATAAAAGTTTTTATTACTATTTTGAGTAATCTCAAGTTAAATATCCACTTTCCTTTAATAACCAAACTTTTACATAATTTTTCCTATTATACCATTAACATTAAATATCTTATTTTTTTAATTCTAATTTTCTCTCCATATTTAATAAGTATAATTAGTTATGTGGTAAAAATATTTTGAATTGAAAAGCTATAAAGTTACTCTCTCACCTACATTAAAAATAATTAATGACATATTATTATAGATAATTTATCATTTAATTCTTCTTCTTAATATGCATAAAAAATCCGACTTTTATTTTAGGATAGAGGGAATAAAATTTAATTAATAAATTAAACATGCAGTTTCTACTTTCTAAGATAAGTTTGACAATTATAATTTGGCATCGGAATAGAGAGATTGGCGGGAAAAAGAAGCGGTTATTTTGGGGTCCGAAATTGATCAAAATTACTATTTTAGCATAAATCTTTTTCTATTTATATCCCATGATATTCTTACTGTCGTCGAAAAGAAAATCCCAAATTGCTAGTAAAAAAAATGCCAACCAAAAAGAGTGTAAGAGTTAGGGCAAGGTTCCATCTTCCTCCCAAATCTCCCCCCTTTGCGGTCCATCACCTTGCTCAGGTTCCCATTTCCTTTTCCTTCGGCAAAAAATACAATGTTTTATATATTACTATGATATACAGACATCGATATATATATATATATATATATATATATATATATATATATATATATATATTTATGCAGCCATGTTATAGAATTTTACATTTCAGAATTGCTTTATGTTTCTTTGTTTTGTGTATATTGTAATTCGAAATGGGAATTTATTGTTTAACTGCAATTGCTTACTATTGTATATGAAACCATATTTGGTAATGAAGAAATTAGGAATTTTTAAAGCTAAATGTAGTATTTGATACTGCAAATACAAAAAATTGGAAATATTATTTTGGGGATTGTGCGCAAGCATTTCTTTTAGAGTAGTTGGTAGGGGTGAAAATAGTCGAATTTCTGAAGAAAGTTACCACCAACAACATGATGGAAAAACCTCGTTAAGGTATGTTTGGAACTTGAAAATTTTGAGGGAAAAAAGAAAAGGAAATGAGATCCAAAATATTGTTGGAGATTTTCTTAATATCTTGTATACTACATTTTAACATTGTTCATGAGATTTTTAGAAGTATAGATAAATGGAGTTGTTTGCAGGAAGATATATATAATTTTGTTTAGTCTTTTCCTTTATTTTCCTCCACCTTTCCAAGTTCGAAACATACCCTAAGAAATTTCAAACAATACAAGCATTGGTTGTGCATAGCTTTCCCATATTTCTTGGAATTTTAATTTTTCCCTCTAGTAAGTTATACTAGTCAGTTTAATAAAAGGACCAAAACGAGAAATTGTGGTTGTATAAACATTTATTTTATTCTTGTCGAACATCAAACTAGTTTATGTATTCATTTATCATTATGTGTATAGAGTCTGTGGCCAAATAACGAGTTGAATATCTATCAGTCTACATGACTTAATAAGATATGTAACACCATTAACCCTTTTGAACAGATGAAGTTCCTATCATATAGATGCATAGGACTTTTCACTTGTATAAAATTTTACAAGAATCAAAATTATAACATGTAAGTTGTATACGAGAAGACTTTGGGGACTATTATCCTATATGCAGAGGCTTTGGTAGGCACTTTATATGAATTACACTATTCTACATGTGTACGTTTTGTAAGTCCACATGTATATGACAAATTTGCGCTGAAGCACTCCTTATTAATTTTCATCATGTATCTGCCCAGCCAATTTATGATGTAGCACCAGTTGATTGCTATCTCAGTAGTCCAGTCAATGAACCAACTCGGAACAACATTCAAAGTCAAGTGCTTGAAACTTCAAGCAATATTTGTAAAGACGGAAATTGCGATGACTTAGCTCCTAATACAAGTGGCAATGTGGTTGTTCCCGACATGAGGTCTCATATTTTGGCCCCTCAAAAGGTACAAAAAAAAGATTTTCTCAAGATGGATTTGATTGAACAGGAGATATGCATAAAATGTGATAAAGGTGGAAAGTTGTTGGTTTGTTCCGGGAGTGGCTGCCTTATAGCTGTTCATGAGAATTGCATGGGTTGTTTGCCTCGTTTTGATGATGTAGGCAACTTCTGTTGTCCCTACTGTCTATATAGACAGGCAACAGCAGAGACCTATGCTGCAAGGGAAAGGGCATTGTTGGCAGAGAAAGCTTTATTAATATATATGGATAAAGAAAAGAACAAGGACAACCAAAATAAGCAAAAAACTGGAACAGCTAAGGGGAAAGAGCCCTCTTCATCAACTGCTGCAGGAAATTTAAGCTGCGGTGAAAGTGAGAATAGGATGAAAAGTAACAATATTCGGAATCAATCTGCACAACTAGAAAAAACTCCAAATAGAGTTGCTGCTGTTTGCACAACAAACACTACACCATCTAAAGAAACTGATACGCCTATCTTAAACAAGAAAGATGATGGTTGCAGAGACCAGCACGGTCAAAGTCATTCTGATCATCAAAGGATGCTAGTTGAACATCGTACAAACCCGGAGGTTATGATAGCATATGCTGATGGTGTAAGCTCTAGAGAAGAAAGAAAATCACACCAATTTGAGAGCTTAGAAGTTGGCAACATCGTTGAAGTGGAATATCATGAAGAGGTTGATGACTTCCAATGTGAGAGAGCTATTGAATATCTGCGACAAGCAGGGTATTCAAGAGCTTCCCATGTGGAGGGTGAGATAACATTAAGTGGTGCAGTTAACCTTTCAGGAAAAGGAAAACGAAAAAATGCAGAGGCACAGGAAGTGAATGGAGGCAAAATAATAAAAGAAGAGCCAATGCAGGAACATGTACAAGAAACTACTCTCGCCCTCACAGTTCCAGAACCATCTTTTCTGGTACATGAAGAATTTGATATAGATCTTGAAACTACTGGTTCAATAGTTGAAGAATATGAGAATGTCACAATTCTGCGGAGGCACCTGAAAGATAAATATAAACATTCAGTACAGTCTCAGAGTGTGGATCTCCCAAGGAGGTTGTTACCATTGGAGCTAGTAACAAGTGAAGCTAAAAGTGATAAAATTCTCTGCATAAAGTCAAGACAAATCAAAGATCCCTCTAAGCCTATGTGAGTATGTCATAATTATAATTATAATAACTATAATATCAAGTAGTTGATAGTGGAAGTTATTTCCAGATATCAGCAGTTACCTATATCTAAGCAGCAGTTAATTATTAATAGTTAGTAGCAGTTATGTTTTAAATAATTTTAACAGCAGTTAGGATGTTGTGGTATGGATAATTTGTATTTTCAGATTTCTGTCCTAATGAATATTCTGCAGTTCTCTCTCTAATTTCCTCTCTATTCTACTTTTCTTTCTCTAAACCTCTCTATCTTTTTCTAAATCTTCTCCTTATTCTTACTAGTTACTTTTTTCTTCATCAATTAAATTCAGTTTTATAAAACAGATCACAAATTTAGATTTTGACAAGTTGGCATTTGAGCGGTATTTTTTTTGCGACCTTATTCATCATGCTTTCATAAATTTTCAAGCCAATCTACTTCCTATATACTAAAATTCTGTTCTATTCTTCCGCAAATTAAAATTCTGGCAACAAGTTATGGAAGAAAATTCAAGATCTCAAGTGTTATTACAAGATGATTTTCTAAATTTTAGGCAGTTTTCAATGGAGAAATATTAGTCCTCAGAAGAAAAGGTGGACAAATTGTGTAAAGATATTCCAAGAATGATCAGAGAAATGCACAACTTTAATGAGGAAGAAAATTTGAATGAGCAACATGAATTTAGAAATCCTTTTGGAAGGAATGGTGAAGATAATGGAAGGAGGAATGAGAAGGAATTTTCAGAAATCCTAATCATGTAGATCAAGAGAGAAATAGAAAATATGACGGGACTGATTTTAATAGAAGGGATGATGACTTGAAACATTTGAAGTTGACATTTTCACAATTTGAAGAAGGTCCAAACCCTAATAATTGGGTTATAGATGGCAAGGAATACTTTGATATTTATGGAATAATTGAGGTCAAGAAAGTTCCGATTGCTGTAATGCATATGCATGGTACTACTAAGAATTGGTACAAATCATATATTGTGGGAAGAGGAATGATTACATGGCAAACTTTCACTACTGATTTGATTGTGAGGTTTGCTTTGGTTGGGCATGAGGACATGTGGGATGATTTCAAGCAATTGAATCAAACCGGTAGCATGGTAGATTACGTAGACAAATTTGAAGAGTTGAGGGGACTGGTTTTAACTCAATTCCTACGTTGACTGAGGAGTACTTTGTATTCAATTTTATCAATGGCTTGAAGGACACTACCAAAAAAATGTTCAAGTTGTTCGAGCCTCCTTCTCTCACTCAAGCATACAAGCCAGCGAAGAAATATGAGTTCAACCTTCTCTCACTCAAGCATACAAGCAAGCGAATAAATATGAGTTCAATGACTATTGCAAGTAGAAGGATTATGGAACCCAAATCTATATTCAACTACACTAAATATTCTCCTGATAAGCCAAATGGAACCAATACTGCAACTTCTAAGTTGTTTTCCAAAACTACATCTATGGGTTCTAATGCAAGCCCAAGAAGAATTACAGCAACCGAAAGAGATGAAAGAAGGGCCAATGGATTGTGTTATTTCTGTGATGAGAAGTATACTTTAGGGCATACATGCTAGAATCCTCAAAATTTTATGTTGGTAGGAGATGAAGAAATGGATAGCAGTGAGTATAATGGGCAGCCAATATTTGATGAAGTCCTAGAGGAATACAATGAGTTGTTGGAAGGGGACAAGACAGAAATGGAGATCTCTGCTAATGCACTCATGGGAAATCAAAAGAAAAAGAATAATACCATAAGCGTCATAGGATGGGTGTAGAGACAATCTTTCACTATACTCATCAATGGGGGTAGAACTCACAATTTCATTTATCCACATGCTGCAACTAGGCTAGGCTGTGCTCAAGAGCCTACTAAGGCTATGATGGTTTCAGTAGCAAAAGGGCGGAAGAGGTAGCTATAACTATTGTTGTTCCTCTATGGATGCAACAATTTATAGATTCTTACGAGGGAGATAATCATCTTCAAGATATCGTGACTGAATTAGCTATTTGCACGATTGGGCCTCATGAATATGAATTGGTCAGTGGAATATTAAAGCATAAAGAAAAATAGGCGGTTGGTATTAAAGGTGACCTTCAAAGGAATATCTTTGAGGAGCTGCATTGTAAGGGAGTGGGAGGCCATTTTGGTGTTGCTGCCACTATAGGAAGATTGCAACAATATTTTTCTTGGGTAGGATTACAACATGATATCAAGACTTGGGTAGCTGAATGTGATACTTGTCAAAGAATTAAAGCTGAGCATCTTCCTTGCCAGGGACTTTTGCAGCCTCTTCCCATTCCAGAAATCTTTTGGAAGGACATCTCTATGGACTTCATTACTGGATTGCCCAATTCTCGGGGATTTGAAGTTATTTGGGTGGTGAGTGATAGACTTAGTAGATATAGCCATTTCGTTGCCTTGTCACACCCTTTTTCACCCAAGCAGGTAGCTCTTTCTTTCTTTGAAAACATCTTTAAGTTGCATGGATTACCAGCCACAATTATTAGTGATCGAGATCAATTGTTCCTTAGTGAATTTTGGAAACATTTATTTTCACAATTGGGTACGAAATTGCATATGAACACAACCTACCATCCTCAAAATGATGGGTGCACCGAAAGGATAAACCAGTGTGTTGAGTAATATTTGAGAGGCCTGGCCCACTCACCAAAGTAATGGAGTAATTGGTTGACAATGACAGAATGGTGGTTCAATACTACTTATCATTCAGCTCTTGGAACTACACCCTACGAGGCTGTTTATGGAAGACCTCCACAACTGTTAATTCTCCCTCACCAAGGTACTAAGATAGTTGCAGTAGCATAATTTATTGAAGAGAGAAAGGAATAGTTGACAGTACTAAAGCAAAACTTGGAAAGAGCTCAACAAAGAATGAAATCCATGGCTGATGCAAGGAGGACATAGAGAATTTTTGATGTGAGAGATTATGTTTATCTCAAACTTCAACCTTACAGACAAAGTTCAGTGGGTACAAAGAAGAACCTTAAGTTATCTCCTAAGTTTTATGGGCCATTTAAAGAGTTGGATTGGATGGGGAAGTAGCGTACAAGTTGGAGTTACCGGAGACATCAAGAATTCATCATGTATTTCATGTGTCCCAACTTAAACAATGATTTGGACCGCATGTCATTCCAGTACCTAGTTTGCCTACCGTAGAACCAAGCGGAAGAATTGAAGTGGGACCTTTGAGGATTGTTAACAGAAGAATAATTATGAAAAAAAGCCAGCAATTTGCTCAAGTATTGGTTCAATGGAAGAACGCTAGGTTGGAGGACTCTACATGGGAAGATGAGGATAGTATGGCTCATTATTTCCCATATTTTGATTTGAATCCATGAGGACATGGATTATTTGGAGTGATGGAGTGTGTCATAATTATAATATCAAGTAGTTGATAGTGGAAGTTATTTCCAGATATCAGCAGTTACCTATATCTGAGTAGCAGTTAATTATTAATAGTTAGTAACAGTTATGTTTTAAATAATTTTAACAGCAGTTAGGATGTTGTGGTATGGATAATTTGTATTTTCAGATTTCTGTCCTAATGAATATTCTGCAGTTTTCTCTCTAATTTCCTCTCTATTCTACTTTTCTCTCTCTAAATCTCTCTTATCTTTTTCTAAATATTCTCCTTATTCTTACTACTTCTTGTTCTTGTTTTCTTCATCAATTAAATTCAGTTTTATAAAACAGATCACAAAATTAGATTGTGACAGAGTAAGTGATGGATTTATTCTTTTTCTTCAATTCATGCTGAAACTGAAGTCTCTTATGATTCAGCACTATGTTTAGCATTGATATTTGACAATGGTTAACCATTATTAATTCTTACTATCATCACTTTAAATTCTATTTTGCAGCTCGAGTGTACCACATGGCGGTGGTAGACGAATTAAATGGAGGAGGGAAGAGGAAGAAATTCTTAAGGTATGAATATTTGAAAATCTCTTTTGCTTGTTCATTTCATCTGAGTTACTTTAAAAATTTGGTAGTTTGCTGAAATTTTCAATTTTTTCTTGTAAGTACTACTTTATTTCTTTATTGTATAAGTTACTATATCAGACTCGGAGAGGTATAACTTATGACAGTTGTAAAGTTTCTACATAGGAGATAGGTGCAAGATGTACATTATTGAAACAATGGCGACCCAGTGAAAAGTAATGGAAGATGGGTCTGCAATGTGAATGGACATAGTTTTGAATATTTGAATTGTTTATGAATATTCCACTTCCTTGCAACGTGTGAAGCATCTTTTTGGTAATTTCTTGTCAGATTGTTCCCATCCTCTAGGACCTCTACTAAGATTTTAATGCTATTTACAGGATGCATGCTTCAAAGGATATTATTGAATAATATCGGGGTAGCAAGGGACCTAAAAATTGACTTAGTAATTGAAATTCCGGTGAAGTTCCTTTGTTCTTTTTCCTAGTTTAAACTATAGACAACTAAACGCCAGATGCTTTTCTTGAAATACCTTTTCATTCAGTTCTCTACCAAGGTTGATAACCCCGTTCAAACTTAAGCTCCCTTAAAAAAAAACCTTTAAGTTATGACCATGTTCTAGATGTCTTGAAAGCACCAATGTACTTAAGAGGTCACTGAAGGTGTAAGAATAGGAGGTTGAGTCTTTTGAATCTGGAGTCAGAAGTGAGCGATTTTAAGGAGGCTTTATACATCTAAAGTTTGTGTTGTAGCTTCGAGTCCATAGTGCATCTTGAATAAGATTTAATTTATTGAGAAGCAAGTCTATACTCTTGAGATTAGTGAGTAGTTTGACAATGTTTCCCTAATTATGGACTTCCTTTTCTTCTCTCAAAGAAGTGCCATACTTCTAGTATATAGTCAAAACTGCAATGCCATTATAATAATCTACAGATCGTTGTTGAGGCAACATATAATCTATTAAAGTGTACTACTATGCATTATTTGGGATCCTATCTCTCATGGAGCTAGTAAACTAGCAGCTGAAATTAGCGAAGTTTTTTGCGTGGGCAGTAATACAACATCATTCAGGGTGAGAGTTTAGGTGAAACATGGAGCAAAAAGCTAAGTGCTCAGCAAAAATGATTTTAATCATGTTGTGTCCGAAGGGAGTTTTCACTCTGGTGGAGTACTAATTGGTGTGGAACGTGGAAGATCTTCAATTAACATATATGCAAGAAACAGGGGAGAGTCGGAACCATTTTGTTTCTCGTCGTGGGCTTGCTTCTATCTTGCTCAGGTCTTGCTGGGATTGTTAAGCATGTTGATAAGTGAGTTGGTCTCGTTTCAAGGTTTGTGGGCAAATAATAATATAATATTTTCTACATGATGGATGTGGTGCATATTCTGAAAGAGAAATTGGCGGCTTTTGAGGGAAAGGAATTCCTGTTTCAAAATTAGGAGTCTCAATAATCTAGAGATTAATTTTGTTTTACGTTTTTTGTGCATATGTTTTAGCTGTATATAGAGTGGAACTTTGTACACTAACATGTAGTAGGTTGTGATCTCCATTTCCTGGCAACTTTATATTGTTAATTTTTTGGTTTCTCCAAAAGAAAAAGGAAGAAATGAGGGTTTGTCAAATGTAAGCCAAGGGTGTGTAAAGTAGTCAAGATTTGTAAGCTTAGTAACACTAGTTTTATTTACATTTCAGCAACAAAATCTGGTGGATGATCTCAGGTAAAATGAATATATCTCTTGGTACGCTGTAAACTTTTGCCTGGTTCGTAGAAGGTCATTAGTTTTAGGTTCTCTTTAATAAGAACTTTTACACTAATAGGATTATTGCACTTCATCTCTAATGATTCTGTGGCCTGTCCAGCAGCTGTAGCTCAAGATATCATATACTAGTGCATATGCACTTCTTGAATTTGATTTTTTTTATTTCTTTTATTTATAAAGAGCATAGATATCAACTGGCCCCAATACGAAGGTGAGGAAAGTTGGTAGGTTTGGTATGCATTTCGTAATCAAATGAGAACAGTTTCTATGGCCACAAATATTTGAGTTCTTTGCAATGAGATTAAGAAGCATCTTTGATAACTTGCCAGATCATTACCATTTTCTTTTAAAAATTTAGTGTTGTTGACAAGATCTACGCTTGGAAAAGAAATTGTTGAAGTTATGTCAGTGTTGAGGGTACCGACAACTTTAAACTACAATATGAATAAAAGTTGGGATGCTTTTCCTAGTTCCCTGCAAGGGTTGACTTGTGTTCCTTGGCATAAATGACTTTGAAGTTGGTACCAATTGTCTCAAAAGCCTAATTCACTAAACATTTTACTGACTTGTAGAAGAATATGTGGTCAAGTGTTTGAACCTGGCTTGGGCTATGAGAGTTTTTTTTATTGTAGGCACGAGTTTGAAGGGGGTGGGCTTGAATAGGATTTAATTTGTCTAAAATCAAGATTACACTCTAAACTGACTGAGTAGTCTCTTTCAATGTTTTTCCAGTTTCTTGACTTTTTTTCTTCTTCTAAAGTTGTGCCATATTCCAAGTTTAATTGAATATGGATAGATTGTTGTTGAGGCAATTGAATGTGCTAGGGATGGATTCTTTAGAATTCTACTTCTCATGGAGGGTTGTAGGATTAGCAGCTGGAGTGGTGGTGTTATTGCTGCGGTAGTCATACACCATGTGATGTAGGACGAGCCCGTAAAAGTTGGTTAGAACAATATATGGCTTTGGAAGTCCTTGAATTAGAAGTTGTATTTTAATTAGTTTTTTTTAATTTGTAGTTATTTTATTTAATTTGTAGTTATCTTATTATAGTCTAATTTAGGTTAGGAAAGTTGTCAAGTATTATAAATATTGATTTACTTCATTATTTTGATACATTGAATTATTAGAATTGTTTTGAGTTTGTGTGGATATTCTTTGTGTGAAATATAACCTTGTCCCAAAACCCTTGTCCTCCATCATTTTGGTATCAAAGCCCAACCACAAACCACCTTTTGTCGCCCTTTTGTCTCAAAATCATTATCCCATCATCATCAACATCCCAAACACTGCCTTGAATACAAAACCCAACATTCACACTCTGCCCGATGCTACCCAAAATCCCATTTGAGCATCTATTAACCCTTTAAATAGCCAACCAACCACTACTCACATCACATAACCATTTAGCCGACACTCTACAAGTTAACCCACAACATTCAAACATTAAATTGTAGCCTACCCATCACTTGAAACCTTCCTACCCATCACTTGAAACCTTCCATAAAGCAACCACAACACAACCACTGACCAACCAACTGCATAATATAAAAAAGAAATAAAGGGAAGTAGAAAAAGGTAGAAATAACACTGTCACCATCTCCGTAGTCTCTTGCTGTCGTTGTTGCCACCTGCCGCCTCTTGCAGCCGCCTTATATCCCTTTAAGAGTTTTTGTTCCTAGTGTCTCTTTTTTTTGGAGCGTGGAGTCCTTACTTTGTACGTATCTTTATTTGGGAAAAGAGATAAGGAGCTCTAGATCTGTTTACTCTCTCGCACTAACAAAATATCTTCTATACAATTATAGTTAGGTACCCCAAAGTTTCACAGTTTTCTATTTTTGTCCCCCAAGTTTTCTTAAAATTTAAAAATACCCCTTGAACTTTTACATATTAGTCCCCTATACTTTTATCTGTTACACTTTTAGCCCTTGAAGTTTTATTATATTCAGTTCATACCTTGTTTCTTGAATTTTTTTGCGCCCAAGTCCTTCGATAGGAAAAAAGAGAGATTATATTTTTATGGGTAAAGTTCAGATCACCACTTGGAGTTTTAGCGTTTTCCCACTTAAGCACCTGTAGTCAGTAAAGCTACACCAAACAACAATAGAAAAGCACAACAAATATAAAGCAGGTAGGATCCAAAGCTAATCCCACAGTTTAGGAGTTTGACCTTCGTACGAAGCCCTTTATGAAAACACATCTACTTCATCTCTCTTTCTCTCTGTTTTTCTAACAAACAAAAAACAAGAGCTCATATAAATTCCCAAAAGGCAAATGGGGATATCAAAATCACCCCCTTAACATCATCAATGTCTAAATTATAAAATCTTGTTCTTGAGCATCTCAAATTTATCACTCTCAAAGTGAACCAAAAACAGAGTAAACACCTTAATCAACTCAAATGCAGCGAAACAATAATTCCCGTTCTAGTGTGAATTTAAAAGGAGAAAAGCAAATAGACCAAAATAATTCTGAAAAACCCAAGAGCAATCACACAAATACACAATTTCAGCCGATCCACATTGGAGTGAACTAGCCCCCCTTTCATGACTAGGTGGAGGTGTTCGCCATGCCGATCAAAATGACAAACCTCAAGCTTCTTCATTTGGCAACGTTGAGGGACCGCGTGAGCCAAAAAATACCGATGGATCTGGACTCATTAAGCTCCGAATTTGCATTACGCCAATAACCCGAATCAATAGAATTGAAATTGAACAAAATCCTAACCTTATTCATGAGAGATCCGAGCTCGATAAATCAACTCCGTCGAGCCCGACTCCACCACGTCGTTATTCGACGGGATCTAAACCATAGTTTGCGCCGCCGCTCGTTCGTGAGGCGAGCTTAGTAGGCGTTCACTCTGGTGACGGTGATCGAGACGCAATTGAAAACGCTGCACAGCGGTAATGGCGCCTTTCTGACGTAAAGATCGGGTCATGGAAACGAGGAAGAACCATTCGGTGGGCTTGCTCCTGAAGAACTTTTCTCTGGTGGGCTTGCTCTGCGGCGGAGGTGGGTTTCCTTTTCAATTGCTTCTCAAGCCAAGAGGAAGAAAGAAGGGGTATTTCAGACATTTATCAATTTTTTTTGACCGATACAGTTCTTTTTCACGCGCTTTTGGCGTCTGACATACACGCACGGTTAAATTGGATGGAAAAAGTGACGTTTTCACTTTAATTCAAAAAGTCGAGAGTTTAAATATAGCTTTACTGACTATATGTGGTTAAGTGGGAAAGCGCTAAAACCCCAGGTGGTGATCTGAACTTTACCCTATTTGTAGGAACCATGGTCAATGCAGGAGAAATCAATGCCAAACTTAATACATATATGTTACAACAAGATGAACGTCTGAAGAGAATTTAGATTCTTTCACAACACTAACTGCGAATGCGACTAATGTCCAGACTTCTATTAATACACTTGCAGTACAGGTTAATGTACTCACGGAACACGTAGATAAGGGACAAGAAGATGCTCATAAGAATTTTGAATTCTCTATCTCGGATCTTAATCATCTGAGACTAAGGCACCATGACCCTAATCCACGAGATCTTAGGATGAATGTAGTGGATAGAGGAACAAAATTTTGAAAATTGTTCTTTACTAAAGCAAAATTGAAAGGGACAACTCGTATTTTGAAGCATGTTTAGGTGTTTTTTGAGCTTTACTTGTTGCTCAAAGACAGAAGGATGATCCTAAAATCCATCGTGACAAATTTTTCAGACGAGTTATATGTGCGGGACGTGTGTGCTCTCTTGTGATTACTACTGAGAGTTGTACGAATGTTATCTCTGAGGAAGCAATTAAGAAACTTAGGTTCACAGTTGAGCCTCACCCAGATTCGTATGATGTTGCATGTATTACCAATACAAAGTTGCCGGGTTACCCAGAGATGTTTGGTTGTATTTTTCGTTGGCAAGCTTAAGGATACCGTTATGTGATGTTTTGCCCCCTTAAGGGTTGTCACGTTATCTTTGGGCTTACATGACTATGGGATCGCCATGCACAACATGATGTTCGTGCTAATATCTATTCGATTATTAAAGACAATACCAAATTCACTCTTGTGCTCTCCACATGCCAAATTTGAAGCTTGCAAAGAATTCATTGGTGATCCGACGTGATTGTTCTTGTGTTGATGCTCATAACTCAACGGAGTTGAGCTTTTTCAGCGGAGGAGAACTGGTGTAGGACGATCCCGTGAAAGTTGGTTAGAACAATATAAAAGACTTTGAAAATTGTTCTTTATTGAAGCAAAATTGAAAGGGACAACTCGTATTTGGAAGTATGTTTAGGTGTTTTTTGAGCTTTACTTGTTGCTCAGAGACAGAAAGATGATCCTAAAATCCATCGTGACAAATTTTTCAGACGAGTCATATGTGCAGGACATGTGTGCTCTCTTGTGATTAATACTGAGAGTTGTACGAATGTTATCTCTGAGGAAGCAATTAAGAAACTTAGGTTCAAAGTTGAGCCTCACCCAGAGCCGTATGATGTTGCATGTATTACCAATACAAAGTTGCCGGTTACCCAGAGATGTTTGGTTATATTTTTCGTTGGCAAGCTTAAAGATACTGTTATGTGATGTTTTACCCCTTAAGGTTTGTCACGTTATCTTTGGGCTTACATGACCATGAGATTGTCATGCGCAACATGATGTTCGTGCTAATATCTATTCGATTATTAAAGACAATACCAAATTCACTCTTACTTGTGCTCTCCACATGCCAAATTTGAAACTTGCAAAGAATTCCTTGGTGATCTGACGTGATTGTTCTTGTGTTGATGCTCATAACTCAACGGAGTTGAGTTTTTTCAGCGGAGAACTGGTGTAGGGCGATCCCGTGAAAGTTGGTTAGAACAATATATAAAAGGCTTTGAAAATTGTTCTTTATTGAAGCAAAATTGAAAGGGACAACTCGTATTTGGAAGCATGTTTAGGCGTTTTTTGAGCTTTACTTGTTGCTCAGAGACAGAAGGATGATCCTAAAATCCATCGTGATGAATTTTTTAGACGAATCATATGCGCGGGACATGTGTGCTCTCTTGTGATTGATATTGGGAGTTGTACGAATGTTATCTCTGAGGAAGCAGTTAAGAAACTTGGGTTCAAAGTTGAGCCTCACCCGGAGCCGTATGATGTTGCATGTATTACCAATACAAAGTTGTCGGTTACCCAGAGATGTTTGGTTATATTTTTCGTTGGCAAGCTTAAGGATACTGTCATGTGTGATGTTCTACCCCTTAAGGTTTGTCACATTATCATTGGGCTTACATGACTATGGGATTGTCATGCACAACATGATGTTCGTGCTAATATCTATTCGATTATTAAAGACAATACCAAATTCACTCTTACTTGTGCTCTCAACATGCCAAATTTGAAGCTTGCAAAGAATTCCTTGGTGATCCGACGTGATTGTTCTTGTGTTGATGCTCATAACTCAACGGAGTCGAGTTTTTTCAGCGGAGGAGAACTGGTGTAGGACGAGCCTGTGAAAGTTGGTTAGAACAATATAAAAGGCTTTGAAAATTGTTCTTTACTGAAGCAAAATTGAAAGGGACAACTCGTATTTGGAAGCATGTTTAGGTGTTTTTTGAGCTTTACTTGTTGCTCAGAGATAGAAGGATGATCCTAAAATCCATCGTGACGAATTTTTCAGACGAGTCATATGTGCGGGACATGTGTGCTCTTTTGTGATATATATTGGGAGTTGTACGAATGTTATCTCCAAGGAAGCAGTTAAGAAACTTGGGTTCAAAGTTGAGCCTCACCCGGAGCCATATGATGTTGCATGTATTACCAATACAAAGTTGCCGGTTACCCAGAGATGTTTGGTTATATTTTCCGTTGGCAAGCTTAAGGATACCGTTATGTGTGATGTTCTACTATCACATTATCTTTGGGCTTACATGACTATGAGATCGTCATGCACAACATGATGTTCGTGCTAATATCTATTCGATTATTAAAGACGATACCAAATTCACTCTTACTTGTGCTCTCGACATGCCAAATTTGAAGCTTGCAAAGAATATTTTGGTGATCCGACGTGATTGTTCTTGTGTTGATGCTTATAACTCAACGGAGTCGAGTTTTTTCAGCGGAGGAGAACTGGTGTAGGACGAGCCCGTGAAAGTTGGTTAGAACAATATAAAAGGCTTTGGAATCCCATGAATTAGAAGTTGTATTTTAATTAGTTTCTTTAATTTGTATTTATCTTATTTAATTTGTAGTTAGTTTATTAGAATCCAATTTAAGTTAAAAAAGTTGTAGGAGTATTATAAATAGTAATGTATTTCATAATTTTGATACATTGAATTATTAGAATTGTTTTGAGTTTGCGTGGATATTCTTTGTGTGAGATATAACCTTGTCCCAAAACCCCCGTTCCCAATCACCATGGCTATTTGGGCAGAGTGCTTAGGTGATTTCTTCATTCTGGTGAGGTGATCTTTATTTATATGTGGAATGAGGAAGAACTACAACTGATTGCATATCTGCAAGAAACTGGGGAAATTCTGATAATTCAATAACTGGATTGCACGTTACTTGTTGTATTTTTGCATTGTATTCATCATATCCTATGGTATATGTGAAGTAAGATTTGTCGGCTGGCTTGGTGCATATGTACAAATCATACTATCAACGACAAGCATATTACAGTTGTACCTCATAACGTCTTGATTTATATTCCCTCACGCAGTTCAAATTGTCCCTAATGTGGAACAAATAACTAGTGATTTTTTACTTGTGAATGTGCAGGCAGGAGTTGAGAAATACTCACATATGATAAACAAAAATCTCCCTTGGAAGAAAATTTTGGACTTTGGACGTGGCGTGTTTGATGTTTCTCGTACCCCAGCTGACCTCAAGGGTAAATGGAGGAATATTTTGGCTAAACAACACTCGATGAAATGACAAATTTCCTTTAGCTCAACCTTTTATTTTTGGACATCTTTTGGGAGCCAAAAGGAATTTGTTATTGAATAGAAATCTTTTGTAAAAATAAAAAAATCTAGTTTTATTTTGGTCCTTCCTATATCTTGCTCTGGTGTTGCATAGTTTGGTTTATCCTTTTGCTTTTGATTGTTGAATATTAAGCTCTAGAATTAAGCTCTAGATGATCATTATGTTATGTTTTTAGATAATGTATATTAGCGTTTGGAAGTCCAACCCCCGCTTGAAAATCTTGTTTGTCAAGTAGCAGTTTATTTTAAACGCAATTTATTCAATTTACAAATACAGTGTTTGGGGTTCAAACACAGCCCGCCAAAAGTTGTGCTGTGCATTTGAAGATGAATCCTAGGGGGACATTTTTCTAGTGACATTCTAGAGATTTTTTTTTTTTGGTTTTTTTTGTAATACCTTTTAAAAAATGTATAGTATTTATTTCAACTGGAATTTTTTATAAAAAATAGTGTTTTATGTGTAATTTGGATACATACAAGAAACATGGTATATACAGTCTGTACAACCCTGTTTCTTGTATGTATCCAAATTACACATAAAACACTGTTTTTTTATAAAAATTTCAGTTGAAATAAATACTATATATTTTTTGAGAGGTACTACGAAAAAAAACCCCCAAAAAAAACCAAAAAAAGAGAGAGACTAGAATTTCATTAAAACAATGTCCCCATAGACTTATTGTTTGAGGATTTAAATGTTGCAAATGTTAAGCAAGAGTCTCCAACTTCTCTACTATTAAAGTTGCGTCATATGTCTAAAGTAGCTTTGCAGCATCAATGCTTAATAATTGTTGATGCATCGAGTATCAACAGTAGACCTCTAATTGGAAAACAATATTTCTTCCCCCTCCCCTTTTTTTCCTTATGGCAGAAAGTATATGACCTATATATGTTAATAATTATTTGATATCATCATATTATGTTCAAAACACAACTATTGGAGGGATTAGACTTGGCAATTTAAGTTAAAAATCATATAGTTATGTCAATTTTAAGTTTAAAAATATTTGAAAAGTCAATATTAATCTTATAATTTGAAATTGAAATAGTATTTTAAACCTACTTGTACTTTGTTGCTATTAATGATCATCAGGAAAGATAGATATTCAGCTCTTCAAATTGTACAATCTCACATGTAAATATATTTGGACAAATAGATCTCTCATCGTCTATAGGATGAAAGAATGATTCATTTTTTTTAAAATCACTACCCACTACTAATAGTAGCTGAATTAATTGGAATCCACCATTATTCATAGCGTTTTTCTTCTAACTTTGAAAATATAGATAGATACTATTGAGGAATAAGCGAATCAATCAATGAAATTTATTTTTCAAAAATATCATAAGAAAAATGGAATGGGGTTTTTCGAAACAGCAGAAAAAGAAATTCGTTTTGTTATTTAGGAAAAAAGATTCTAACTCTTAAGAATTCAATAGGATTCCCTTCTTTGTTTGTATGATTTGAGGGGGAAGGTCTCGTTGAGCAGTTCTAGTAAGATTTGTAATATGAATAGCTTTGTAGAGATATAAGGGGCCATTTTAGGATTCCATTTCTTATATAGTACCATGTCCAAAATGAACTCCGACCTTCATTATCTCTTTCAAATTGATGTTCAATTTATATAAAATATTAAAAAAAACTAAACATCCGCTACTAATAGTAGTAAATGGTAAATAGAGCCCGATGTTCTCCATTAATCTTCTTGTCAAATTGACTTTGAAAAAGTTAATTTGAAATATTTTAAAATTTAAAATTTACATGATTCATTTGAGTTCTGAAAACAACAAGTCTTATAGCTAATAGTACTTTTAAGAAGTTTATGATATTCATGATTATATTGATATAAACTAAATGAATTCAAGTTAATTTTGAATTCGAAAATGTTTGAAATTGATTTTTAAAAAGTCAATATTGGTCCAAAAAATTACTCTTCTGCATGCAAAAAGAAGAAGTAAATTAAAATTTTAAAACATCATTTTTAAATTAAAATAAAAAACTTAAAAGAAATGCAAGAAATCATCCTCATCATTACTCGTATGAGAGTAGTTTGGCTTGTTGGAACGATGTATATAAAAGGATCACTTGCGATCATGTCCATTAATGGCAAATTAAAATGGGGAAATAATATATATATATCGGTCCCCTTCTTCAGCGAACTTTAAAAATGAACCAAAATCGAACCAATTATAGTGACGGAAATTTTTTCCGTCGCTATAACATACAAAGCCGACGACATAGCTGTGGCGACAGTTAAAACAATCACTATAGCTCAAAAAATTGTTGCTATAATCGGTTCGCTCTTTAAGGTTCGCTAGAGAAAGGGCCGTATATATATATATATATATATATATATATATATATATATATATATATATATTGTAAGACCCCAACTTTTATGAATAAAAAGAATAATTTTTCAATTATATTTTTGAATATTATGGTATTGATTTGATATAATGTTATAGTTGTGGATAATATTTATAAATTTTGCAAAGTACGCAAGTTGTTATATAATATTCGATTGGTTAGGAGAATATTCGTTTTAACAAAAAAATATTCGTAGATAACAAGACAATCATTGGTGGACCCCACAACGAAATTATTGCTCGGATTGAAAAAATAACAAAAAATACTTTATGAAAATAATCTACGGAGGTGTTATTCGTTAAAAGCTGTTGAACTACCCATTAGTAAAAGTACAATAATACGCGTGAGTTGCATATAGTAGCACACGATATTGATTATTGATGCTTTACGTGAGAAGTCACTCGATTATACTCAATTATTGCTACTGAAATTCACGTGCATCATATCTCTCATATTATTGATTCAATTATTGTTACAAAGATCATCGCATTATATGATATATTATTAAATCAATAATTGAGCAAAAGTTATTCATATTATTATTTGCAATATTGACAATGTCTAGAAGTTCATCAAGGAGAGGTTTGGTCACCTAATTGCGCGCCAATAAGGAGAAATCCTTTATCTGAAAGCCCCTCTTTCCAGGAGAACGATTTGGTTGTTAAATATTGTGAATTATAATATTAATGATGAATAAGTTCGTGTTGATTAAAGATGAATTTTATAGTTCCATTGTGTTGGACTTATTTGTGTTAGTATAATTGATGTGCGGAGGATATATTGTTCAATTGGGTATTCGGGACACTTTTCGTGTTTGAGTACTATATTCACGAGTTACTATTCATGAGTTACTATTTACGAAAGTTACTATTCACGGGTACTATTCAATTGTAAGATATATTTCTTTTCATTCAAATCATTTTTTGGGTACAATATTATTCTATGAGGAGATGTCTTTAATTTTTTGAATAGTTGATTGAAGATATAATAGTAAATCAATATGGATCATTTGGTGGAAGTTATAATAGTAAATCAATATGGATCATTTGGTTTAAAGTTTTAATAGTAAATCAGTTTGGACCGTTGTTTTAAGTTTTAATAGTAAATCAATCTGGATCGTCCGCTTAAAAGTAAATCAATCTCGACCGTTCATAAGTTAATTCTTATGCGGTCCATTCTTCATAAATAGAAGCTCATTCCTTCATTATTTCTTATTTAATTCTTTGAAACTCTAGAGAGAGAATTATGAGAGAACCTATAGAAAAGTATTACGCTACTTCCCTACTCTTATATTCGGTTTCTTTTACGGTAATGGGTATTATTTCTTTTGTATTCATGAAGAGAACTTCATTATTCCATTATTTATTATTACGTTGGAATAACTCAGATATGCCAGCTACCCTATACTTGGTGAAATTCTTACATTATTTCATTCTTTTTATTATTCATCAGAATATCACATCCATCAGCTTACTGCCGGACTGGTTCCATTATTTATTATTCTGGAATATTACGTCGAAAGCGTTTATGCTTGGACTGGTTCCATTATTTATTATTACATTGGAATATCACATGCATGCGTTTTTTATGGGACACGGTTCCGTTATTTATTATTCTGTTGGAATAACTCACTCGCATGCGCCTATCGCATGCATGGTGATTTCTTTTGTTATTCCATTCTTTATTATACTCAATTGGTTAAAACTTTGACTTCTATACTCCATGAAATTAGTGGAATATCTTTGATATTTGCGCTTCATCCAGTATCTTTTCATGAAAATATTCTTCTGAGCATTCTTGAATTTTACTCTACAAGGCAGTATCATGTTGACAATTTGGACGTTATCATTTCTTAGATAAATTAATTCTTGAACTTATTTTATTGAATTCTTATATCATTGTCATCATCTGTGAAACCCCAGATTTTATGAATAAAGATTTAAATTTATCGAAATATTTTTTTTTAATATTATGGTGTGAATTTGATATAATGTTATAGTTGTGGATAATATTTACAAATTTTGCAAAGTATGCAAGTTGTTATAAAATATTCGATTGGTCGGAGAATATTTTTTTTGTCGGAGAATATTTGTACAACGGCACAATCATCGGTGGACCCCACAACGGAAGTATTGTCGTAGTTAGAAAACGACAGAATTATCTTTTTATAAAAATAACGGCGAAAAGTGTTACCATTAAAAGCTGTTGAACTACCCAGTAGTAAAAGTACAAGATGTCTGGCGTGGTTGCGATAGTAAGACACCGGTATTGATTATTGATGCTTACGTGAGAAGTCACTCAATTATACTCAATTATTACTCTGATAATTCTTTGCATCATATCTCTTATATTATTGATTCGATTATTGTCATAGTATCATTTGTATAATATGTTATTTTATTAAATCAATAATTGAGACGATAAAGTTATTCATATTATTAAATTGCAATATTTACAATGTCTAGAAGTTCTGTCAAGGAGAGGTTTGGTCACCTAATTGCGCCCCAATAGGGAGAAATTCTTATTGGAAAGCCCCCTCTTTCCTGGGAACGACCTGGTTGATAAATATTGTGAGTTATAATATTAATGATGAATGTTATTAAAATTAAAGTTGTGTTCGGAGTTGAATTTGGAGACGCGAACATGATATTTGAGTCCGAACGATGAAATTAGTAAAAATAGTCTATAAACACAAAATTTTCCGGAATTCACTATTTGGTCAAAAAGTCAACAGTTGACTTTTTCGGGAAAAATCAAACTTCGAAATTTCAAAATTTATATTTTTGATAAAAATATTTTCATTATGTTGGAATTGTTTGTGTTAGTAAAAATCGACATTTATTAGATGATAATTGATGTCTACAGGGTTATATTGATAAATCGGGTAATTTATCGGATAAATGAGCAATTAATTGCTACTAATTCACATGCTTATATAACTATTTGTTCACATATGTGTACTATTGAATCACATTATTTACTATTAGGAGAGTTGGTGCAAGATTGATAATACTTGCATGACTAAGTTAAAATGGAGGTATAGATGGAGGTACTATAATTGTAATTCGTATTTTCACATGATTATACTATTGATTCACATGATTGAACTATTGATTCACATTATTTACTATTAGGGGAGTTGGTGCAAGATTGATAATACTTGCAGGACTAAATTAAAAATGAAAGAAAAGTTGGAGGTATTGTCCTTGTAATTTTTCGAGCTCCAAAAGTGCAATTATCGAAATTATATTTTCCTATAAATAGAAGCTCATTCTTCCTTCATTTCTCACCAATTCACAAAAGCTTTAGGGCAATTATTATAGAGAGAAATTATAGAGAGAAAGAAGAAGAGAAATCTGCTACCTCACTTATTCCAAAGATTAGGCTTTTTTTTTTCAAGGTAGGGAATATTATTTGTTGTACTTCAGTAGGGAGTATTATTTCTTTCTTATCTTTGAAGAGAACTTACGTTATTCCATTCTTTATTATTCGTTGGAATAACTTTGTATCTGCCAAGCTACCCTATACTTGGTGAAATTCTTACCGTTATTCCATTCTTTATTATTACATTGGAATAACTTTGTATCTGTGAAATTTACCTATACTTGGTGAAATTCTTCCGTTGTTCCATTCTTTATCATTACGGTGAAACATCACATGTTCAGGCGTTCTACTGGTGGGACCGGGTTCCATCTTTATTATTTTGTTGGAATATCACATGCATGCGTTCTACTTGTGGGACTCGGTTCTGTCTTTATTATTACATTGGAATATCACGTTACATGCTTTTTTCACCGGGACGATTCCGTCTTTATTATCTTGTTGGAATATCACGTCTGCATGCGTTTCGCCGGACCTAATTCCGTTATTTATTATTACATTGGAATAACTCGCCTGTCTTGATCTATCGCATGCCCGATGATTTCTTTTGTTATTCCATTCCTTATTATACTTAGTTGGTTAAAGTTTTGACTTACATACTCCATGAAATTAGTGGAATATCCTTGATATTTGCGCTTCATCCAAAGATCTTTTCATTGAAATACTCTTCTGAGCATTCTTGAATTTTACTCCACAAAGCAGTATCATGTTGATAACTTGGACGTTATTGATTCCTGGATAAAATAATTCTTGAACTTGTTTTATTGAATTCTTATATCATTGTCATCATCCTCATGTTTATATTATGTTGAAAGTCATCTGTGGCCTGTAGTGGATAGATGGACTTGGTATGATTATGACCAGGGATTATTCGGTATAATCATGACCGTAATGTTACAAATGATGTGGTAAACGACCTCATTGGCCTATAGTGCATTGATGGATAGTTGTTGGCATGATCATGACCATTATTGAATACACAAATATTCTTGGCCCGTAGTGCATGGATAATTGTGGTCGTGATACTAAAGAATATCCTTGGCCGTAGTGCAGGGGTGATTCGATGATGTGGATTATTTATTAAGCTGAGTCCCAGCGATAAAAGTGATGAAAAACCTTCTAAATCATAAAAGATAGTAGATTTTATTCTCTACTTGACTCTTTTAATGGATTGCTTGTTCCGCTGCAGTTAAACTTGATGGTTGTTATATTGTATCAGTTTAACACTGTTGAAGGCTAATGATAATATATTCTGCATTATCTTAGTCATAATATTTCCTACGGGGCTAGTTGAGCTAATCCTTTTACTTTTATTGTTCTCTTCAGGAAATGAGAATGAAGCAGGGACTAGTCGGGGAACGGAGTGATGGACCAGATGATAACATTAGTAGTCCTCACTATTCTGTGAAATAGTGTAATAATAATTGTAATAAGGACTCCTTTTGAATTTGTATAATCTTTAGTAGACAATATTTGTATTCAAACTCACAGTTTATATTTTGTCGTCTTGTACACGACAATTGTATTATTAAGTTGTATTTGAATTTATGTACCATGTAAGTGGAGACCCAAGATGGGTGACGTATACCTAAATTTGGGGGCGTCACATCATCCTCATGTTTATATTATATTGAAAGTCATCTGTGGCCTGTAGTTCATAGATGGACTTGGTATGATTATGACTAGGGATTATTCGGTGTAATCATGACCGTAATGTTACAAATGATGTGGTAAAAGTCCTCATTGGCCCGTAGTGCATTGATGAACAGTTGTTGGCATGATCATGACCATTAATGAATACACGAATGTCCTTGGCCCGTAGTGCATGAATAATTTGTGGTCGTGATACTAAAGAATATCCTTGGCTGTAGTGCAGGGGTGATTTGTTGATGTGGATTATTTATTAAGCTGAGTCCCAGCAATAAAAGTGATGAAAAACCTTTTAAATCATAGAAGATAGTAGATTTTATTCTCTACTTGACTCTTCTAATGGATTGCTTGTTCCGCTGCAGTTAAACTTGATGTTTGTTATATTTTATCATTTTAACACTATTGAAGGCTAATGATAACTTATTCTGCATTATCTTAGTCATAATATTTCTTACTGGGCTAGTTGAGCTCACCCTTTTAATTTTATTGTTCTCTTCAGGAAATGAGAACGTAGCGAGGACTAGTCTGGGGGAGCAGTGATGGCCCTAGATGTTTGCATTAGTAGTCCTCACTATTCTGTGAAATAGTGTGATAATAATTGTATTGAGAACTCCTTTTGAGTTTGTATACTCTCTAGTAGACAATATTTGTATTCAAACTCACAGTTTATGTTTTGTCGTATCATGCACGCACAGGTTGTATTATTAAGTTGTATTTGAATTACGTACCATGTATTTGGCGACTCAAGATGGGTGATGTATACCTGTTTTGGGGGCGTCACAATTGGTATCAAAGCCTAGGGATATGATCCCTGGTTAAGATGTGAGAATAGAACTAGGAAGGGAGAGACGGGAAATTCCTTCGCTAGTATGACCTACCTAAGTTTTTGGTATTTAATTGGTCGGTCAGAATATAGGGATAATATGTTACATATCAATTAACCTTTTGTTTTGTGGCAGTATCTGAAAATGACATCCGAAAATGTTGAGAATAGCAATGGAGCATAAAGCGACAGAGTTGATTCACCACATATCAATAATCAGGATAATGTGCATCAGGAAGGCGACAATCCTCATGTAAACAACAACACTAACCAAATGATGAATGATGGAATGTTCAGAGGCTTTATGCAATTCATGCAACAGCAGGCGAGAGTGGCTCCTGTACAAAATGTAGGTGGAAACACTGGAAACTCTCGGGCGGTCATCGCTAAACAGTTCAAGGAGCTGGGACCATTGGAGTTTATTGGAGAGCCAAAACCACTTAAGGCGAAAGCATGAATAAAGCAGATCACCAAGATATTTGATGTCTTGGGATGCTCCGAGGAGCAAAAAGTTTCCTTCACTTTTTATGTTGCGAGGAGAGAGAGATTCTTTGGTGGGAATCAGAAAGCGACTTTCAACCTCGCCGTGACCAAGATGTCTTGGGAAAAGTTTCAAGAACTATTCAGCGATAAGTACTTTCCCGAAAGTATTCGTCATATAAAAGAGATATAATTCATCAAGTTGGAGCAAAATAATATGATCGTGTCGCAGTATGAAGCCAAGTTTGCCGAGTTGTCCCGGTTCATCCCCCACTTGGTGGATAATGAAGAAGAGAATGACACGGATATTTTAAGAGGTTTGAAGCCGGAGATACGTCAACATCTTATTTCTCATAAACTGTGTTTGTATTCAGATGTTGTAAATAGGGCTCATTAGTGGAGCGCGATAACGAGTCAATGCAACCAAAGGAGAAGCGATCATCGAAGCGGTGACAACAAGCGTGGAGGAATCAACGGGCCGGAAATGGTAACCACTTTGGTGGTAATCAGGGCCAAAACAATAAGAATGAACATTTCAAGAAGAGGAGATTCAACAATGATGGAAAGACGTTAGCACCAAAGACCGTTGTTAAGGAAGGAGAAACGACCACCTATCATATGCTTTAAATGCGGAGGGAGGGACACATCACCCAAACCGCTGCTGCGATCAGTCAAAGCATGTTATAATTGTAGAAGAGAAGGTCATTTAGCCCAATTTTGTCATTCACCGAAGACAAGTTCAGCTAGGATGGAGGCACCAGAGGCCGTCCCAGAAAAGTCAAAGTCGGTAATGCAAGGAAGAACGTTTGTTGTGACCTCCCAGAAAGCAAGGAACCCGAATGAGGTCATCACGGGTAAGCTTATCATAAACTCTAGCGAAGTCTATACTTTATTTGATACCGGTTCTACCCATTCTTTTATTTCTCCTACTTGCGCTCAACGATTAAATTTGACTCCGGAGAAATTAGACTTTGACTTATCTGTGGAAACTCCGTTGGGAGAAACCTTCATTACATCCACTGTGGTTATAAGTCTTGTTTGGTTCAAATCGGTAACGCACATTACTGTCAATCTTATTTCTTTAAAAATACTTGCGTTTGACGTAATTCTAGGGATTGATTGGTTAACTACTCATCATGCAAAAATTGATTGTTTTCATAAGGTTGTTAGTTTTCATATTCCTAATCAACCTATTATGAGAATTCAAGTGACCAAACCATTAAAATCAATCACGGTCATTTCAAGCCATAAAGCTATTCGTTTATTGAAAAATGGGTGTCAAGATTTCTTAGCTCATGTCATAGATTTCAACAAAAATACGTCAGTTTTGAACGATATTTCTATTGTTAATAAATTTCCTGACGTATTCCCTGAAGAATTTCCTCGCCTACCCCCAGAGCGTGAAATTGAATTTTGTATCGACCTTGAACCTGGTACAAAACCCATTTCCAAAGCCCCATATCGAATGGCTCCTATTGAACTTCAGGAGTTAAAGACCCAATTGAAGGAATTGTTAGACATTGGTTTCATTCGTCTTAGTACGTCTCCTTGGGGTGCTCCTATTCTATTTGTGAAGAAGAAAGATGGGAGTATGCGACTTTGTATTGATTATCGGGAGTTGAATCATGTCACCATCAAAAATAGGTACCCATTGCCACGTATTGATGACTTGTTTGACCAGTTGCAAGGAGCCAAATTCTTTTCAAAGATTGATCTTCGTTCTAGATATCACCAATTGAAGATTAGAACCGATGACATTCCAAAGACGGCTTTCAGAACTTGGTACGGGCATTATGAATTTCTAGTCATGTCCTTCGGATTGACTAATGCTCCTGCTGCCTACATGGATATGATGAACTGAGTATTCAAGGAATATTTGGATCACTTTGTGGTCGTCTTTATTGATGACATCCTTATTTATTCCAAAAGCCGTGAAGATCATGAGCAACACTTGAGGCTGACACTCCAAAAGCTTCGTGAATACAAGCTTTATGCCAAGTTGAAGAAATGCGAGTTCTGGCTTGAGTAAGTAGCATTCCTTGGGCACGTAGTATCAAGTCATGGAATATCTGTTGACCTGGCAAAGATTGAAGCCATTCAAAGCTGGGAGCAGCCTAAATCAATGACCGAAGTACATAGCTTTCTCGGTTTAGCTGGTTATTATCGGAGATTCGTGGAAGGATTTTCTCGAATCGCTACTCCATTAACTCAGCTGACTCGAAAAGATACAAAGTTCTGGTTGGAGCGAAGAATGTGAGAAGAGTTTTCAAGAACTCAAGAGGAGACTCATTTCAAATTTTGTTCGACAATACCATCCGGCTCGGGAGGATTTGTCATCTACGGTGATGCTTGAAGCAAAGGGTTGGGATGTGTTCTCATGCAACATGGGAAAGTCATAGCCTATGCCTCAAGACAACTCAAAGAATATGAGAGGAATTATCCTACTCATGATCTAGAGTTAGCAATTTGTTGTCTTCGCACTTAAAATTTGGAGGCATTACTTGTATGGGGAGAAAGTGGAGATCTTTACTGGATCATAAAAGCCTCAAATATTTCTTCACTCAAAAGGAACTCAACATGCGACAACGACGTTGGCTTGAGCTATTGAAAGATTATGATCATACCATCCAATACCATCCTGAAAAGCGAGCGTGGTAATGACGCATTGAGTAGAAGATCATATGCAAGTACGAGTGCGATATTGTCGTATGAATGCCCATTTTGTGTGACTTGCAAAGGATGGAGATAGAGTTAAAAACTCGAGGGACCCATGTGATGATGGCGAATATCTGAGTAGAACCGACTTTAATTGATAAAGTTAAAGCGCTGCTCAAGCTCTGAGACCGGAGGCGATGCGTATGAGAAAGAAAGTGCAAGAAGGTCTTATGCCGAAAGCAAGAATCGATGAAGAAGGAATACTTCGAGTCAACTCCAGACTTTGTGTTCCTAACGACCCTGATTTAAAGTATAAAATCATGATGGAGACACAACACACCGTTTGCAATCCATCCTGGGAGTACCAAAATGTATCATGATCTTCGACATACATTTTTGTGGAGCAATATGAAGAAGGAGATAGCGGAGTTTATCTCAAGGTGTTTAACTTGTCAACGAGTCAAGGCGGAGCATCAAGTACCAAAAGGTCCATTGCAACCACTTAAAATTCCAGAATGGAAGTGGGAGCACATTACCATGGATTTCGTTACTGGTCTTCCCAAGGTTTCTCAAGGCATAGATGCAATTTGGGTCATTATTGATAGATTGACCAAGTCTGCTCACTTCTTACCTATACGAGAAACTTATACACTTGAACGTCTTGCTTGTATGTACATAAATGAGATTGTAAGATGCGCATGGTATGCGGTATCCATAGTTTCGATCGAGACCCAAGATTCACTTCACAATTTTGGGTTAGTTTGCGAGAAAAGCTATGGGCACGGATTTACGTTTTAGCTCGGCATATCATCCTCAGACGGATGGACAGTCGGAGAGGACTATTCAAACTCTTGAAGATCTATTAAGACTCTGTGTCCTTGATTTCAAGGGAAGTTGGGACAAGTTTTTGCCATTAGTGGAGTTTTTCTACAACAACAGTTATCAAGCAAGTATTGGCATGGCTCCATTCGAAGCGTTGTATGGGAGAAAGTGTCATTCTCCAGTATGCTGGGATGGGGTGGGTGAAGCAATGTTATTGGGACCGGAGTTAGTACGTATGACTACAGAAAAGATTCAAACGATTCAACAACGTATAAAAATTTCACAAGATCGACAAAAGAGTTATGCTGATCTTCATCGAAAGGACGTAGAATTCGATATTGGAGATCATGTGTTGTTACGTATTGCTCCATGGAAAGGAGTTACGAGATTTGGAAAGAGAGGAAAGCTCAATCCTCGATTCATTGGCCCATTTTTAATTCTTGAGCGAGTGGGAAGCGTGGCTATATATACTTCGCCTACCGCCAAGTATGTCTCAGTATTCATAATATTTTTCACATATCTATGTTACGTAAATATGTGAAAGACCCGAACCACATTATTGAGTTAGAACCAGAAGAGATAGAGGAAGATTTAACGTATGAAGAGTTACTGTTAAAATCTTGGATAAGAAGGATCATGTTCTACGCTCGAGGTTATACCTCAAGTCAAAGTTTTGTGGAGAAACCACGATGTGGAGGAAATGACTTGGGAGTTAGAATCGAGATGAAGTCAAGGTATCATCATCTCTTCGACATACCGTATATGTACCACGATTTCGAGGGCGAAATTTCATAAGAAGGGAGGTTGTAAGACCCTGACTTTTATGAATAAAGAATAATTTTCTCGAATTATATTTTGAATATTATGGTATTGATTTGATATAATGTTATAGTTGTAGGTAATATTTATAAATTTTGCAAAGTACACAAGTTGTTATATAATATTCGATTGGTGGGGAATATTCGTTTTAATAGGAAATATTATAACTAATGACAATCATTGGTGGACCTAGCAATGTAATTATTGTCGGATCGAGAAAGCGACAAAAATACTTTATGAAAATAATGGCGGAGGTATTACTGAATTAAAAGCTGTTGAACTACCAGTAGTAAAAGTACGATGTCTGGCGTAGTTGCACGATGCTTACAAGGTATTGATTATTGATGTTTACGTGAGAAGTCACTCGGTTATACTCAATTATTGCTACGATAATTCTTGCATCATATCTCTCATATTATTGATTCAATTATTATTACGATATCATCGCATTATATGATATATTATTAAATCAATAATTGAGACGGCAAAATTATTCATATTATTATTTGCAATATTGACAATGTCTAGAAGTTACATCGAGGAGAGGTTTGATCACCTAATTGCGGCGCTTGATAAGGAGAAATCTTTATCGGAAAGCCCTCTTTCACAGGAGCGACACGATTGTTAAATATTATGAATTATAATATTAATGATGAATAAGTTCGTGTTGATTAAAGATGAATTTTATAGTTCCATTGTGTTGGACTTATTTGTGTTAGTATAATTGATGTCTGGAGGATATATTGTTCAATTGGGTATTCGGGACACTTTTTGTGTTTGAGTTCTATTCACGAGTTACTATTCACGAGTTACTATTCACCCGTAAGATATATTTCTTTTCGGTCCAAATCATTTTTGGGTACAATATTATTCTATGAGGAGATGTGCTAATTTTTCAGACCGTTGATTGAAGATATAATAGTAAATCAATATGGACCGCTGGTGGAAGTTATAATAGTAAATCAATATGGATCGCTGGTTTAAAGTTTTAATAGTAAATCAGTTTGGACCGTTGTTTTAAGTTTTAATAGTAAATCAATCTGGATCGTCCGCTTAAAAGTAAATCAATCTGGACCGTTCATAAGTTAGTTACTATGCAGTCCATTCTTCTATAAATAGAAGCTCATTCCTTCATTATTTCTTACGAATTCACTGAAACTCTAGAGAGAGAATTACAAGAGAACCTATAGAAAAGTATTCTTCTACTTCCCTACTCTTATATTCAGTTTCTTTTACGGTAATGGGTATTATTTATTTTGTATTCATGAAGAGAACTTCTGTTATTCCATTATTTATTATTACATTGGAATAACTCAGATATCTGTGAGCTACCCTATACTTGGTGAAATTCTTACATTATTTCATTCTTTATTATTCGTCGAATATCACATCATGCGTTCTTGGGACTGGTTCCATTATTTATTATTCGTTGAATATCCTATCTCGAGCGCGTTTATCTTGGGACTGGTTCCATTATTTATTACATTGAAATATCATGTATACATGCATTTTACGCTTGGGACTGGTTCCGATTATTTATTATTTCTGTTGGAATAACTTGCTGTCTGTGATCTATCGCATGCATGGTGATTTCTTTTGTTATTCCATTCTTTATTATACTCGGTTGGTTAAAACTTTGACTTCTATACTCCATGAAATTAGTGGAATATCTTTTTGATATTTGCGCTTCATCCAATATCTTTTCATGAAAATATTCTTCCGAGCATTCTTGAATTTTACTCAAAGCAGCGATATCATGTTGACAATTTGGGACGTTATCATTTCTAGATAAATTAATTTTGAACTTATTTTATTGAATTCTTATATCATTGTCATCATCCTCATGTTTATATTATATTGAAAGTCATCACATGGCTTCAGAAGTGCATAGATGGACTTGGTATGATTATGACCGAGGATTATTCAGTGTAATCATGACCGTAATGTTACAAATGATGTGGTAAAAATCCTCATTGGCCCGTAGTGCATTGATGGACAGTTGTTGGCATGATCATGACCATTAATGAATACATGAATGTCCTTGGCCCGTAGTGCATGGATAATTTGTGATCGTGATACTAAAGAATATCCTTGGCCGTAGTGCAGGGGTGATTCGATGATGTTGATTATTATTAAGCTGAGTCCCAGCAATAAAAGTGATGAAAAACCTTTTAAATCATAGAAGATAGTAAATTTTATTCTCTACTTGACTTTTCTAATGGATTGCTTGTTCCGCTGCAGTTAAACTTGATGATTGTTATATTTTATCAGTTTAACACTGTTGAAGGCTAATGATAACTTATTCTGCATTATCTTAGTCATAATATTTCTTACTTGGCTAGTTGAGCTCACCCTTTTACTTTTATTGTTCTCTTCAGAAAATGAGAACGTAGCAGAGACTAGTCGGGGAACAGAGTGATGGTCCTAGATGTTTGCATTAGTTCGTAGTCCTCACTATTCTGTGAAATAGTGTGATAATAATTGTATTGAGGACTCCTTTTTAGTTTGTATACTCTCTAGTAGACAATATTTGTATTCAAACTCACAGTTTATGTTTTGTCGTATTGTACACGACAATTGTATTATTAAGTTGTATTTGAATTCTGTACCATGTATTTGGCGACTCAAGATGGGTGATGTATACCTGTTTTGGGGGCGTCACACACACACACACACACACACACACACACACACATATATATATATATATATATATATATGAGTTTTAATCCATGACAAACGTTTGCTATGGGCACTGTTCAGCAATCAAGTTGATTACCGTTGATCTGGACAATGTAAGACCACGATTCAAAATACGTAAATACCTCCTGCCGCTACAGGCTGTAGCGACAATCACCTGACTCCAAAATCCGGATGCCAAATTACTTTAGTGCCTCTCTTCTTTTAGTTGCATCTCTTTTAGTTTAATAATTTTATAATAATTTTAGTTTACTAATTTTATTAATAAAAATAATTTACGTATCAGTTTAAGTAATAATTTTCGCTTAAAAAATTTATTAGTAAAAATAATTTATGTACCTTCTTTTAGTTGCATCTCTTTTAGTTTAATAATTTTATAATAATTTAATTTACTAATTTTATTAATAAAAATAATTTACGTATCAGTTTTAATAATAATTTTAGTTTTACCTTTATTTTAGTATACAATTACATTTTGCAACATAACAATACTTGATGAATGTGCATTTTTATAATAATAACATTATATATAATTATAAAATTATTAAACTAAAATTACTATTTGTAATACTTTTATAGTAATTTTAGTTTAATAATTTTATAGTAATTTTAGTTTACTAATTTTATTAATAAAATAATTTTATTAAACTAAGTTTTGATGGTAAACTAAAATTAGTTTAATAAAATTATTAAACTAAAATTATTATTAAATTGATCGTAAATTATTTTTATTAATAAAATTAATAAATTAAATTACTATAAAATTATTAAAACTAAAAGAGATGCAACTAAAAGAAGGTACGTAAATTATTTTTACTAATAAATTTATTAAGCTAAAATTATTACTTAAACTGATACGTAAATTATTTTTTTTAATAAAATTAGTAAACTAAAATTACTATAAAATTATTAAACTAAAAGAGATGCAACTAAAAGAAAGGAGTGCCTTGCCGCAACAGGCTCTAGCGGCAAGGAGTTAATATATTTATAATTAATATGGAGGGGCATTAAAGTAATTTGGTATTCGGATTTTGGAGTTAGGTGATCGTCGCTATGAACACATTGTAAGCGGCAAATATATGAGGTATTTACTTTTGAATCGTGGCTTACATCATTGTCAGATCAATCAACAGAATCAACTGGTTCTTCAGTCAAAATACCATAACAAACGCTTGCCACATGATTAAAACCCTATATATATATATATATATATATATATATATATATATAACGGATGTTTACGTTAATTTTTTAATTATCACTTATGTGAATAAATATTATTGATAATTATTTTGAAGAGGGTATAATAATTGACGTCCTCTTATAATTTTATCCAATCTCATCTATTAATAAATTTGACAATGGTAAATCAACAACAAATTAATTAACAGTAGATTCAAAATAACATGCAGTTTATGTCTTGCAAAAACCTATTCTGATATAAAAAGGTCAAATTCATTAAGAAAGTTGGCAATGAAATAAGCAACATAAAGAGAAATAGGCCTTCTGTAGCGAATGGAATAAACTTTGTTAATATTTTATTTAAATCAGGATGTTTTGGGTAATTCACCTATGCGCACTATTTAATAGTGGCAGATAGCCATTTTTTTTTAAAAAATAAAATAAAATTGGCTATTCTTTTTTTCAATGGACAGCTAGAGATCTACTTGCCCTAATATATATATATATATATATATATATATATATATATATATATATATATATATATGGGATTGGATCATTCGCATTTTATTTACTTTTATTCAACTCATTTTAGCTCACCTTTTAGCGGCGGATCCGACGATCGTTAAATTAGGTCATACAACCGTCGTCTATACTTTTAGCTGACGGACAACATATAACGTCGCTAAAAGTATAGACGATTATATTGTATGAATCCGGAACCGTCATCTGTCTATCTCAAAAGAGGTGAGCTCAGTGAGAGATGGATAAGGTGAGCTTAAGATCTGTGGAACCTCTATATATATATATATATATATATATATATATATATATATATGGTTTCATCCACAAAGAACGATTTCTTTGTGGAGCAACTCCTTTTTGGTTTGTGAATTTTTTTTTTTTTGCTCGGTAGAAATTTTACAAGGCTAAAAGAATTGCTCCACAACAATTCGGTCGTGGATGGAACCCTATATATATATATATATATAGAGAGAGAGAGAGAGAGAGAGAGAGATTCATAGGACATAGGATCTTTGTATTCAGGGGCGGACCTGCCTTAGGGCAGGGGGGGGCACCTGACCCCATTGAATTTTCAGGGGGCAAGGGTCATATTAGGAGGAAAAAAATTTAAGAGGGTCATATTAGGGAAAAAAAATTAAGAGGGTCTAAAGTGAACATGTATACTAAGAAACATGACCCCACTGTATTATGTTATATATATACTAAGTGAGCAGACACTAGGCAACAATCCCTAATTCCCAAATCCCACTAAGTCATTAAGCCAACTTTTCTATTCTTCTATATTGTGGATATAGAGAAACGATTCAAATTTTTCGAGTATAGAAGGAATTGGGGAATTGACTCAAATGTTGGTTCACAAAAAGAAAGGATGATGTATATTCTCAAGTCTATTTATTGTTGAAATTGGTTCTACTTTTTGTCTTCATTCTTCTTCATTCGTTAAAAAACATCATTTCATTATAAATATCGTGAATAATTAACTCCATAACCAAATGGGAGATGAATGAATGAATATTTGTTTAAGAATATACATTGAAAGCGTGATATTTTTGTAACTATTAAAAATGAGGCTATATCATGCAACAATTTCAAGCAATGAAACCTCGAAAAATGTTATTATAAATAATATTTGAGGATTGTTTAGTTTTATAAGTTATTTTATAAAATTTTTATTTGTAAGAAATTTTTTTTCCGAGTTTGATCCCACTGAACTATTTGTCTGGATCCGTACCTGCTTGTATTACGATTAGATCGAACTAGCATCCTCTCTATTATGTCTTTTTTTTATCCAAATTTTCAATTCATACGTTCAGAAATGAGCAGTGGCGAAAGTAGACAATTATACCTAGCCTCTTCTCAGATATCTATGACACAAGTCATGACAATTATTTAGGATAAATTTTATTAAGTCGTTAAATATAATATTAGCGTCATTGCGAGAAATTAAAAGATAAGTATAATGAAGAAGATTCTCTTTCGACACTATATATTAAAGACTATTTTTTCTAATAATCACTCTATTTAATCCCATAAAACTATTTATTATCATTTTTAAATAGTCTACGTCTGTAGAAAAATGTGACGGGAGGGGGAATAGCTTAGTCAAGAAGTAAGTAGCACGTTGGTTTCGCATATATAGACAGCTAGCTAGGGATGTACATCATAACATCAATATATATATATATATATATATATATATATATATATATATATATATATATATACACGTTTTGTTTAGGAAGAAGAATTTGTTAAATAAATAAAAATTAACAGAATTTAATTAAACAATGATCAGTAGTATATTAAAAAAAGGCTGCTTCTCCCCCCAGAAAGTCTGAAGCAAAACGGCGGCTTTGCTTTGAATAGAAAGTAAGCAATGCATAAGAAAGCAAAGCAAATCATATGAAGTAACCTTTCTTCTCTTCCAAAGCCAATATATATATATAGAGGGTGCATACCATTTTTACAATGTTTTCTCTTGTACATTATCCATTTTAGACCAATTTAAAGAGAGGATGATTCTTCACTAAAGCCAATTGCATGTCCTATTAAATTTGAAAATATTGACCTAAAAAACTAGGATTATATATAGAGTGATGCTACAGACACAAACTATACTATAAATATTTTACAAACTGCTGATGTGGCCTACTCCACTTCAGCATATTGATCAACAAATTGTTTCAATGCAGTCTTCGCCCCGCACAATATACTGAGGTGGAGTATGTCACATTAATAATCTGTAAAATGTTTGTAGAATAGTTTGTGTTTCTAGCATTATTCTTATATATATCTTATATTTTGAGATGAGAGAGAAGTATGATTTATGCAATTTAAAATTTTCATTACAAATTCAAATAGTTTCACAATATAAACTACTCAAATATTGTGATTGGTATTAAGATAATGACACGTCATTATTGAAATATTTATAGCGATAAAATTATATCACTAGTTAATACACTGACAATGTGTTAAATTTTAATTTTATATTATTTTATGTAGCGGAATATAATTGCACGATCTATCACTAACCTGTGTAGACTAGCCTAATAAATCCGTTGGACCACCTCCATACCTAAAAGCTTAACCTATTAAGTTCATACTTCACCATAATTATTAACCTATCTATACCCTTAAATTGATATGATATGGAATTCATGTAAAAATATCACATCATTTTATAGCTTTTAAGTACTATCTACCGTGAAAAATGGGGAATACACATAAAATTATTGGTGGTATGTTATTACGCGGAGTATATGTACATGTCATGTCGCTTTCTAATTAATGCGATAATGCTTAAACTCTTTTTTAATAAAACAGATAAAGGCACTAATTATTAAGTTACCGGAAAATATCGTAATAATTAATTCAATCCTTTAACATAAATAGGAAAAAAAACAAACGTAGAACATATAGAAAACAATAATATTGCTTACATTATTTGGAATCCATGATGAACGCAGCATAATTGAACTCTTCTGGATGAACAAGGTCTTACTCCCGATGCCGGGCTCCATGAGAAGCCTCAATAACCTTTATGCTGCGTTTGAATCCAAAGAATGAAATAAAATGATTTTATGTTTGGTGAGTATTATCATATAATTGGTGGGATCTTTGTTCTCACCCTTTATTCAGTTTCACACCGCTTCACCCTTTAGCGATGACGGACGACGATTATTCGGGTCGTCGCTATATCGTGAATAATTGCCTTAGCTTTTGTAGATATACAACATATAACGATGGATCGAACATATATGATTGACGAATAAAATTGCCGTGAAATTCGTTAAAAGGGTGAGCTAGATAAGGGGTGAATTTAAGATCCTGACCGATCATATAATAACAAAATTATCACATATATTCATTTTATTGGAATTGATTTTAAAGGCATGAAATGAATTTTAATTCTATCGGAATGATTTATTCTCCAAAATAATTATTAAATACATTATTTTTATTTTATTCATTTCCTTATTTCATTCCCTCAATCTAAACGCAGCAGCAGGTAATATGAAATTCTTATCAAGGGAGACGATCTAGATCTTTATTCATATTAAACCTGATTAGTAACCCTAATGGGTCTACTCATCACAAGCCCAAAAGGTTACTTAAATAATTCACACTGACCAACTCATATTAGACTTAATTAAAGTCCATGCATGTGTTATACTTAATTAGATCAATTGATTAGCCTTATTTAATATATACAATTAATATTATCCCATAAAATAATATTATAATTTATAATATATATGAGATTGATGTTCTCCTACGGAAAGAATAAAACAAGAAAAAGTGTCGTCTCGTCCATGATTCATGCCCTCAGAACAGTAAAAAAGATTATGGGTGTATCACATTCAAAAACATGTTCTAATATATAGAGGCCCTAACATGCTATGCAAAGTAATTTTATTAATAAAAATTTCATAATTATTAAAATACAATTTATTTAATAAAAATGATGATAACATATCAAACTTTGGCATTTTTGATTTTTCATCCATCCTTAATTAGATTATTTACTTTAGATAGTATTTTCTTTCCTTTTCTTCTATATGTTTTAATTTTTTATTGGAAATCTTGGGGACTTTAAAAATATATAAAATTTTAAAAGGTTAATTTATTTTTAAATTTATTGATCCTGCCAAATAATTATTTGAATGTGGTTAGCATGGAGTTAACTTTGGTCAATTGACCAATACAGTGTCGTTGACACGCATGCCTGAAGGTGGTCTCTCTGTGTCAACATTGTATTAATTAATTGACCAACTTATCATCCAGTTAATTTTTTAATAACCGCACGGATCCAAATAGTAATTTTTTATAACTGGATCCAAATTATTTATAATATATCTATCCATAATTTTGACCCCACTTAAAAAAAAATTCTGCCTTAAAACAAATTACCATCATCATCATCTTCTACACTGAGAGACCAGAAAATGTGTCAGCTGTCGATCAAACGCATGGCAGAACAGAGAGAATATTCATACAGATAAACCCTTCAAATTTGGGGTTTGCAATGAAAATAACTAGACTATATATATTCAAATATGAAATCATGCCGGACTTGACAGCTAGAAGATCAAACCTTCTCATTCAAGAAACCTAAGTTTGTAACTTTGTACCAAATATAGCTATATATTTTCCTTTACATAATTATACTGTATTATGTAGTATGCATGATTTACTGATTTAGGCAGCATTCAAAGATGTTATCCATCCACCAAGTTTAACTTCTAAGTATCATATATATATATATATATATATATATATATATATATATATATATATATATATATATATATGATACATATTCTGAATGGGTTTGAACACCGCTACTATACATATTATAAAAAAAAATAAAAATTTATCTGTGTTTTAACTTTATTTCAACAATATAAAATTATATATATATATATATATATATATATTACGACATTGAACACTATTATATTTAATTATCTGTTTTTAGTTTATTTTTATAAAATTATTTGTCTTTGTAAAGCGTTACAAAATATAAAATTATCTCTTTTCTTATTTTATAAAAAAAAAAATGATCTTATATTTTATATATATATATATATATATATATATATATATATAAAATAAAATAAAATGAATAATGGAAGGGCAACTTGGATCAAATTAAAAAATGGAGACTAGAACACCATTGTATTTTGGAGAATTAATAATAACGAAGCCTAATAAAAAGACTAGACTTTCTTATCATGATTTAGATGGAGAGGTTGGTGAGATAGTTTTAGTGTTTTAATTAATTAAGAGGCCTAAATATATTTACTTTAAAAAAGGCAAAAAAAAAACAAAGAAAGACTGATCATCAAGAATTAATTAAAAGGAAAGACATTAATAGAGTTTTAGCCACCATATATGCAAGTTCTTATGAAAATAAATAAAGAATGAAGATGTATATATTAATATATATGTATTCAACAAGAATCTCTCTGGTATATCCATAATCAATAGAAAATACAATCCGACAACCAAGTTCTAGATTTAATTAATATTCCTACGAAATAATTAATTAATATACAATGTTTTTGAAACTGTCAGGAACCTTCCCCTTTTGGACAAATTATCCTCAAACAGAAGAAGACAATTTGATCAAATGGAAGTTATCCTAGCTACCAATGGTTTAAATTAACAAGAGTTTAATATATAAAACAAAATAAAACAGTATACATATATAGTCACGTACACTTTATTCTTAAAAATGACTTTAGTAATTAACTCCAAAAAGAATCCAAATCTTCGTATCGATTGCCCTCATCCACTTCTTGCTTTGAGGAAATCTCCGTAGTCATGTCAGTGCTGAGTCCTGTGTCTTGTGATCGGCTGACAATTGATTGATTCGACGAGAACTGCTCCACCTTCAAGTACTGCCGAGATTCATTAGCGGTTTGCATTGAATTGCAGGCTGATCCCGAAATGTTTGGGATTGAGTTAATGATCCTTTGTTGGTGTGGGTACCCAACAGTACTTGAAGCAGCTTGATAGCGAATTGCGTTTTGGTACAATATGGAGTTTGGGTCAGTTTGGTAGTAGGCGGCGGTGGGGTTGAAAGTGTAGTTTTGTGGTTGCATTTGATCAAGTTGATGGCTGTTCATGCTTGGATATAATTTAAAGTCGTCGTCGTCTTGGGTATAATTAGTACCACTGATTTTGGTGTAGCAGGTTGAATCGTTTGGTCTTTCATTATTGTTGAAGTAAGGGGAATATTCCGGATGAGGTGCCAATGAAGGATTACTATCTAACAGACCTTCCACAAATGAGTTTATGCTTGTCAGGTCTCCCGTCGGACTTGTTTTGATTGTTCCGGTAGTGTTCTTGTGGACAACCCTACACACAACCCATTCATCCTGCAATATTTGAAATCATCATTCTCATACAAGATTAGTAGTAGCTCAACAATCAAATATTCCATTCTAGAAATGCAATTAATTCAAGTTACAGAAATTAATGACTAATTATATATGTACGGAACCAAACCAATAATTTTTATAAAATTAGCTTTTCATTTATTTCTCTTAAATGGAATTTTGACTTTTAAGAATATATCTTCTGATGACCGATTCAACATCCGATAATAATGCATTGGTTATATTTCATCTATTAACAAGTTTTGTCTTAATTCAAACAATTGATCATAACAAAAAATAAATAAATATGCATTGGTTATATATTTCATATATCAATTAATTTATAATTAACAAGTTCAAGTTGCGTAACAAACCTCTTGTCAATCTCTTTACATATGCTTAATTCTTTCAAAACTATTACTATCACAACATTCTAACAGAAATTAGTTGGGCATAAAATTTGTTAGGGAATTAAAATTTTCCTTTTTGTTCTTCATACAACAGAAAAAGTGGTCCCATAATACCAAAAAGGGTATATTAATTCTAAAGATAAAAAGAAAAAGAAGTAATTAAAATCCATTTGGGGTAGGTATGGTATGGTATATGGTATACCTTTGGTGACTTGGGGAAGTTGTGGTAAAGTCTAAATTCATGCATAACCCAATTAGATTTCTCTCCTTTAGGAGCTCTTCCTTTATAGAAAACAAGGGTTTTCTTCATCCCAATGATCAGCTGCTGCCGGTCTTTCCCTTTACCGTAAATCTCCTTATCTTTTCCGGTGGCTTTCCAGTAACCAGATTCCGTTGCTCGATTCGTCCTCATACCGGTCGGATACTTCCTGTCCTTCCGGCAGAAAAAGAACCATTCCTTTTCTCCCAGCTTCGCTTTCTCTGCGAATAATTAAATAAATGTACACATATTTATTATTATTATTATATAAATTTTAAACTGAAAATCCAAAAACACCCACAGAAATAATTAACAGCTTAATAATTTCATTAATTAATTACTTGGTAAATCCCATGGTTCACACTTGTTTAGATCAACTTCTCCGATTGCAGCTGCAGTGAAGCTGTTGTTGACCACTTTCTGGGACAGATAGTGAGTAATAATCTCCTCATCTGTTGGATGGAATCTGAAACCCGTAGGCAGATTCAAGAGCTCGTCGTCTTGATTAATATCTCCATCGTTAACAACAACTACATCAGCTCCTTCCATTAATATATATATTCTTGATTTAATTTTCAGTTGCAGAAAGCAAAATGAAATTAAATAAAAATACAGAAATATATATATATAGATCGATTGATGATGAAGAAGAATATTATGAGAGCTATGAATATCTGTTCGTTGGTAGGGAGATATTAATTTTTATGAAAAGCTAGGGACCATCAGATTAGAAAGAAGAAGCTAAGGAGAAGAAAACAAAATTAAGGTGGTCTAAATATATAGAGGATATATAAAGAAATACTATAGCTTCAAAACTTAACCACTAGCTCTAGCTAGTCAGCTAAGAATTAAGATACGTAGGCTCCAAGGCAACTTCCGGAGGAAGCCTTGTTTTGTTTTTTAGTTTTATTTTTATTTTTATTTTTTAGATGCATTAGCTCCATAAGTGTTTCAAACAACAAATTATGTAGTTGTAATGTGAAAGGGTAAAAAAGTCATCAGTTGTGAAATTAAAGGGGAGTTAGATTCTTTGTTTTGTTGACGGGGGAGGACTTGTCTTGACCTGATTAAATTCATATAGAAGAGCCTTACATTTGTGTAGTATATATAGATTTATATTTTACTTGTAAATTATTAGGTCGTTAAAGTTTTAAATGCAATTTTTCGTTACACACAGAACTTTTGTTATATAATTTTACTAATTTGACCGTATGCCAATTTCATTGTGTAAGTTGATTAATTGCGTAGTGGCCAAGACACGATTTGATGTCATATTAATTAAATTATCAAAAAATAAACTTTATATGCTAACCGGATCCCTCACTTTTATGCAATGATGTCATCTAATCATCATCTATTTATCTACAGCTACTTTGCAACCGAATAAAAACTTATGTGGAAAATAATATATGAAATGACATAACAGATGAAACATAAAATGTGATAACAGATTTGAATTTTCAGAGGTAGAGGACCCATGCATATAATATATATATATATATATATATATATATATATATATATATATATATATTATAAAGGATATGTGAATATAATGGGCTAGCTCTTGATTTTTCAGCCACTAAAGAATTAACAATAAAACACTAACTTGATAAAAATAGTCTATACTAACACTATGGAGATATCTCTGTAATTCAGCTTTTGAGTTTTCTGATATAACCTTCCAGTGTAAGTGTACATGTTTAACCGTGAGGAATATATATATATATATATATATATATATATATATATATATATATATATATATATATATATATATATATATATTGCAGAGCTAACCACTATAAAGTTTGTTAACATAAACATCTCAACTACAATTGGAAAGAGTTAGGATTTCAGCAATAATAGAGACCAACGGAGCAAGTCAAAGATATGATAATAAAACAGGCTAAGATTAAGGAGCTAGAAAATATTTTAAGATAAGCCTGTTAGAGTCCTTTCTTTAAACCAGTTACCCTGATAGAGTACTCCAATAGCAATCTGCCCAACTAATTCCTTAATATATTCTAATTCAATAACCGATTTAACACAATTTATTAAAAAGATAATTTCTAGCACTAAAAAAAACTCTTCGACTAGAAATACATTCATGCAATTGGGCCATCATCATAATAAACCATAATTAAATTAGCCCAACCAAAATCAATTTAGTCCATCAAAATATTTACATTCTCAAGCATATTGTGATCACTAAAATCACAAAGGATAAAATTAACATTCTCCCCTTTTTTGATGATGACAATATATTTTATCTTTAATTAACATGCTCCCCCTAACTATACGATTCTCCTTAATTTTATGTATATAAATGACATAAAGATCACATAACCTGTTATAACAGATGCAAATAGATAGACCATAATAACATATTATGAAACAGGATATGTAATGAATCAGTATATCTAACCATTATAACCAATATAATCAACATATATTGTGACGCCCACAAAATAAGTCCACACAACCTATTTTGGGTCGCCAGATATACGGTACAGAAATCAAATACAAACTTCATTTATACAACTATTAAACTGTCATGCAAAATACGACAACACATAAGCCATGAGTTTCAATACAAATAATAGTACTCACACTCCAAATTAATGATACTCTACATAAAAGTACAGTTGCTAACTGTTTTAAGAATTAAAATCTTTGGAAAATGCTCAAGGAAACCTTCATACATGGGAGACCATGCATTTAAGTTATAATAGATATCATAGGACTTGAGCATTAACCTTGGTTGACCCAATAGACCCCAAAGAAGAATGAGAAGATTACTATCCTGTTCATTCCAATGATGTGTATTTTTGGCGCTTTCATAGTCGGGTTCTCATCACCCTATTGTTGTTTACCAAAATTAATTATTAAGTGACGTATAAAATACGACACACACATCTTAAGTCCTCAATACAATATATATTGTCATGCTGATTTATAATGTATTGGGAAACTTTCACAGTCTCGGACTATCACACTATTCCCCTGTTATCCCCGCTCGACCCAACTACACTCTTACTACCTGAAAGAAATTGTGAAGCAAAAGGGTGAGCTCAACTAGCCCAGTAAAAAATATTATGACTAAGATAATATAGAACAAATTATCCTTAATCCTTAACAGGAAAAAATCTAATAGAATATAATAGACAACAAGCTTTAGATCAACAAAACTGCAGCGGAAACAACAATCCATTAGAAGAGTCAAGTAGAACATAATGTCTACTATCTCCTCAAAATTAAAAGTCCATCATTAATATTTCATCTCTGTACGTAATACCCATCAACAGTTCTTTGTTGTACCCAAGACAAACAGAACTTTCACCACCTGTCTTCACCTAAACCACCAAAGATTATAGTTAAATTCACAATTCATGTTTATAATAATGTAAATCAACAATTTGTCCTTGCCACAAAGGATAAAACACTCAATAATCATATCGTCATTTCAAATCAACGAATTATCCATGCACTACGGGCCAATGATATTCATCAGTATCACCAGTGGTCATGATCATGCCAATCAATTGTCTATCTTTGCACTACGGGCCAAAGATGTTCAACTGTAAAACCAATGATCAACAATCCATCTTTGCACTATGGGCCAAAGAGGACTTTCACCACATCATTTGTCTGTAACATTACAGGTCATGATTATACCAATATACAATTCCTTGTCATAATCATACCGATCAACAGTCCATCTATGCACTACATGCCAAAGATAACTTTTACCACATCATTAATTGTCTGTAACATTACAGGTCATGATTATACCAATACAAAATTTTTGGTCATAATCAAACCAATCAACAACCCATCTATGCACTACAGGCCAAAGACAAATTTACCACATCATTTGTCTATAATATTACATGTCATGATTATATAAATACACAATTTCTGGTCATAATCATACCAATCAATAGTCCATCTATGCACTACAGGCCAAAGATGACTTTCACCACAATATAAACATGAGGATGGTGACAATGATATAAGGAATCAATCAAGTGAGATCAAGGATAAATATTAGAGATTTATAATTCAATTTATCTAAAGTTCAAGAATGTCCAAATGGTCAACATGATAATCAAAACGTGGATTCAAATTCAAGAATAAGATTCATATATCAAAGATAATTTGGACAGAAAAGAAACCAATTTTGTCGTGAATAGTACCCCGTTATGCAAAGTACCTCAAATGAATAGTACCCTGTCATGCAAAGCACCTCGAATAAATAGTACCCCAGATAAATAGTACTCCGGTATGAATAGTATCGAATACGAAAGAAAACGATATCTCATGACGAGTATAAAAGAAATGATATCTCATACGAGTATAAAAGAATATATGAAACTGCAAATGGATTTTCACTCTTCATGCGGTAATCCGCGTAGACAGATCTTTTTCATAATTTAATAAAGAATGAATATGAATGATTATTCACCATGCATGCAGTAATCCGCGTAGACAGGTTACTCCCGCAGATTAATAAAGAATAAATATGAAAGATCATTCACCATGCATGCGGTAATTCGCGTAGACATAATACTCCCGCAGATTAATATAAAATGAATATGAAGCGTTATTCACCATATATGCGGTAATCCGCGTAGACAAGTTACTCCCACAGATTAATAAAGAATGAATACGAAGGGTCATTCACCATGCATGCAGTAATCCGCGTAGACATGTTACTCCCGCAGATTAATAAAGAATATAATAACAATCCTTATGAATATGAAAAAAATAACATCCTTTACGAATATGAAAAAAATAATACCCCTTACCATACGAAAAATAACATCCCTTACCTTACGAAAAATAACATCCCTTACCATACATGAAATAATGTCCCTTACCTTAGTAGAAGATTGGATACTGCAATAGTGAAGTAGCAGAATACTCTTCTTCTTTGTCTCTATAGTTTCTCTATCTAGAGTTTCAGTGAATTCGTAAGAAATAATGAAGGAATGCGCTTCTATTTATAGGAGAATGGACTAAATAGTAACTAATTCATGAACGATCCATATTAATTTACTATTAAGACGGAAGATCCATATTGATTTACTAGTAAAACTTAAAGCAACGGTCCATACTGATTTAATATTATAACTTTTAACCAGCGGTCCATATTGATTTACTATTATTTATAACTTCAACCACCAATGGTTTGAAAAATTAGCATATCTCCTCATGGAATAAGAAGCCAAAATTGTGACAACCCGAGAAATTAGAAAATTATTAAAATCTTAAATGATTGGTTTAAGGTCAAATAATAGACCTAAACAGAGAATAAGTGTATGTGTTTGATGTTTTCAGAAAGGAATTTTGAGGATTTAAAATTTCTTTTAGTGAATTATTCAGGATTAAGGGTATGTGTGTATATATTCTGTGATTACGGTATCATGTGTACAGAATGTGGTTAAGGGTCAAGTGTTGACCAAATAAATTATATCTGTGTCAAACCCTAATAGTATATATTAAGAACGTCCACGTTCAGTTATAAAATTATTACGTTTTATAAGAAACCCTAGAAATCGGTTCTGGAAACCCTAATTTCAGTTCCGGGAATCCGAAACCCTAATTCGATATTTGAAAACCCTAATCCGAGAAATTATCGGATAAGTATAATGCTTAAGTGCTATTAATTATAATATTAATTAGGGTAAAGCTTAATTAATTAGCAAACCCTAATTTGTAATTTTTGAACCCTAATTGTTCGTTAGAACCCTAATGTATGATTATGGAATTAATTGCTAAACTAGCAATATTAATTAGGAAATATTAATCCTAATCGATTAAAGTCATAATGTAATTGAGAAATTATATTATAATTTGAGTATGTTATATTATATTTTATATAATTTATATATCAAATATGGGTTATATAAATTATAGGATTCCAAGAGGTAAAATAAATTAAGGAGATTTATGTAGTAACTTATTTGATTAAATTAAGTTACTAAGATTGAGTAATTAAATAACTTAAAAAATATGGAAGTGAATTATAAAAGTTAAGGGGAATTATGCGAGTTAAGAAAACCTTAGGGTTAAAAAGTTAATATTTGAAACTTAAGAAAATATCTTAAGGAATATGCTAAGGAATAAAAGAATATTCGAGAATACGCTAAGAATATGCCAAGGGTGATTTTGCAAGCTTTTTTAAAGACTAGGGGAAGACTAGAAGATTTAAGTTGGGTGACTAACTTATAAAAATTGAAAGTAACTTCTATATAAGCAAAATCAAAATTTACTTATATTCATTTTAGCCAAATTGGCTAAGTTTAGAGAGAGAGAGAGAGAGAGAGACAAGAGAGAGAGAGAAGATGAGCTAGGATTATCATGTAGCAAGCCAAGAACAACACCCCAAGATCCATGTCATATCTTTGAAGAAGAAAGAAAATCAAAGCAAGGTATAAGAATTCTTAAACACAAAACTCTAATTAGTTTATGTGTTTGATTTTTGTCAAAATAATGAGTTTTGATCTTCAAAACTCTAGATCTACATGATTTAGAGTGTTTTATGTGTGGATCTATCTATTTTATGTTTCAAAAGATAGATCAAAAGCAAGAAAAGTGAAGCTAGGTTTTTAAGGTGTAGGAAATCTTATTTTTCTTACTCTTGAATGTGTTTAATCTTGTATTTGATTTTTGGTTATTTTGAACCATGAAGTTTATGATCCTGAACATGAGAACTATAGATCTACATGATATATGATGTTTTATGGTTAGATCATGCCATTTTTAGGGTCGACAAGCTTGATCAAGAGAAAGAAAAGCAAAACAGTTTTTTTAAAAATGAATTGGTAACTGCTGCCCCTAAACAGTAAATTCCGAATTTGTTTGGATGGTCTAAAAATTCTGGACTTTTGATATGTTGTAGTACACTCAATAAGCTTTCCATAGACTCTGAAACGGACTAAATCCGACATCGGAGGAGAGAGTTATGAAATTTCTCCCAAACTACTCAAAGTTAAGAAAACTGTTAGAAGGACAGTTTTGAACAGCCACTTCCGGGCTAATTTCTAGGAGCTTAACATGTCCAAATATGGATTGTGATAGATGAAAACTGTAGTTCGGAAAGATAGGAATCCAACAAAATTGACGGATCATTAATCGGAGTTATAGATTTCATTTTATTTAAGTTTTGGTAAAGGACTCCAAAACTGCATATGTGCAAAAGTAAACTGCCAAAAGTTTTCCGGAGGCTGTTTCGGTAATTTATTTTGTGAGAAAAATTCCGGGCTTTCGGGAAATGAAAATATGTGGTATTATGTAGCTCGTGTCCAAAAATGAGCTAATTCCGAGTTAAAACGGCCAAGTTATGACTATTCTAATTTTTGTGATTTTCCGACGGAAATCGCTATAACCAGAGTTCTACAACTCCGATTGCCACGAAATTTAAAATGGAGCATCACGTTAACATATATAAGGTTATGTCAAAAGATGGGCATCTCTGGAGTTAAGCACGAGGTAGCTAATTTTCTTAAGTCACGCACTATTTATGATTTTTTGAAAAATAGTAAAAGAAATTGAAAAATTATGGAAAAATATTTTTATGTATGAAATACATGTATATATGTTTTACCAAAGGATAAAAAATAATAAGTTGATTTGGTATTTTCGTGAAAAAGAATAGTGATTTGGGATCTTTGAAATAAAATCCGCCTTCTTGAAATGGTATTTTCGGTTTACTAAGATGTTATCTAATTTACTAGGATAACATATAAAATGAATAACTTATAAGTATAAGTTATGATGTGATTAAAAGAATATCAAGGTATAATAATAATATTAAGACTTAAAACTAATGTCTAATACTTAACTATATGTTATGACTAACCGAAAGATCTATTATAGGTTTATATATGTCAGATAGATCGATAGGATTATGTGTTTAAGTTATTTTATAACGGTGATGATATTATTCTAATATTGAGATCTATATTATTAATATTAGGTCTTCAAGAGAAGCGTATTATATTCGTTACTGTAATCAATCTGCCTGTGCAAGTTTTTCAAGTTCTTTTACTTAAACTCTTTTAAGAGTGGTTTCGCATGATATGCTTATGAATTGTACTACTGTACATATTTCATGTATTCATCAGTATGAAAGGTCGATCACCTTCATTACCTACCGGATTCGAGATATAATTGTTATGTTCATTTTCAATGTTCATTCAAATTTTGAAATTTTGTTCATGCTAATTCACAACTACATTGTGAAGGATAACCAAATTATTATTCAAACTCTTTCAATCATGATATATCTTTACCTTTTTTTTTTAAACTCATTGGCAACTTTCATGCTCACCCTTGCTATATCATGATAAAACATTGCAGATAAGGCGAATACACACAGACATGTGAAAAGGATAATGCCAAGTTCAGCTTGGGATAGAATGTGAAGTTAAGTTGTAAAGTATGTTGAAGAATAGTATTGTCATGTGTTAGACAGTTCACGATTGTGTATTAGTTAAGGTTACTCGATTTTGGGAATAATGTGTAAAGTTTAATGTATAAACAATCTATGTTTATATCTTCCGCAAACAGTTGTAGAATGATTGAACCGGATCCGCGGCGATTCGGGACCCGGATCTGGGGATGCCACAGTTGGTATCAAAGCTGTTGGTTATGAAGCTTAGGTAGCAATACCTGAGACCAATAACCGCAGTGATTAGGATAAGTACTAACTCACATAGAGTTAGTTGAAGAATCTCGCAGGGTCAAAAAGTTAGGTTTAAGTATGGTACCATTGTACTCGAAAGTAGTTGATGTATGGTATCTGGGCTAAACGATTCCTTCATAGAGCGGAGGTATATACGAAACCAGCAACTCGGAACCTAGTTTGTTGGTTGTTTGTGGGAAACCACACTCGCGTACCATATTGAAAACCTGTTAGAGACTCGATGTGTACCAAATATAGGAAGTGGATAGATAGAGTCTAAAGAGATTACAAGTGTAAGGATGAGAGATCGTGAAACAAAACGATCACGTAATAGCAATGAATCGTAATATATATACGATGAGATCACCCGTGATCCGATAAGGTTATGGTATAAAGAAAGATCCAGAGAATGATGAAAAGTTTACAAAGAAGATTGCCGTGTATGAATTGTACTATAAATTGCATACAGATCCGTAAGAGAATTATAAATACGAATTAAATTCGTATGGAGAAGGGGTTAGTGTTAGGTGGGGATTCAATTGAGGACTCATGTCGGTCAAATTTGAGTTGTATGATTCTTTGTATGGGAGCCGAATTGTACTTGGTGTAAAAACCACTTAGTTTTCGCAATCGATAATCATTGAAATGTTTATGTCGCGCTATTTGCTATATGCATGTTGAGAGGGTGATTCCTTTCTCATGTGTATATATGGTAGATAGGTCATAAGTAGAGGATATAAGGATTAAGTACGAGTTCTTAAAACTCATACTTATGGTAACGCTCGTGACTCATGATTATATGGTATGTTTTGAACCCTCAAATGAATGGACGCCTATGGTCCTGACTAGGATAAGTTCTTAAACTCATATGATTGTGGCAAGTTCCTCGAACTCATAATGTGTGGTAAGTTTGATGAACTGGGTATAGAAAAGTGGTGAATGGAGCATTGAGAATTATAAGAATAGATAGATCTATTAAGTAATGGATCAAGAGAAAAGTGAAGTTGATGATGGAAGCATAGGTATTCCAAATCTTCTAGCTATGCTAGACTTCAAGTTTTTGACATCAAGCTAATTACGACTATGTGCTTTTGAAAAATGAATTTTTATTCTCAACTCCGATGATTATTGTGTATGTGTGGACTTGGCCATCGACACCTCGCTACTTACTGTTGAGATGATAAAATTGAATTGCAAACATTTTTGAAACGGTTTAAAGTACACGATACTATGCTACTTATTTTGGCTAGACTCAAATGATTTGAAGTATCAAAAGTTATTTTTTTTTATTTATCACTTATGTACCATGTAACTTTGGTGGAGAGATGATAAAAAATGATGGAGTCATCAATGCAAAGATACTTAGTGTTGGATGTGATCTTAGGATCGCCAACCCACTATGGTATGATGTAGTATGATAAAATCACCAAATGACGGAATCCTCAACGAATTTGTAAATACAAAAGTAAAGCATCATGACGTCATTCTCTAAAAAATGTTTTCAAAATTTTAATTTGCCAACTGGTTTGGCTATACTTAAATAATTCTATTGAATCGAATTATCGATATGAGTCTATGCTATTTGATTCAAATTTAGACTAATGTTTATGAAAACTCTAAGTGTTCATTGAAAGAAATTTCTCGAACCAAATTGTTTTGGTGCGGAATCCTATACTAAGTCTGAGGTGAACAACCCTGAAAATGGGGATATACTAATTGGATAGATTATTCTAATTTAAGGACGCATATAGTCGTTCGGATTACTAAGGTACAATAGATCGATCATCTAAAGTACCGTAATCGGTAGAGTTTACCTTCTTCGTGATTGTAAACATACCTATTAAATAAATGTTTAAGAGGTAGAGTACCTTTCTTTCTTAATTGAAAGAGGTAAGCAGGTAGAAATACCCCTAAACCCCTGAGTTCAAAGTTCATAATTTTTATGATCCCTCGCATGATATGAAAAGTTTTTTTTTAACTCTTCGTGAGTAATGTTGTGGTAGAATGTGATGATGGATATGAAATAGTATAAACTCGTCATGCGCACGAGTAGAATCGAGATGATTAAATAAAGGTTATTATGACAACCTAGTTTGGATGAATGTTTAGAAGATGTAAACCCCTAGTGAGTAGTTATGGTGAAATGTGATAATAGATGAGAAATCCTCGAATGAGGAAATTGTAAAGGTTAAATTGAAAACCTAGTTTGATCAAGAGAATGAGCAGAGATTAGGATGCTTTAATTTAGAGGACTTAAATTCTGTAGAAGAAGGGGTGAATGTGACAACCCGAGAAATTAGAAAATTATTAAAATCTTAAATGATTGGTTTAAGGTCAAATAATAGACCTAAATGTAAAATAAGTGAATGTGTTTGATGTTTTCGTAAAGGAATTTTGAGGATTTAAAATTTCTTTTAGTGAATTATTCAGATTAAGGTATATGTGTATATATGTTCAAGATTACGGTATCATGTGTATGTAATGTGGTTAAGGGTCAAGTGTTGACCAGATAAATTATATCCGTGTCAAACCCTAATAGTATATATTAAGAACGCCCACGCTCAGCTTATAAAATTATTACGTTTTATAAGAAACCCTAGAAATCGGTTCGAAACCTAATTTCAGCCCGGAATCCAAACCCTAATTCGATATTTGAAAACCCTAATCCGAGAAATTATCGGATAAGTATAATGCTTAAGTGCTATTAATTATAATATTAATTAGGTAAAGCTTAATTAATTAGCAAACCCTAATTTCGTAATTTTTGAACCCTAATTGTTCGTTAGAACCCTAATGTACAAGCTTATGAAATTAATTGCTAAACTAGCAATATTAATTAGGAAATATTAATCCTAATCGCTTAAAGTCATAATGTAATTGAGAAATTATATTATAATTTGAGTATGTTATGTTATATTTTATATAATTTATATATCAAATATGGGTTATATAAATTATAGGATTCCAAGAGGTAAAATAAATTAAGGAGATTTATGTAGTAACTTATTTGATTAAATTAAGTTACTAAGATTGAGTAATTAAATAACTTAAAAAATATGGAAGTGAATTATAAAAGTTAAGGGGAATTAAAGCGAGAGTTAAGAAAACCTTAGGTTAAAAAAGTTAATATTTGAAACTTAAGAAAATATCTTAAGGAATATGCTAAGGAATAAAGAATATTCGAGAATATGCTAAGAATATGCCAAGGGTGATTTGTAAAGCTTTTTAAAGACTAGGGGGAAGACTAGAGAAGATTTAAGTTGGGTGACTAACTTATAAAAAATTGAAAGTAACTTCTATATAAGCAAAATCAAAATTTATTTATATTCATTTTAGCCAAATTGGCTAAGTTTTAGAGAGAGAGAGAGAGAGAGAGAGAGAGAGAAGATGAGCTAGGATTATCATGTAGCAAGCCAAGAACAACACCCCAAGATCCATGTCATATCTTTGAAGAAGAAAGAAAATCAAAGCAAGGTATAAGAATTCTTAAACACAAAACTCTAATTAGTTTATGTGTTTGATTTTGTCAAAATAATGAGTTTTGATCTTCAAAACTCTAGATCTACATGATTTAGAGTGTTTTATGTGTGGATCTATCTATTTTATGTTTCAAAAGATAGATCAAAAGCAAGAAAAGTGAAGCTAGGTTTTTAAGGTGTAGGAAATCTTATTTTTCTTACTCTTGAATGTGTTTAATCTTGTATTTGATTTTTGGTTATTTTGAACCATGAAGTTTATGATCCTGAACATGAGAACTATAGATCTACATGATATATGATGTTTTATGGTTAGATCATGCCATTTTTAGGGTCGACAAGCTTGATCAAGAGAAAGAAAAGCAAAACAGTTTTTTTTAAAATGAATTGGTAACTGCTGCCCTAAACAGTAAATTCGAATTTGTTTGGATGGTCTAAAAATTCTGGACTTTTGATATGTTGTAGTACACTCAATAAGCTTTCCATAGACTCAAACGGACTAAATCCGACATCGGAGGAGAGAGTTATGAAATTTCTCCCAAACTACTCAAAGTTAAGAAAACTGTTAGAAGGACAGTTTTGAACAGCCACTTCCGGGCTAATTTCTGGGAGCTTAACATGTCCAAATATGGATTGTGATAGATGAAAACTGTAGTTCGGAAAGATAGGAATCCAACAAAATTGACGGATCATTAATCGGAGTTATAGATTTCATTTTATTTAAGTTTTGGTAAAGGACTCCAAAACTGCATATGTGCAAAAGTAAACTGCCAAAAGTTTTCCGGAGGCTGTTTCGGTAATTTATTTTGTGAGAAAAATTCGGCTTTTTGGGAAATGAAAATATGTGGTATTATGTAGCTCGTGTCCAAAAATGAGCTAATTCCGAGTTAAAACGCCAAGTTATGACTATTCTAATTTTTGTGATTTTCCGACGGAAATCGCTATAAACCGAGTTCTACAACTCCGATTGCCAATTTAAATTTAAAATGGAGCATCACGTTAACATATATAAGGTTATGTCAAAAGATGGGCATCTCTGGAGTTAAGCACGAGGTAGCTAATTTTCTTAAGTCACGCACTATTTATGATTTTGAAAAATAGTAAAAGAAATTGAAAAATTATGGAAAAATATTTTTATGTATGAAATACATGTATATATGTTTGACCAAAGGATAAAAAATAATAAGTTGATTTGGTATTTTTCGTGAAAAAGAATAGTGATTTTGGATACCCAAATAAAATCCGCCTTCATCAAATGGTATTTTGGTTTACTAAGATGTTATCTAATTTACTAGGATAATATATAAAAATGAATAACTTATAAGTATAAGTTATGATGTGATTAAAAGAATATCAAGGTATAATAATAATATTAAGACTTAAAACTAATGTCTAATACTTAACTATATGTTATGACTCAACCTAAAGATCTATTATAGGTTTTATATGTCAGATAGATCGATAGGATTATGTGTTTAAGTTATTTTATAACGGTGATGATATTATTCTAATATTGAGATCTATATTATTAATATTAGGTCTTCAAGAGAAGTTTATTATATATCATGTTACTAAGAATCAATCTGCTCGTGCAAGTTTTTCAAGTTCTTTTACTTAAACTCTTTAAGAGTGGTTTCGCATAGATATGCTTATGAATTGTACTCAGATATATTTCATGTATTCATCGTGTATGAAAGGTCGATCACCTTCATTACCAAATACCAGATATAATTGTTATGTTCATTTTCAATGTTCATTCAAATTTTGAAATTTTGTTCATGCTAATTCACAACTACATTGTGAAGGATAACCAATTTTATTATTCAAACTCTTTCAATCATGATATATCTTTACCTTTTTTTTTAAACTTGTCGGGCAACTTTCATGCTCACCCTTGCTATATCATGATAAAACATTGCAGATAAGGCTTAATACTACCAGACATGTGAAAAGGATAATGCCAAGTTCAAATTTTGGGATAGAATGTGAAGTTAAGTTGTTGTAAAGTATGTTCAAGAATAGTATTGTCATGTGTTAGATAGCCTCACGATTGTGTATTAGTTAAGGTTACTCGATTTTGGGAATAAGTGTGTAAAGTTTAATGTATAAACAATCTATGTTTATATCTTCCGCAAACAACAGTAGAATGATTAGAACCGGATCCATGGCATGATTCGGGACCCGGATCCGGGATGCCACGGCTTGGTATCAAAGTCGTTGGTTATGAAGCTTAGGTAGCAATACCGAGACCAATAACCGCAAAGTGATTAGATAAGTACTAACTCACATAGAGTTAGTTGAAGAATCTCGCAGGTCAAAAAGTTAGGTTTAAGTATGGTACCATTGTACTCGAAAGTAGTTGATGTATGGTATCCGGGCTAAACGATTCCTTCATGTAGAGCGGAGGTATATACTTAACTAGCAACTGAACCTAGTTTGTTGGTTGTTTGTGGGAAACCACCAAATCGCACTCATATTGAAAACCTGTTAGAGACTCGATGTGTACCAAGTATAGAGGAAGTGGATAGATAGAGTCTAAGAGATTACAAGTGTAAGGATGAGAGATCGAAACAAAACGATCACAGAATCAAAGCAATGAATCGTAATATATACGATGAGATCACTCCGTGATCCGATAAGGTTATGGTATAAAGAAAGATCAAGAGAATGATGAAAAGTTTACAAAGAAGATTGCCGTGGTATGAATTGTACTATAAATTGGCATGATCCGTAAGAGAATTATAAATACGTAATTAAATTCGTATGGAGAAAGGGGGGTTAGTGTTAGGTGGGGATTCAATTGAGGACCCATGCCTGCAATTGAGTTGTATGATTCTTCGTATGGGAGCCGAATTGTACTTGGTGTAAAACCACTTAGTTTTCGCACCGATAATCATTGAAATGTTTATGTCGCTTATTTGCTATATGCATGTTCGAGGGTGATTCTTTTCATGTGTATAATGGTGTAGATAGGTCAGATAGAGGATATAAGGTTAAGGCACGAGTTCTTAAAACTCATACTTATGGTAACGCTCGTGACTCATGATTATATGGTATGTTTTGAACCCTCAATGAATGGACGCCATGGTCCGACTAGGATAAGTTCTTAAACTCATATGATTGTGGCAAGTTCCGAACTCATAATGTGTGGTAAGTTTGATGAACTGGGTATAGCAAAGTGGTGAATGGAGCATTGAGGATTATAAGAATAGATAGATCTATTAAGTAATGGATCAAGAGAAAAGTGAAGTTGATGATGGAAGCATAGGTATTCCAAATCTTCTAGCTATGCTAGACTTCAAGTTTTTGACATCAAGTTAATTACGCACTACGTGCTTTTGAAAAATGAATTTTATTCTCAACTCCTCGATGATTATGTGTATGTGTGGACTTCTAGCCATCGACACCTCGTTACTCGTTGAGATGATAAAACCGAATTGCAAAGATTTTTGAAACGATTTAAAGTACAAATTATGCTACTTATTTCTGGCTAGACTCAAATGATTTGAAGTATCAAAAGTTTTTTTATTTATCACTTATGTACCATGCAACCTCGGTGCGTAGATGATAAAAAAATGATGGAGTCATCAATGCAAAGATTACTTAGTGTTGGATGTGATCTCGTGGATCGCCAACCCACTATGGTATGATGTAGTATGATAAAATCACCAAATGACGGAATCCTCAACTGATCGTAAATACAAAGGCAAGCATCACGACGCTCATTCTCAAAAAAAATGTTTTCAAAATTTTAATTTGCCAACTGGTTTGGCTATACTTAAATAATTCTATTGAATGAATTATCGATATGAGTCTATGCTATTCGATTCAAATTTAGACTAATGTTTATGAAAACTCTAAGTGTTCATTGAAAGAAATTTCTAACCAAATTGGACAATGTGAACCCGAGAAATTAGAAAATTATTAAAATCTTAAATGATTGGTTTAAGGTCAAATAATAGACCTGCATGTAAAATAAGTGAATGTGTTTGATGTTTTCGTAAAGGAATTTTGAGCATTTAAAATTTTTTTTAGTGAATTATTCGTGATTAAGGGTATATGTGTATATGTTCAAGATTACTAGATCATGTGTATGTAATGTGGTTATGGTCAAGTGTTGACCAGATAAATTATATCCGTGTCAAACCCTAATAAGATATATATTAAGAACGCCCACGCTCAGCTTATAAAATTATTACGCTTTTATAAGAAACCCTAGAAATCGTTCTCGAAACCCTAATTTCAGCCCGGAACCAAACCCTAATTCGATATTTGAAAACCCTAATCCGAGAAATTATCTGATAAGTATAATGCTTAATGCTATTAATTATAATATTAATTAGGGTAAAGCTTAATTAATTAGCAAACCCTAATTTCGTAATTTTTGAACCCTAATTGTTCGTTAGAACCCTAATGTACAAGCTTATGGAATTAATTGCTAAACTAGCAATATTAATTAGGAAATATTAATCCTAATCGCTTAAAGTCATAATGTAATTGAGAAATTATATTATAATTTGAGTATGTTATGTTATATTTTATATAATTTATATATCAAATATGGGTTATATAAATTATAGGATTCCAAGAGGGTAAAATAAATTAAGGAGATTTATGTAGTAACTTATTTGATTAAATTAAGTTACTAAGATTGAGTAATTAAATAACTTAAAAAAAATATGGAAGTGAATTATAAAAGTTAAGGGGAATTAAAGAAGTTAAGAAAACCTTAGGGTTAAAAAGTTAATATTTGAAACTTAAGAAAATATCTTAAGGAATATGCTAATGAATAAAAGAATATTCGAGAATACGCTAAGAATATGCCAAGGGTGATTTGCAAGCTTTTTAAAGACTAGGGGAAGACTAGAGAAGATTTAAGTTGGGTGACTAACTTATAAAAAATTGAAAGTAACTTCTATATAAGCAAAATCAAAATTTACTTATATTCATTTTAGCCAAATTGGCTAAGTTTAGAGAGAGAGAGAGAGAGAGAGAGAGAGAGAGAAGATGAGCTAGGATTATCATGTAGCAAGCCAAGAACAACACCCCAAGATCCATCTCATATCTTTGAAGAAGAAAGAAAATCAAAGCAAGGCAGATAAGAATTTTAAACACAAAACTCTAATTAGTTTATGTGTTTGATTTTTGTCAAAATAATGAGTTTTGATCTTCAAAACTCTAGATCTACATGATTTAGAGTGTTTTATGTGTGGATCTATCTATTTTATGTTTCAAAAGATAGATCAAAAGCAAGAAAAGTGAAGCTAGGTTTTTAAGGTGTAGGAAATCTTATTTTTCTTACTCTTGAATGTGTTTAATCTTGTATTTGATTTTTGGTTATTTTGAACCATGAAGTTTATGATCCTGAACATGAGAACTATAGATCTACATGATATATGATGTTTTATGGTTAGATCATGCCATTTTTAGGGTCGACAAGCTTGATCAAGAGAAAGAAAAGCAAAACAGTTTTTTTTTAAAATGAATTGGTAACTGCTGCCCCTAAACAGTAAATTCCGAATTTGTTTGGATGGTCTAAAAATTCTGGACTTTTGATATGTTGTAGTACACTCAATAAGTTTTCCATAGACTCAAACGGACTAAACCGACATCGGAGGAGAGAGTTATGAAATTTCTCCCAAACTACTCAAAGTTAAGAAAACTGTTAGAAGGACAGTTTTGAACAGCCACTTCCGGGCTAATTTCTGGGAGCTTAACATGTCCAAATATGGATTGTGATAGATGAAAACTGTAGTTCGGAAAGATAGGAATCCAACAAAATTGACGGATCATTAATCGGAGTTATAGATTTCATTTTATTTAAGTTTTGGTAAAGGACTCCAAAACTGCATATGTGCAAAAGTAAACTGCCAAAAATTTTCCGGAGGCTGTTTTGGTAATTTATTTTGTGAGAAAAATTCGGCTTTTGGGAAATGAAAATATGTGGTATTATGTAGCTCGTGGTCCAAAAATGAGCTAATTCCGAAAGTTAAAACGCCAAGTTATGACTATTCTAATTTTTGTGATTTTCCGATTTGAAATCGCTATAACCAGTAGTTCTACAACTCCGATTGCCAATTTAAATTTAAAATGGAGCATCACGTTAATATATATAAGGTTATGTCAAAAGATGGGCATCTCTCGAGTTAAGCACGAGGTAGCTAATTTTCTTAAGTCACGACTATTTATGATTTTTGAAAAATAGTAAAAGAAATTGAAAAATTATGGAAAAATATTTTTTATGTATGAAATACATGTATATATGTTTGACCAAAGGATAAAAAAATAATAAGTTGATTTGGTATTTTTCGTGAAAAGAATAGTGATTTTGGATACCAAATAAAATCCATTTTATCTAAAATGGTATTTGGCTTACTAAGATGTTATCTAATTTACTAGGATAATATATAAAATGAATAACTTATAAGTATAAGTTATGATGTGATTAAAAGAATATCAAAGTATAATAATAATATTAAGACTTAAAACTAATGTCTAATACTTAACTATATGTTATGACTAACCTAAAGATCTATTATAGGTTTTATATGTCAGATAGATCGATAGATTATGTGTTTAAGTTATTTTATAAATCTGATGATATTATTCTAATATTGAGATCTATATTATTAATATTAGGTCTTCAAGAGAAGTTTATTATATCAAGGTTACTAAGAATCAATCTGCTGTGCAAGTTTTTCAAGTTCTTTTACTTAAACTCTTTTTAAGAGTGGTTTCGCATGATATGCTTATGAATTGTACTGCATATATATTGCATGTATTCATCGTGTATGAAAGGTCGATCACCTTCATTACCAAATACCAGATATAATTGTTATGTTCATTTTCAATGTTCATTCAAATTTTGAAATTTTGTTCATGCTAATTCACAACTACATTGTGAAGGATAGCCATTTTATTATTCAAACTCTTTCAATCATGATATATCTTTACCTTTTTTTTTTAAACTTGTCGGGCAACTTTCATGCTCACCCTTGCTATATCATGATAAAACATTGCGTATAAGGCTAATACTACCAGACATGTGAAAAGGATAATGCCAAGTTCAAATTTTGGGATGTAATGTGAAGTTGTTGTAAAGTATGTCAAGAAGAATAGTATTGTCATGTGTTAGATAGTTCATGATTGTGTATTAGTTAAGGTTACTCGATTTTGGGAATGTGTGTAAAGTTTAATGTATAAACAATCTATGTTTATATCTTCCAAACAGCAATAGAATAATGAACCGGATCCGCATGATTCGGGACCCGGATCCGGGATGCCACAGCTTGGTATCAAAGTCGTTGGTTATGAAGCTTAGTAGCAATACCGAGACCAATAAACCGCAGTGATTAGATAAGTACTAACTCACATAGAGTTAGTTGAAGAATCTCGCAGGTCAAAAAGTTAGGTTTAAGTATGGTACCATTGTACTCGAAAGTAGTTGATGTATGGTATCCGGGCTAAACGATTCCTTCATAGAATGGAGGTATATACTTAACCAGCAACCCTGAACCTAGTTTGTTGGTTGTTTGTGGGAAACCACCAAATGCACTCATATTGAAAAACCGTTAGAGACTCGATGTGTACCAAGTATATGAAGGAAGTGGATAGATAGAGTCTAAGAGATTACAAGTGTAAAGATGAGAGATCGTGAAACAAAACGATCACAGTAATATAGCAATGAATCGTAATATATATTATGAGATCACCCGTGATCCGATAAGGTTATGGTATAAAGAAAGATCCAAGAGAATGATGAAAAGTTTACAAAGAAGATTGTCGTGGTATGAATTGTACTATAAAATGGCATGCATCCGTAAGAGAATTATAAATAACGAATTAAATTGCATGGAGAATGGGGGGTTAGTGTTAGGTGGGGATTCAATTGAGGACCATGCTCGGCAAATGAGTTGTATGATTCTTCAGATGGGAGCCGAATTGTACTTGGTGTAAAAACCACTTAGTTTTCGCATCGATAATCATTGAAATGTTTATGTCGCGCGCTATTTGCTATATGCATGTTCAGAGGGTGATTCTTTCTCATGTGTATAATGTAGATAGGTCATAGAGTAGAGGATATAAGGTTAAGTACGAAGTTCTTAAAACTCATACTTATGGTAACGCTCGTGACTCATGATTATATGGTATGTTTTTTGAACCCTCAAATGAATGGACGCTATGGTCCGACTCAGATAAGTTCTTAAACTCATATGATTGTGGCAAGTTCCCTAACTCATAATGTGTGGTAAGTTTGATGAACTGGGTATAGCAAAGTGGTGAATGGAGCATTGAGGATTATAAGAATAGATAGATCTATTAAGTAATGGATCAAGAGAAAAGTGAAGTTGATGATGGAAGCATAGGTATTCCAAATCTTCTAGCTATGCTAGACTTCAAGTTTTTGACATCAAGCTAAATACGCACTATGTGCTTTTGAAAAATGAATTTTATTCTCAACTCCTCGATGATTATTGTGTATATGTGGACTTCGCCATCGACACCTCGCTACCGCTGAGATGATAAACCGAATTGCAAAATTTTTGAAACGATTTAAAGTATATTTATGCTACTTATTTTGCTTAGACGTAATGATTTGAAGTATCAAAGTTGTTTTTATTTATCACTTATGTACCATGCAACCTCGTGCAAGTAGATGATAAAAAAATGATGGAGTCATCAATGCAAAGATATTTAGTGTTTGATGTGATCTCGTGATCGCCAACCCACTATGGTATGATGTAGTATGATAAAATCACCAAATGACGGAATCCTCAAACTGATCAGAAATACAAGTATGCATCATGACGCCATTCTCAAAAAAATGTTTTCAAAATTTTAATTTTACAACTGGTTTGGCTATACTTAAATAATTCTATTGAATCAATTATCGATATGAGTCTATGCTATTCGATTCACCTAGACTAATGTTTATGAAAACTCTAAGTGTTCATTGAAAGAAATTTCCTAACCAAATTGTTTTGGTGCGAATCCTATACTAAGTCCGAGGTGAACAACCCCGAAAATGGGGATATACTAATTGGATAGAATATTCCAATTTAAGGACGATATAGTCGTTTCGGATTACTAAGGTACAATAGATCGATCATCTAAAGTACCGTAATCCAGAGTTTACCTTCTTCGTGATTGTAAACATACCTATTAAAGAAATGTTTAAGAGGTAGAGTACCTTTCTTTCTTAATTGAAAGAGGTAAAGCAGTGTAGAAATACCCCTAAACCCCTGAGTTCAAAGTTCATAATTTTTATGATCCCTCGCATGTATATGAAAAGTTTTTTTTTTAACTCTTCGTAGTAATGTTGTGGTAGAATGTGATGATGGATATGAAATAGTATAAACTCGTCATGCATTTAGCAGAATCGAGATGATTAAATAAAGGTTATTATGACAACCTAGTTTTGATGAATGTTTAGAAGATGTAAACCCTAGTGAGTAGTTATGGTGAAATGTGATAATAGATGAGAAATCCTCGAATGAGGAAATTGTAAAGGTTAAATTGAAAACCTAGTTTTGATCAAGAGAATGAGCAGAGATTAGATGCTTTAATTTCGAGGACTAAATTTTTAGAAGAAGGGGTGAATGTGACAACCCGAGAAATTAGAAAATTATTAAAATCTTAAATGATTGGTTTAAGGTCAAATAATAGACCCAGATGTAAAATAAGTGAATGTGTTTGATGTTTTCGTAAAGGAATTTTGAGCATTTAAAATTCTTTTTTAGTGAATTATTCAGATTAAGGGTATATGTGTATATGTTCAAGATTACTAGATCATGTGTATGTAATGTGGTTAGGGTCAAGTGTGTGACCAGATAAATTATATCGTGTCAAACCCTAATAAGATATATTAAGAACGCCCACGCTCAGCTTATAAAATTATTACGCTTTTATAAGAAACCCTAGAAATCGGCTCGAAACCCTAATTTCAGCCCGGAACCAAACCCTAATTCGATATTTGAAAACCCTAATCCGAGAAATTATCTGATAAGTATAATGCTTAAGTGCTATTAATTATAATATTAATTAGGTAAAGCTTAATTAATTAGCAAACCCTAATTTCGTAATTTTTGAACCCTAATTGTTCGTTAGAACCCTAATGTACAAGCTTATGGAATTAATTGCTAAACTAGCAATATTAATTAGGAAATATTAATCCTAATCGCTTAAAGTCATAATGTAATTGAGAAATTATATTATAATTTGAGTATGTTATGTTATATTTTATATAATTTATATATCAAATATGGGTTATATAAATTATAGGATTCCAAGAGGGTAAAATAAATTAAGGAGATTTATGTAGTAACTTATTTGATTAAATTAAGTTACTAAGATTGAGTAATTAAATAACTTAAAAAAATATGGAAGTGAATTATAAAAGTTAAGGGGAATTAAAGAAGTTAAGAAAACCTTAGGTTAAAAAGTTAATATTTGAAACTTAAGAAAATATCTTAAGGAATATGCTAATGAATAAAGAATATTCTCGAGAATATGCTAAGAATATGCCAAGGGTGATTTGCAGCTTTTTAAAGACTAGGGGAAGACTAGAGAAGATTTAAGTCAAAGTGACTAACTTATAAAAAATTGAAAGTAACTTCTATATAAGCAAAATCAAAATTTACTTATATTCATTTTAATAAATTGGCTAAGTTTAGAGAGAGAGAGAGAGAGAGAGAGAGAGAGAAGATGAGCTAGGATTATCATGTAGCAAGCCAAGAACAACACCCCAAGATCCATCTCATATCTTTGAAGAAGAAAGAAAATCAAAGCAAGGTATAAGAATTTTAAACACAAAACTCTAATTAGTTTATGTGTTTGATTTTTGTCAAAATAATGAGTTTTGATCTTCAAAACTCTAGATCTACATGATTTAGAGTGTTTTATGTGTGGATCTATCTATTTTATGTTTCAAAAGATAGATCAAAAGCAAGAAAAGTGAAGCTAGGTTTTTAAGGTGTAGGAAATCTTATTTTTCTTACTCTTGAATGTGTTTAATCTTGTATTTGATTTTTGGTTATTTTGAACCATGAAGTTTATGATCCTGAACATGAGAACTATAGATCTACATGATATATGATGTTTTATGGTTAGATCATGCCATTTTTAGGGCTTCCACAAGCTTGATCAAGAGAAAGAAAGCAAAAAACAGTTTTTTTTAAAATGAATTGGTAATGCTGCCCCTAAACAGTAAATTCGAATTTGTTTGGATGGTCTAAAATTCTGGACTTTTGATATGTTGTAGTACACTCAATAAGTTTTCCATAGACTCAAACGGACTAAACCGACATCGGAGGAGAGAGTTATGAAATTTCTCCCAAACTACTCAAAGTTAAGAAAACTGTTAGAAGGACAGTTTTGAACAGCCACTTCCGGGCTAATTTCTGGGAGCTTAACATGTCCAAATATGGATTGTGATAGATGAAAACTGTAGTTCGGAAAGATAGGAATCCAACAAAATTGACGGATCATTAATCGGAGTTATAGATTTCATTTTATTTAAGTTTTGGTAAAGGACTCCAAAACTGCATATGTGCAAAAGTAAACTGCCAAAAATTTTCCGGAGGCTGTTTCGTAATTTATTTTGTGAGAAAAAATTCGGCTTTCGGGAAATGAAAATATGTGGTATTATGTAGCTCGTGGTCCAAAAATGAGCTAATTCCGAAAGTTAAAACGCCAAGTTATGACTATTCTAATTTTTGTGATTTTCCGACGAAATCGCTATAACCGTAGTTCTACAACCCGATTGCCAATTAAATTTAAAATGGAGCATCACGTTAATATATATAAGGTTATGTCAAAAGATGGGCATCTCTCGAGTTAAGCACGAGGTAGCTAATTTTCTTAAGTCACGACTATTTATGATTTTTGAAAAATAGTAAAAGAAATTGAAAAATTATGGAAAAATATTTTTATGTATGAAATACATGTATATATGTTTGACCAAAGGATAAAAAATAATAAGTTGATTTGGTATTTTTCGTGAAAAAGAATAGTGATTTTGGATACCAAATAAAATCCGCCCATCGAAATGGTATTTTGGCTTACTAAGATGTTATCTAATTTACTAGGATAACATATAAAATGAATAACTTATAAGTATAAGTTATGATGTGATTAAAAGAATATCAAAGTATAATAATAATATTAAGACTTAAAACTAATGTCTAATACTTAACTATATGTTACGACTAACCTAAAGATCTATTATAGGTTTTATATGTCAGATAGATCGATAGATTATGTGTTTAAGTTATTTTATAACAATGATGATATTATTCTAATATTGAGATCTATATTATTAATATTAGGTCTTCAAGAGAAGCGATTATATCAATGCTACTAAGAATCAAATCTGCTGTGCAAGTTTTTCAAGTTCTTTTTACTTAAACTCTTTTAAGAGTGGTTTCGCATAGATATGCTTATGAATTGTACTCAGATATATCAGATGTATTCATCGTGTATGAAAGGTCGATCACCTTCATTACCAAATACCAGATATAATTGTTATGTTCATTTTCAATGTTCATTCAAATTTTGAAATTTTGTTCATGCTAATTCACAACTACATCGTGAAGGATAGCCAAATTTTATTATTCAAACTCTTTCAATCATGATATATCTTTACCTTGTTTTTTTTAAACTTGTCGGGCAACTTTCATGCTCACCCTTGCTATATCATGATAAAACATCGCAGATAAGGCTAATACTACCAGACATGTGAAAAGGATAATGCCAAGTTCAAATTTGGGGGATGTAATGTGAAGTTGTTGTAAAGTATGTCAAGAATAGTATTGTCATGTGTTAGATAGTTCATGATTGTGTATTAGTTAAGGTTACTCGATTTTGGGAAATGTGTAAAGTTTAATGTATAAACAATCTATGTTTATATCTTCCGCAAACAAGTAGAATAATGAACCGGATCCCATGCATGATTCGGGACCCGGATTGGGGATGCCATAGCTTGGTATCAAAGTCGTTGGTTATGAAGCTTAGTAGCAATACCGAGACCAATAACCGCAGTGATTAGATAAGTACTAACTCACATAGAGTTAGTTGAAGAATCTCGCAGGTCAAAAAGTTAGGTTTAAGTATGGTACCATTGTACTTGAAAAAGTAGTTGATGTATGGTATCGGCTAAACGATTCCTTCATAGAAATGAGGTATATACTTAACCAGCAACCCTGAACCTAGTTTGTTGGTTGTTTGTGGGAAACCACCAATGCGCACTATATTGAAAAACCGTTAGAGACTCGATGTGTACCAAGTATAGGAAGTGGATAGACAGAGTCTAAGAGATTACAAGTGTAAGGATGAGAGATCGAAACAAAAAAACGATCACAGTATCAAGCAATGAATCGTAATATATATTTATGAGATCACCCGTGATCCGATAAGGTTATGGTATAAAGAAAGATCAAGAGAATGATGAAAAGTTTACAAAGAAGATTGTCGTGTATGAATTGTACTATAAATTGGCATGCATCCGTAAGAGAATTATAAATAATAATTAAATTTGCATGGAGAAGGGGTTAGTGTTAGGTGGGGATTCAATTGAGGACCCATGTCTGCAAAATGAGTTGTATGATTCTTCAGATGGGAGCCGAATTGTACTTGGTGTAAAAACCACTTAGTTTCGCATCGATAATCATTGAAATGTTTATGTCGCGCTATTTGCTATATGCATGTTCAGAGGGTGATTCTTTTCATGTGTATGTGTAGATAGGTCATGTAGTAGAGGATATAAGGTTAAGCACGAAGTTCTTAAAACTCATACTTATGGTAACGCTCGTGACTCATGATTATATGGTATGTTTTTGAACCCTCAAATAATGGACGCCATGGGTCCGACTCAGATAAGTTCTTAAACTCATATGATTGTGGCAAGTTCCCTAACTCATAATGTGTGGTAAGTTTGATGAACTGGGTATATAGCAAAGTGGTGAATGGAGCATTGAGGATTATAAGAATAGATAGATCTATTAAGTAATGGATCAAGAGAAAAGTGAAGTTGATGATGGAAGCATAGGTATTCCAAATCTTCTAGCTATGCTAGACTTCAAGTTTTTGACATCAAGTTAAATACGCACTACGTGCTTTTGAAAAATGAAATTTTATTCTCAACTCCCGATGATTATTGTGTATGTGTGGACTTTCGCCATCGACACACCTCGCACTCGCTGAGATGATAAAACCGAATTGCAAAGATTTTTGAAAAACGATTTAAAGTACAAATTTATGCTACTTTATTTTGGCTTAGACGCTAATGATTTGAAGTATCAAAGTTGTTTTTTATTTATCACTTATGTACCATGCAACCCGGTGCGTAGATGATAAAAAAATGATGGAGTCATCAATGCAAGATACTTTTAGTGTTGGATGTGATCTCGTGGATCGCCAACCCACTATGGTATGATGTAGTATGATAAAATCACCAAATGATTTAATCCTCAACTGATCGTAAATACAAAGTAAGGCATCATCACGACGTCATTCTAAAAAAAATGTTTTCAAAATTTTAATTTGCCAACTGGTTTGGCTATACTTAAATAATTCTATTGAACTCAATTATCGATATGAGTCTATGCTATTCGATTCACCTAGACTAATGTTTATGAAAACTCTAAGTGTTCATTGAAAGAAATTTCCTAACCAAATTGTTTTGGTGCGGAATCCTATACTAAAGTCCGAGGTGAACAACCCCTAAAATGGGGATATACTAATTGATAGAATATTCCAATTTAAGGACGATATAGTCGTTTCGGATTACTAAGGTACAATAGATCGATCATCTAAAGTACCGTAATCCAGTAGTTTACCTTCTTCGTGATTGTAAACATACCTATTAAAGAAATGTTTAAGAGGTAGAGTACCTTTCTTTCTTAATTGAAAGAGGTAAGCAGTAGAAATACCCCTAAAACCCTGAGTTCAAAGTTCATAATTTTTATGATCCCCGCATGTATATGAAAAGTTTTTTTTAACTCTTCGTGAGTAATGTTGTGGTAGAATGTGATGATGGATATGAATAGTATAAACTCGTCATGCATTTAGCAGAAATCGAGATGATTAAATAAAGGTTATTATGACAACCTAGTTTTGATGAATGTTTAGAAGATGTAAACCCTAGTGAGTAGTTATATGGTGAAATGTGATAATAGATGAGAAATCCTCGAATGAGGAAATTGTAAAGGTTAAATTGAAAACCTAGTTTGATCAAGAGAATGAGCAGAGATTAGATGCTTTAATTTCGAGGACTAAATTTTGAAGAAGGGGTGAATGTGACAACCCGAGAAATTAGAAAATTATTAAAATCTTAAATGATTGGTTTAAGGTCAAATAATAGACCTGCATGTAAAATAAGTGAATGTGTTTGATGTTTTCGTAAAGGAATTTTGAGCATTTAAAATTTCTTTTAGTGAATTATTCAGATTAAGGGTATATGTGTATATGTTCAAGATTACTAGATCATGTGTATGTAATGTGGTTATGGTCAAGTGTTGACCAGATAAATTATATCTCGTGTCAAACCCTAATATATATATTAAGAACGCCCAATGCTCAGCTTATAAAATTATTACGCTTATATAAGAAACCCTAGAAATCTGCCTCGAAACCCTAATTTCAGCCCGGAACCAAACCCTAATTCGATATTTGAAAACCCTAATCCGAGAAATTATCTGATAAGTATAATGCTTAAGTGCTATTAATTATAATATTAATTAGGTAAAGCTTAATTAATTAGCAAACCCTAATTTCGTAATTTTTGAACCCTAATTGTTCTCGTTAGAACCCTAATGTACAAGCTTATGGAATTAATTGCTAAACTAGCAATATTAATTAGGAAATATTAATCCTAATCGCTAAAGTCATAATGTAATTGAGAAATTATATTATAATTTGAGTATGTTATGTTATATTTTATATAATTTATATATCAAATATGGGTTATATAAATTATAGGATTCCAAGAGGGTAAAATAAATTAAGGAGATTTATGTAGTAACTTATTTGATTAAATTAAGTTACTAAGATTGAGTAATTAAATAACTTAAAAAATATGGAAGTGAATTATAAAAGTTAAGGGGAATTAAAGAAGTTAAGAAAACCTTAGGGTAAAAAAGTTAATATTTGAAACTTAAGAAAATATCTTAAGGAATATGCTAAGGAATAAAAGAATATTCTCGAGAATATGCTAAGAATATGCCAAGGGGTGATTTGCAAGCTTTTAAAAGACTAGGGGAAGACTAGAGAAGATTTAAGTTGGGTGACTAACTTATAAAAATTGAAAGTAACTTCTATATAAGCAAAATCAAAATTTACTTTATATTCATTTTAGCCAAATTGGCTAAGTTTAGAGAGAGAGAGAGAGAGAGAGAGAGAGAGAAGATGAGCTAGGATTATCATGTAGCAAGCCAAGAACAACACCCCAAGATCCATCTCATATCTTTGAAGAAGAAAGAAAATCAAAGCAAGGTATAAGAATTCTTAAACACAAAACTCTAATTAGTTTATGTGTTTGATTTTTGTCAAAATAATGAGTTTTGATCTTCAAAACTCTAGATCTACATGATTTAGAGTGTTTTATGTGTGGATCTATCTATTTTATGTTTCAAAAGATAGATCAAAAGCAAGAAAAGTGAAGCTAGGTTTTTAAGGTGTAGGAAATCTTATTTTTCTTACTCTTGAATGTGTTTAATCTTGTATTTGATTTTTGGTTATTTTGAACCATGAAGTTTATGATCCTGAACATGAGAACTATAGATCTACATGATATATGATGTTTTATGGTTAGATCATGCCATTTTTAGGGTCGACAAGCTTGATCAAGAGAAAGAAAAGCAAAACAGCTTTTTTTTTTTAAAATGAATTGGTAATCTGCTGCCCCTAAACAGTAAATTCCGAATTTGTTTGGATGGTCTAAAAATTCTGGACTTTTGATATGTTGTAGTACACTCAATAAGTTTTTTCCATAGACCTAAACGGACTAAACCGACATCGGAGGAGAGAGTTATGAAATTTCTCCCAAACTACTCAAAGTTAAGAAAACTGTTAGAAGGACAGTTTTGAACAGCCACTTCCGGGCTAATTTCTGGGAGCTTAACATGTCCAAATATGGATTGTGATAGATGAAAACTGTAGTTCGGAAAGATAGGAATCCAACAAAATTGACGGATCATTAATCGGAGTTATAGATTTCATTTTATTTAAGTTTTGGTAAAGGACTCCAAAACTGCATATGTGCAAAAGTAAACTGCCAAAATTTTTCCGGAGGCTGTTTTGGTAATTTATTTTGTGAGAAAAATTCGGCTTTTGGGAAATGAAAATATGTGGTATTATGTAGCTCGTGGTCCAAAAATGAGCTAATTCCGAAAGTTAAAACGCCAAGTTATGACTATTCTAATTTTTGTGATTTTTCCGACGGAAATCGCTATAACCGTAGTTCTACAACTCCGATTGCCAATAAATTTAAAATGGAGCATCACGTTAATATATATAAGGTTATGTCAAAAGATGGGCATCTCTGGAGTTAAGCACGAGGTAGCTAATTTTCTTAAGTCACGACTATTTATGATTTTTGAAAAATAGTAAAAGAAATTGAAAAATTATGGAAAAATATTTTTATGTATGAAATACATGTATATATGTTTGACCAAAGGATAAAAAATAATAAGTTGATTTGGTATTTTCGTGAAAAAGAATAGTGATTTTTGGATACCAAATAAAATCCGCCTTTATCGAAATGGTATTTTGTTTACTAAGATGTTATCTAATTTACTAGGATAACATATAAAAATGAATAACTTATAAGTATAAGTTATGATGTGATTAAAAGAATATCAAAGTATAATAATAATATTAAGACTTAAAACTAATGTCTAATACTTAACTATATGTTATGACTAACCCAAAGATCTATTATAGGTTTTATATGTCAGATAGATCGATAGATTATGTGTTTAAGTTATTTTATAAATCTGATGATATTATTCTAATATTGAGATCTATATTATTAATATTAGGTCTTCAAGAGAAGTTTATTATATCATGTTACTAAGAATCAAATGCTGCTGTGCAAGTTTTTTTTCAAGTTCTTTTTACTTAAACTCTTTTAAGAGTGGTTTCGCATGATATGCTTATGAATTGTACTGTGATATATATCAGATGTATTCATCGTGTATGAAAGGTCGATCACCTTCATTACCAAATACCAGATATAATTGTTATGTTCATTTTCAATGTTCATTCAAATTTTGAAATTTTGTTCATGCTAATTCACAACTACATTGTGAAGGATAGCCAAATTTTATTATTCAAACTCTTTCAATCATGATATATCTTTACCTTGTTTTTTTTTAAACTTGTCGGGCAACTTTCATGCTCACCCTTGCTATATCATGATAAAACATTGCGTATAAGGCTAATACTACCAGACATGTGAAAAGGATAATGCCAAGTTCAATTTTGGGATGTAATGTGAAGTTGTTGTAAAGTATGTCAAGAATAGTATTGTCATGTGTTAGATAGTTCATGATTGTGTATTAGTTAAGGTTACTCGATTTTGGGAAATGTGTAAAGTTTAATGTATAAACAATCTATGTTTATATCTTCCGGTTTCTTTTATCACCGAGATGTTTCAACAGTTTAATAAAGAAAAGTTTTGCCGTTATTTTTATAAAAGGTTATTTATGTCGCTTTCTATATCCGATAGTTATTCCGTTATGTGGTCCACTAATGATTGCGCCGTCATACAAATATTCCCCGACAAAAATAATATTTTTCGACCAAACGAATATTTTATGACCACATGCTTACTTCGCAAAATTTTCAAATATTACCCTTAACTTTAACCTTTTATCAATTTAATCATTTACTGAATAGAAAAATTGAATATTTTTATTTCATAAAATTCGGAGTCTTATATATATCATAATATTCAAATCCAAATTATAGTATCTCAATATTAACAAGAATACCAATTCAAATTTACCCAAATATCTCTCCCCCCTTAATTTGTCATAAAAAACAAATTAGTGTGCAAAGATAAAGAAAGACACTGGAGCAAGCTTATAACAATATCACATATAACAATTAAATAAAATGTTCATACCTTTGTCATGAAGAGAGAAAAGAAAATGAATTTCTTACAAAAAAAGGAAATTTTAAAAGAAAAATTAAAAATGAGAGATGTGACGCCCCCAAAATAGGTATACATTACCCATCTTGAGTCGCCAAATACATAGTACAAAATTTAAATAGAACTTAATAATACAACTGTCGTGTAAAATATGACAAAACATAAAATGAGAGTTTAATACGAATATTGTCTTCTAGACAGTATTCAAACTCAAATGGAGTCCTTAATACATTTATTGTCACGCTATTTCATAGAATAGTGAGGACTACTAATACAAACATCTGAACCGTTACTCCATTCCCCGACTAGTCCCGGCAACGTTCTCATTTCCTGAAGAGAACAATGAAAGCAAAAGGGTGAGCTCAACTAGCCCAGTAAGGAATATTATGACTAAGATAATGTAGAATAAATTATCGTTAGCCTTCAACAGTGTTAAACTGATAAAATATAATAAACATCAAGTTTAACTACAGCGGAACAAGCAATCCATTAGAAGAGTCAAGTAGAGTATAAAATCTACTATCTTCTATGAGTTAAAAGGTTTTTCATCACTTTTATCGCTAAGACTCAGCTTAATAAATAATTCACATCATCGAATCACCCTTGTACTACGGCCAAAGATATTCTTAAGTATCACGACCACAAATTATCCATGCCAACAACTATCCATCAATACACTACGGGCCACTGAGGACTTTTACCACATCATTTGTAACATTACGGTCATGATTATACCGAATAATCCCTGGTCATAATCATACCAAGTCCATCTATACACTACGGGCCAAAGATGACTTTCATAACAATATAAGCATGATGATGATGACAATGATATAAGAATTTAATTTAATGAAAGTAAATGATAAATTTTGAATATTTATAATTTAATTTATCCAGAATTCAATAATGTCCAAATTATCAACATGATACTGCTTTGTGGAGTAAAATTCAAGAATAATAGTATATCAAAAATGATTTGGATCGAAAAGAAATCAATTTTTGTCATGAATAGTACCCCGGGTGAATAGTAACTGAGTGAATAGTACCCGTGAATAGTAACTTCAGAAATAGTAACCTCGTGAATAGTACCCCGTTATGAAAAAGTTAAAACTTATCAAGAATGCTCAGAATAATATTTTCATGAAAAGATACTGGATGAAGCGCAAATATCAAGGATATTCTACTAATTTCATGGAGTATAGAAGCCAAAACTTCAACAAAATGAGTATAGAATTCGAAATCTGAAACGAAATAATATTACTTACATACTATAGAGTATGGAAGAAAATATTATTTCAAGTGAATATTGAACAAAAATAACATCCCTTACCTTAAAAAGAAGAGTATTTTGACTTGTAGGGTGGGGATATTCTTGAAGAAAACTTTTACTATTTTTTATGCTTAAAGCTTCTTACAACTCTAAAGAAATACGCTCAATATTATAGAAGAAGAATTCTCTGATTCTAATGTGATTTTCAATTCTAACTAAGCATCCTATTTATAGGAGAATGGAAAGGTTACTATTTGAATTTGAAAATCACGGACTGCACAGTGAAGAATGCACGGGCGCTCAACTGGCAAAAATTTTCTGAATTTTGATTTTTACTGTGCATTACTATGTAATAAAATATTCTAATAAAACAAATACTTTAAATAAAATAAAATATATTCTATTTATAATCTAATAAAACAAAACTTATAAAATATATATATTTATAACCTTTGCCGTACGGCAAAGGCTTACCATTTCCTCCACCAATTTTTTTCCGCACACACATTCAATTATTATATATATAATCATTATACTAGCTCCCTTCCATTAATCAAGATTCTTCCCCCACTTTCCTATCAACATATATATATATATATATATATATATATATATATATAATTGAGATAATTTCTTCTTAAGGCAGTTTTAAAAATGGGTAAGTGGGGTCCAATATTAATCAAAATTTACAACAAATACCTCATAAAATCCCTCAATATTTTTAAAACCTTTATTCATATTATTATAACTCGCATATTAACAAACGGATCGTTCCCATGAAAGGGGCTTTCAATAAGGATTTCTCCCTATTGGCACTTGATTAGGTGACCAAACCCTTTCCTCGTGAAATTTTCTAGACATTGTTAATTATGCATATAATAATTAGAATAACTTGTCATATCAATTATTGATTTAATAATATATAAAATATTGATAATAATTGAATCAAATAACGTGAGATCTTATGCAAAGAATTCTTTGTAGAAATAATTGAGTAAAAGCTGGGTGACTTTCTTACGTAAGCATCGATAATCAAAACCGTATGTGCTTCTATGCAACCACGCAGATATCTTGTACTTTTAACATCGGTAGTATTTCAAGCAGTTAACGGTAAAACTTTCGCCGTTATTTTTATAAAAAGATATTTTGTCTTTTCATTCATTAAAATAATAATTCCGTTGTGGGGTCCACCAATGATTGTGCCGTCGTATGAATATTCCTTGTTAAAACGAATATTTCCCGACCAATCGAATATTTTATGACAACTTGCATACTTTGTAAAATTTGTAAATATTACCCACAATTATAACATTATTTTAAATCCACACCATAATATTCAAAAATGATATTTATAGAAAAATTCATCTTTATTCATAAAAGTTGGGGTCTTACAACCTCCATTTCTGATGAAATTTTGCCCTCGAAATTAGAGTACATACCTGGTATGACGAAGAGGTGAGGATACCTTGATTTCATTTCGGATTCTAACTCCCAGGTCATTTCCTCAACATCGTGGTTTCTCCACAAAACTTTGAATTGAGGTATAACCTTGGAGCGTAAAACATGCTCCTTCTTATCCAAGATTTTAACAGGTAACTCTTCTTACGTTAAATCTTATGCTATTTCGTCTGGTTCTAATTCAATAATGTGGTTCGGGTCTTCCACATATTTACGTAACATGGATATGTGAAAAACGTTATGAACACGAGACATACTTGGCGGTAAAGCGAGTCTATAGGCTACAGTTCCTACTCGGTCAAGGATTTCGAATGGGCCAATGAATCGAGGATTGAGCTTTCCTCTCTTTCCAAATCTCGTAACTACAACCCTTTTATTTTATCGGATTGCCGACTCAAGTAGTCTCTATAGATTTCAAATAACAATTCTCATATACTAAGCACCACTTACTTAGTTTATCATCATTGGCAAAATAAACTAAGTAGCATTTACTTAGTTTGCCACAATTTTCAATAAACTTAGAAACCCGTTTGACATTTACTCAGTAGGAGGGAATCTCGAACAGTCCCCAGTTTGGGACTGTTATTGGATGTTACATCTCTCACGTGGTAGGTTGCCAATAATGAAATAAGACGTTTTGTTATTTTGAGGATTTTTTGACCGTTATCTCTATATGTTCTCTAAAAGTGCATTGAAAGCAGATTAAGTTATCTTAGTCTATTTCGTGTGCTTGGAGACCATGTGGAGGTGCTGCCGAAATTTTCTTGAAACTCATGAAACGTACTCATTGTGTTTGCACTAGTGACCAGACGCATCCAATAATGGGATAAAAGCCTTATCCATGTCCTGTAGAGTGTAGATACTTGGTAAATCTAATTAACTGAATCCGTCTTCTATGTAGTTAAAAATGTTAGCCGACCGGAGTTGGATGTTTCGTAGGATACCTAGTGATGAGAGGGGATTAGTCGCAGCTTATCGTGTTGGGGTGTCAGATTTCTTGAACAAAGCACTAGAACATACGGATGATCTGAACGGGAAGATGCGATGCCCCTGTGTCAAGTTGTATGACCCCAACTTTTATGAATAAAGATGAATTTTCTACAAATATCATTTTTGAATATTATGGAGTAAATTTGATATAATGTTATAGTTGTGGGTAATATTTATAAATTTTGCAAAGTACGCAAGTTGTTATATAATATTCGATTGGTGGGGAATATTCATTTTAACGAGGAATATTATATAACGATATAATCGGTGGTGGACCCTACAATGAAATTATTGTCGGATTGAGAAAACGATAAAAATACTTTATGAAAATAACGGCGGAAGTTTTACTGATTAACTGTTGAAACACCGGTGTTAAAAAGTACATGAATACACGTGATTGCATAGTAGCACACTACACAGATTGATTATTGATGCTTACGTGAGAAGTCACTCGGTTTTGTTCAATTATTGCTATGAAAGAATACTTTGATAGTATCTCACGTTATTTGATTCAATTATTGTCAATATTTTATATATTATTAAATCAATAATTGAGATGACAAAGTTATTAATATTATTATTTGCAATATTAACGATGTCTAGAAGTTCTGTCAAAGAGAGGTTTGGTCACCTAATTGCGCGCCAATAAGGAGAAATCCTTATTGGAAAGCCCCCTCTTTCTTGGGAACGACCCAGTCGATTAATATTGTGAATTATAATAATGATGATAAATGTTGTTAAAAATATTGAAAGAATTTTTATGAAGTATTTGATGTAAATTTTATTTATTTTATGAACCCTCATCTACCCATTTTTCAAAACTATCGGTAGAAGTTATCTCAATTAATTTTTGTTTATATATATATATATATATATATATAAAGTTTGGCATGGGTGGGGGGTGGGGGTGGGGCGGGGAATTCATAGGTGGGACTTTTGGTGGAAAAGGGGAAGTGGTGGATTGAGGTATTAATATTATATAGTGTGATGGCATGTGAAATAAGGCAAATTATGAACAAATGTTGGCCAAATATTCCAAGTATGCTTCCTATTCAATACTTTATAAAGGAGGGTGTTCCCTCATTGGTCAATACTTTGAAAATTACATTCCCTTAAGATAGAGGTAGTTTTTGATTGGTCAGTATAACATTTGATGGAAGCAATTGTTTCAGCAACGTGGGAATTGTTTTAAAGGGTACTCCCTTATTGGTTCAAAGTGTTAATTAGTGTACTGATACGTTGCAATTTCGTGATTCCACTGTTGCGTCTGTGATTTTTTTCAAATAGTATCCTTTCCATTATCCTATAAATAAGATGCTTAGTTAGAATTGAAATCACACCAGAAATTCAAAGAATTCTTCTTCTATAATCTTGAGCGTATTTCTTTAGAGTTTTCAGAAGCTTTGAGCGTAGAAAAACAGTATAAGTTTTCTTCAAGAATATCCTCGCCCTACCAGTCGGAATACTCTTCTTTTACGGTAAGGGGTATTATTCTTTCGTATTCATGAAGAAAGTTATTTTCTTTCAATACTCGTAAGGGTTGTTATTCCTTTCTTTATTATTATGTTGGAATAACCTGTGTATGCGATGTACTGCATACATGGTGAAATTCTTCTGTTATTCCATTCTTTATTATTCTGTTGGAATAACCTGTGAGACCCCAGATTTTATGAATAAAGATTTAATTTTCTCAAAATAATTTTTTTTAATATTATGGTGTTGATTTGATGTAATGTTATAGTTGTGAGTAATATTTACAAATTTTGCAAAGTAAGCAAGTGGTTATATAATATTCGATTGGTCGTGGAATATTATTTTTGTCGGGGAATATTAAATGCGATAAGTACAATCATTAGTGGACCCAATGTACGAAATTATTGTCGGATTGAGAAAATGACAAAAATACTTTTTATGAAAATAACGGCGGAAGTTTTATCGTTAACTGTTGAAACACCCGGTGTTAAAAAGTACAAGATGTCTGGCGTGGTTACTTGATAAAGAGCACACAATATTGATTATTGATGCTTATGTGAGAAGTCACTCAGTATTGTTCAATCGGGTATTCAAGACACTTTTTATATCGGAGTACTATTCACGAGTTACTATTTATGAGTTACTATTTATGAGTTACTATTCATGATTTACTATTCACGAGTTACTATTCACGAGTTACTATTCACGAATTACTATTCATCACCCGTAAAATATATTTCTTTTCGGTCCAAATCATTTTGGGTACAATATTATTCTATGAGGAGATGTCTTTAATTTTTCAGAATAGTTGGTTGAAGATATATGATGAATCAATATGGATCATTTGGTGGAAAGTTATAATAGTGAATCAATAGGGTCATTTGGTTTAAAGCTTTAATAGTAAATCGGTATGACCGATTGCTTTAAGTTTTAATAGTAAACCAATATGGACCGTCCGCTTAAAAAGTAAATCAATCTGGACCGTTCATGAATTAGTTCTTATTCAGGTCCATTTTCTATAAATGAAGCTCATTCTTTCATTATTTCTTCTGAATTCTTTGAAACTCTAAAGAGAGAAATTATAGAGAAACTATGAAAAGTATTCTCGCTACTTCCCTACTCTTATATTCAGGTTTCTTTTTACGGTAGGGGGTATTATTTCTTTTGTATTCATGAAGAGAACTTCATTATTCCATTATTTATTATTACATTGGAATAACTATATACGAAGCTACCCTATACTTGGTGAAATTCTTACATTATTTCATTCTTTATTATTCTATTGGAATATCTCACCGCTGCGTTCGTTTACGGACACAGTTCCATTATTTATTATTCAGCCGGAATATATCCATGCGGCGTTCTGTGGGACCGGTTCCATTATTTATTATTACGTTGAAATATCCACGTCATGCATTTTACTGTAGGACTGGTTCCATTATTTATTATTCATTAGAATATATCACATGCATGCGTTTCACCTTGGGACTGGTTCCATTCTTTATTATTACATTTGGAATATCCACATACATGCATTTTATGTCGGACTGGTTCGTTATTTATTATTACATTGGAATAACTCCTTTTGTCTTGATCTATCGCGTGCGTGGTGATTTTTTTGTTATTCCATTCTTTATTATACTCGGTTGGTTAAAACTTTAACTTCTATACTCCATGAAATTAGTGGAATAGCCTTGATATTTGCGCTTCATCAAGTATCTTTTCATGGAAATATTCTTACGAGCATTCTTGAATTTTACTCTACAAAGAAGTATCATATTGTTGACAATGTGGACGTTATTAGTTCTGGATAAATTAATTCTTGAACTTGTTTTATTGAAGTCTTATATCATTGTCATCATCCTCATGCTTATATTATGTTGAAAGTCATTTGTGGCCTGTAGTGCATAGATGGACTTGGTATGATTATGACCGAGGGATTATTTAGTATAATCATGTAGTAATGTTACAAATGATGTGGAAAAAGTCCTCACCGCCCGTAGTGCGTTGATGGGACGCTTTTTGGTATGATTATGGCTATGGATTCTCTTTGGCCGTAGTGCAAAGATGAATTATTTTATGGCATGATCAGGACCGTTGATGAAAACATGATTATCTTTAGCTGTAGTGCATGGATAATTCGTGGTCGTGATACTAAAGAATATCCTTGGCCGTAGTGTAGGGGTGATTCGATGATGTGGATTATTTATTAAGCTGAGTCCCAACGATAAAAGTGATGAAAAACCTTTTAAATCATAAAAGATAGTAGATTTTATTCTCTACTTGACTCTTCTAATGGATTGCTTGTTCTGCTGCAATTAAACTTGATGTTTATTATATTTTATCAGTTTAACACCGTTGAAGGCTAATGATAATTTATTCTGCATTATCTTAGTCATAATATTTCTTACTGGGCTAGTTGAGCTCACCCTTTCTTTCACTGTTCTTTTTAGGAAATGAGAACGATTTGGGACTAGTCGGGGAACAGAGTGATGGTCCTAGATGGTGCATTAGTAGTCCTCACTATTTCGTGAAATAGTGTGATAATAATTGTAATGAGGACTCCTTTTGAGTTTGTATACTCTCAAGTAGACAATATTTGTATTCAAACTCACAGTTTATTTTTTGTCGTATTGTATACGACAGTTTATTTGAATTCAGTACCTTGTATCTGGCGACTCAAGATGGGTGATGTAGACCTGTTTTGGAGGCGTCACAGTTGGTATCAAAGCTTAGGGATATGATCCCTGGCTGAGATGTGAGACAAGAAATAGGAGTGGAGAGACGGGGAATTCCTTCGCTAGTATGACCTAACTAAGTTTATTTGGTATTTAACTGGTCGGTCAGAGTATAGGGATAATATGTGATATGTTAATTAACCCTTGTTTTGTTATAGTGTTTGAAAATGCCATCTGAAAATATTGAGATAAGTAATGAAGCACATGAGACCGTTGAGTTAGTTCAACCAAAAGGTAATGTGTGACGCCCCCAAAATTAGGTATACGTCACCCATCTTAGGTCGCCACTTACATGGTACATAAATTCAAATACAACTTACTAATACAACTGTCAGGTAATAATATCGACAAAACATAAACCGTGAGTTTGAATACAAATATTATCTACTAGAGATTATACAAACTCAAAAAGGAATCCTCATTAAAATTATTATCACACTATTTCACGTAATAATGAGGACTACTAATGCTATCCTTCGACCATCACTCCGCTCCCTACTGGTCGTCCAAATTTATATTCTCATTTTCCTCAAGAGAATAAAGGAAAGAAAGGGTGAGCTCAACTAGCCCAAAGAATAAATATTATGACTAAGATAATGCATAATAAATTATCATTAGTCTCCAACAATGTTAAACCGATAAAATATAATAGACATCAAGTTTAATTACAAATGAACAAGCAATCCATTAAAAGAGTCAAGTAGAAAATAAAATCTACTATCTTTTATGATTTAAAAGGTTTTTCATCACTGTTATCGCTGGGACTCAGCTAAAAAAAATATTCCACATCATCGAATCACCCCGCACTACTCGGGCCAAGGATATTCTTTAGATCATTTACCACAATTATCCATGCACTAATGCCAAGAATATTTTTGTATTCATTAATGTTCATGATCATGCCATAAAACAATTCATCTTTGCACTACTACCAAAGAGAATCTATAGCCATAATCATACCAAAACTCGGCCCATCAATGCATTACGGCCAACGAAGACTTTTTTCCACATCATTTCAGAATATTACGGCCATGATTACAATCAATAATCCCTCGGTCATAATCATACCAAGTCCATCTATGCACGACATGTGCCACAGATGACTTTCAACAAAATATAAAACATGAGGATGATGACAATGATATAAGAATTCAATAAAATAAGTTCAAGAATTAATTTATCTAGAACCGATAACGCCCAAATTGTCAACATGATATCGCTTTTGTAGTAAGTAAAATTCAAGAATGCTCGAAGGATATTTCCATGAAAAGATATCGATGAAGACAAAATATCAAAGATATTCCACTAATTTCATGGGTATAGAAGTCAAAGTTTTAACCAACCGAGTATAATAAAGAATGGAATAACAAAAGAAATCACCACGCACGCGATGTATCGCATAAAGTGTTATTCCAATGTAATAATAAATGATGGAACTGTGTTCGACGTAAACGCATGCATGTGATATTCCGGCGTAATAATAAATATGGAACCAGTCCCAGAAACGCACGTATGTGATATTCGGCTGTAATAATAAATAATGGAACCAGTCCCAAACAGAAACGCATTGCATATGATATTTCGACGTAATAATAAAGAACTAAGTATTAGAAGAATGTCACCATGTATAGGGTAGCTCACATATACAAAGTTATTCCAACAGAATAATAAATAATGGAATAACAGAAGTTCTCTTCATGAGTACAACAAATAACATCCCTTACGAGTACAACAAATAATATTCTCTACCTTAAGAAGAAGAGTACTGGATATATAAGTAGTGAAGTAGCAGAAAACTTTCTTCTTTCTCTCTATAGTTTATCTCTCTAGAGTTTCAGTGAATTCGTAAGAAAATAATGAATGAATGAGCTTCTATTTATAGAAAAATGGAATGCATAGTAACTAACTCATGAACCATTCGAGATTGATTTACTTTAATCTGACGATTACATATTTAAAGCAAAATCTTTTAAATAAAATATAATATATTCTATTTATAATATAATAAAACGAATAACTTTATAAAAGATTTTACTATGCAAACACTATGCATGCACTATGCAAACACTATGCATAATAAAATATAATATATTCTAATTATTGTCTAATAAAACCGATAACTTTATAAAAGTATTACATTTTATATAAAAGATTTTCTCAGATTATTACATTAATAATACCAACAAAACCGAGTGACTTATCACTTAAGCATCAATAATTAATACTTATGTGCTACTATGCAACCACGCAGACATCGTACTTTTTAACACCGGTGTTTCAACAGTTAACGGTAAAACTTCCGCCGTTATTTTCATAAAGTATTTTTGTCGTTTTTTCTCAATCCGGCAATAATTCCGTTATGGGGTCTACCAATGATTGTCTTAGTTATTTAATATTCCCTCGTTAAAACGTAATATTCCCCACCAATAAAATATTATATAACAACTTGCGTACTTTGGAAAATTTATAAATATTACCCACAACTATTATATTAATTTCACTCTATAATATTCAAAAATAATATTTATAGAAAATTCATCTTTATTCAAAAAGTTGGGGTTTTACAATCTCCTTCTTATGAAATTTAAGCCTCCGAAATTAAGTATACGTACTGGTATGTCAAGAGGTAAGGATACCTTGATTTCATTTCAGATTCTAACTCCCAAGTCATTTTCTCAACATCGTGGTTTCTCCACAAAACTTTGACTTGAGGTATAACCTTGGTGTGTAGAATATGTTCCTTCTTATCCAAGATTTGAACAGGAACCTCTTCATATGTCAAATCTTCCGCTATTTCGTCCGGTTTCAACTCAATAATGTGGTTCGGGTCTTCCACATATTTACGTAACATGGATATGTGAAAAATGTTATGAACACGAGACATACTTGGCGGTAAAGCGAGTCTATAGGCCACAGTTCCTACTCGATTAAGGATTAAAATGGGTAGATGAATCGAGGATTGAGCTTTCCTCTCTTTCCAAATCTCGTAACTCCTTTCCATGGAGCAACACGTAACAACATATGATCTCCTATATCGAATTCCACGCCCTTTCGATGAAGATCAACATAAATCTTTTCGTCGATCTTGTGAGGTTTTTTATACGTTCTTGGGATCGTTTGAATCTTTTCGTAGTCATACGTACCAACTCGTCCCAACAACGTTGCTTCACCCACCTCATCCCAAAGATCTTACTGGAGAACGACACTTTCTTCCATATAACGCCTCGAATGGAGCCATGCCAATACTTGCTTGATAACTGTTGTTGTAGGAAAACTCCACCAATGGTAAGAACTTGTCCCAACTTCTCTTGAAGTCAAGGACACAGAGTCTTAATAGATCTTCAAGACTTTGAATCGTCCTCTCCGACTGCCCGTCCGTCTGAGGATGATATGCCGAACTAAATCGTAAATCTGTGCCCATAGCTTTTTGTAAACTAACCCAAAATCGTGAAGTGAATCTTGGGTCTCGATCAGAAACTATGGATATTGGTATACCATGCAGTCTTACAATCTCGTTTATGTACATATGAGCAAGACGTTCAAGTGTATAAGTTTCTTGTATCGGTAAAAAATGAGCAGACTTGGTCAATCTATCAACAATGACCCAAATCGCATCTATGCCTTGAGAAACTTTGGGAAGACCAAAGAACGAAATCCATGGTAATGTGCTCCCACTTCCATTCTAGAATTTCAAGTGGTTGCAATGGACCTTTTGGTACTTGATCCTACGCTTGACTCGTTGACACGTTAGACACCTTGAGATAAACAGCGCTATCTCTCTCTTCATATTGCCCCACCAAAATGTATGTCGAAGATCATGATACATTTGGTACTCCCAGGATGGATTGCAAACGGTGTGTTGTGCGCCTCCATCATGATTTTATATTTTAAATCAGGGTCGTTAGGAACACAAAGTCTGGAGTTAACTCGAAGTATTCCTTCTTCATCGTTTCTTGCTTCTAGAATAACGCCCTCTTGGACCTTCTTAATTCTTCACATTCATCAGCTCCGGGTGTGTAGCTTGAACGACTTTAACTTTATCGATTAAAGTCGATTAATTCTACTCGCATATTCGTTATCTTCACGTGGGTTCCTAGAGTCTTTAACTCTATCTTCATCATTTGTAATTCGTATGAAATGGGTCTTTGTGTTAACAACATCGCACTCATAAACGCATACGATCTTCTACTTAATGCGTCAGCTACCACGTTCGCTTTCCCACGATGGTATTGAATGGTACAATCGTAATCTTCAACAGCTTGAGCCAACGTCTTTGGCGCATGTTACGTTCATTTTAGTTGAAGAAATATTTGAGGGTTTTTAGAATTGGGTTTTGTACTGGGGTCAATATAAAATTTGATTACACGCTCTAGGGGTAGGCTAAGAAGTCTTCAAGAATACGTCAGGAAATTTATTAACAATAGAAATATCATTCAAAACTGTGACTCTCATCCAAGACTTGGATAACACATCACATTGATACCTATCAACCTGCCATCGTCATTCACAGCGTCGCATACAGAAAATCTGGCTTTGTTGCATTCCACACAAGGAAGTCAACAACGAAAGGACCGGGGCTCTTTACTTATGGCTTGATATGACCATGATTGACTTTAGTGATTTGGTTGCTTGAATTCGCATAACAGGTTGGTTAGGAATATGAAAGCTAACAACCTTACAAAAAGCATGATGAGTAGTTAACCAATCGTTTCCAAAAATCACATCAAATGAAAGTATTTTCAAAGAGATAAGATTAACAAGTAACGTGAAAGTGTTGATTTGAACAAAATTTATAAATAGTGGAGGTAATGAAGGTTTCTCCGAACTGAGTTTAAACAAATATATCAAAGTCTAACTTCTCCGAAGTTTACTTCAAACATTGAACACAACTAGGTGAAATAAAAGAGTGAGTAGAACCGGTATCAAACACGGTATAGACTTCGTAAGAGTTTATGACTAACATACCCGTGATAATTTTATTCAGGTTCCTTGTCACGAAAAAAAACGTTCTCTCTTAAACTACCGGCTTTGACTTTTTTGGGACGGCCTTTGGTGCCTCCATCCTCAGTGAACTTGTCTTGATGAACGAAAAAATCAAGCTAAGTGACCTCTCTTCCACAATTATAACATGCTTTGGACGACATCGCTTATTTGGATCGATGTGTCCCTCCTCCTCATTTGAAGCATATGATAGGTGGTCGTTCTCCTTCCTTAACAACTGGTCTTTGCCGACGTCTTTCCATCATTGTTGAATCTCCTCTTCTTGAAATGTCCATTCTTATTATTTTGACCATGATTACCACCAAGTGGTTACCATTTCAGCATGTTGATTCCTCTATGCTTATTGTCACCGCTTTGATGATCGTTATCACCTAGATTATCATTTTGCGGTTCTTTTTCGTTAGTTGCGTTGACTCATTATCGCGCCCACTAATCGAGCCCTATTTACAACATCCGAATACAAACACGTTTATGAGAAATAAGATATTGGCGTATCTCGCTTCAAACCTCTTAAAAACAAATAGCGTCATTCGCTTCCTCATTATCGACCAAATGGGATGCAAACCGGATAACTCCGCAAATTTAGCCTCGTATTGCGACACCTGGTCATATTGTTTTGTTCCAACTTGATAAACTCCACCTCCTTCATGTGATTTAATACTTTCGTGAAAGTACTTTGTCGTTGAACGACTCTTGGAACTTCTCCCAAGACATCTTGAGTGCATCGCAGTCAGTATGCTTTTCTGATTTCCACCGGTGATTTGCCTATTCACGCAACATAAAGGTGGCAAAAGGAACCTTTTGTTCCTGAGCATCCCAAGACATCAAATATCTTGGTGATCTCGCTTTAACCACGCCTCCGCCTTTAAGTGGTTCGGTTTTCCCAAAAACTCCGGTGGTCCCTCCTTGAATTGCTTAATGGTGACCAAAGTAGGTTGCCATTGTTTCCTCCCTGCATTCGAAAAGGAGCCGTCTTTCACCGATGTTGCATGAATTCTAAAAAGCTCTTAAACGTACCGTCATTCGTCAATTGATCAGTGTTGTTGTTTACAGGAGGATTATCGCCATCCTGTTGCACATTGTCACGATTATTGATCTGTGGAGACTCAACGGCCTCCCGTGCTCCATTCTTTATTCTCAACATTCTCGGATGCCATTTTCAAATACTGCCACAAAAAAGGGTTAATTAACATATCACATATTATCTCTATACTCTGACCGACCAATTAAATACCAAATAAACTTAGGTAAGTCATACTAGCGAAGGAATTCCCCGTCTCTCCCCTCCTAGTTCTAGTCTCACATCTTAGCCAGGGATCATATCCCTAAGCTTTGATACCAACTGTGATGCCCCCAAAATTAGGTATACGTCACCCATCTTGGGTCGCCACTTACATGGTACATAAATTTAAATACAACTTACTAATACAACTGTCGTGTACAATACGACAAAACATAAACTGTGAGTTTGAATACAAATATTATCTACTAGAGATTATACAAACTCAAAAGGAGTCCTCATTAAAATTATTATCACACTATTTCACGTAATAGTGAGGACTACTAATGCTATCCTTCGGACCATCACTCCGTTCCCCGACTCGTCCCCGGCTATATTCTCATTTCAAGAGAACAAAGTGAAAGAAAGGGTGAGCTCAACTAGCCCAAGAATAAATATTATGACTAAGATAATGCGTAATAAATTATCATTAGTCTCCAACAATGTTAAACCGATAAAATATAATAGACATCAAGTTTAATCTGCAATGAACAAGCAATCCATTAAAAAGAGTCAAGTAGAAAATAAAATCTACTATCTTTTATGATTTAAAAGGTTTTTCATCATCTTTGTTATCATTGGGACTCAATTAAAAAATATTCTACATCATCAAATCACCCCTGCACTACGGCCAAGGATATTCTTTAGTATCATGACCACAATTATCCATGCACTACGGGCCAAGAATATTTGTGTATTCATTAATGGTCATGATCATGCCATAAAACAATTCATCTTTGCATTACGGCCAAAGAGAATCCATAGCCATAATCATACCAAAAACTGTCCATCAATGCACTACGGGCCAATGAGGACTTTTTCCACATCATTTGTAAAATTACGGCCATGATTACACCGAATAATCCTCGGTCATAATCATACCAAGTCCATCTATGCACCACGTGCCATGATGACTTTCAACAAAATATAAACATGAGGATGATGACAATGATATAAGAATTCAATAAAACAAGTTCAAGAATTAATTTATTTAGGAACCGATAACGTCTAAATTGTCAATATGATACCGCTTTGTAGAGTAAAATTCAAGAATGCTTAGAAGAATATTTCCATGAAAAGATCTTTGGATGAAGACAAAATATCAAAGATATTCCACTAATTTCATGGGTATGAAGTCAAAGTTTTAACCAAATCGAGTATAATAAAGAATGGAATAACAAAAGAAATCACCACGCATGTATAGATCGCACAAAAAGTTATTCCAATGTAATAATAAAGGATGGAATCAGTCCCACAGAACGCACGCAGATGGGATATTCCCGTAGAATAATAAATAATGGAACCAGTCCCGTAAATGCACAGCAGGATATTAAACGAATAATAAATAATGGAACCGGTCCCGGCGTAAATGCATGTAATTGGATATTAGATAGAATAATAAATAATGGAACTAGGTGCGGCGTGAAGCGATGCATGGGATATTAAACGTAATAATAAAGAACGGAATATTAGAAGAATGTCACCATGTATAGGGTAGCCGCGATATCAAAGTTATTCCAACAGAATAATAAATAATGGAATAACAGAAGTTCTCTTCATGAGTACAACAAATAACATCCCTTACGAGTACAACAAATAATATTTCCTACTTTAAGAAGAAGAGTACTGGATATATAAGTAGTGAAGTAGCAGAAAACTTTATTCTTTCTCTCTATAGTTTATCTCTCTAGAGTTTCAGTGAATTCGTAAGAAAATAATGAATGAATGAGCTTCTATTTATAGAAAAATGGAATGCATAGTAACTAACTCATAAGGCAATTCGAGATTGATTTACTTTAATCTGACGGTCCTTATTTAAAAGCAAAATCTTTTAAATAAAATAAAATATATTCTATTTATGATCTAATAAAACGAATAACTTTATAAAAGATTTTACTATGTAAACACTATGCAGGCACTATCTAAACACTATGCATAATAAAATATAATATATTCTAATTATTGTCTAATAAAACCGATAACTTTATAAAAGTATTACTGCTTTATATAAAAGATTTTTCAGATTATTACATTAATAATACCAACAAACCGAAAGTGACTTATCACTTAAGCATCAATAATTAATACCGTAATGCTACTATGCAACTACGCGCCAGACATCAGATTTCTTTAATACCGGTGTTTCAACAGTTAACGGTAAAACTTCCGCCGTTATTTTCATAAAGTATTTTTGCCATTTTCTCAATCCCATAATAATTCCGTTGTGGTCCACCAATGATTGTCTTGGTTGCATTTAATATTCCCTGTTAAAACGAATATTCCCTAACCAATCAAATATTATATAACAACTTGCGTGATTTTTGCAAAATTTATAAATATTACCCACAACTATTATATCAATTTCACTCCATAATATTCAAAAATAATATTTATAGAAAATTCATCTTTATTCAAAAAGTTGGGGTTTTACATAACGCACCAACAACACAATAATAATCATATACCAAATGGCAAGCGACCATCGAACAATGATAACCATCATGGGGGAAATTATCATGCCAAGAATGGTAACCACTTTATCTCTTTTGGTAATCATGGCCAAGATAATAGAAATGGAAATTTCAAGCAGAGAAGGTCATTTAGCTCGATTTTATCGTTATGGTGAAGTTAAGTCCAATTTAGAACAATTGGAACCAAAGGCGGATACGGAAAAAACAAAGTTTGGTTTCAGAAGCGTTCTTTTTTCGTGACTTCTCAAAAGCAAGTAAACCGAACGAAGTTAGCACTTGGTTAGTTAATTATAAATTCTTTCAAAGTCTATATCTTATTAGATACCGAAACCCCAACTTTTTGAATAAAGATGAATTTTCTATAAATATTATTTTTGAATATTATGGAGTGAAATTGATATAATGTTATAGTTGTGGGTAATATTTATAAATTTTGCAAAGTACGCAAGTTGTTATATAATATTCGATTGGCTCTGGGAATATTCGCTTTTAACAGGAATATTCAGATAACCAAGACAATCATTGGTGGACCCCACAATGTAATTATTGCCTGATCGAGAAAACGACAAAAATATTTTTATGAAAATAACGGCGGAAGTTTTACCGTTAATCGTCTGAAACACTTTAAGTTAAAAGTACAAAGAATACGCTGTGGGTCGCATAAGAGCACACAATTATTAATTATCGATGCTTACGTGATAAGTCACTCGCTTTTGTTGGTATTATTAATGTAATAATACGTAAAAATCTTTTTATATAAAATGTAATACTTTTATAAAGTTATTCTATAAATAAAATATATTATATTCTATTATGCATAGTGTCATATAAAGTGTTCAGATAGTGTTTTTGTATAGTAAAATTTTTTATATAAAATGTAATACTTTTATAAAGTTATCTATTTTATTAGACAATAATTAGAATATATTATATTTTATTATATAGTGTTTTGTATAAGTTCAGATAAGTGTTTGCATAGTAAAATCTTTTATAAAGTTATTCATTTTATTAGATTATAAATAGAATATATTATATTTTATTTAAAAGATTTTGCTTTAAATATGGACCGCCGATTAAAGTAAATCAACTGGACCGCTCATGAGTTAGTTATTACGCAGTACCATTTTTCTATAAATAAGCTCATTCCTTCATTATTTTCTTATTTAATTCATCAAACTCTAGAGAGATAAACTATATAGAGAGAAAGAAGAAAGTATTCGCTACTTCACTACTTATATATCCAAAGACTTTTCTTCTTAAGGTAGGAATATTATTTGTTGTACTCGTAGGGGTGTTATTCTTTGTATTCATGAAGAGAACTTATGTTATTCCATTCTTTATTATTTCGTTGAATAACTCAGATATACGCTGGCTACCCTATACTTGGTGACATTCTTCTATTATTCCATTCTTTATTATTCTCGTTGAATATCCCGTTCTGCAGGCGCTTTTTACGCCGACCGATTCCGCTTTTTTATTATTCGTTGAATATCCTCGTTCAGCGCTTTTACGCCGACCGGTTCCTTTTTTTTATTATTATTTCGTTGAATATCGTCTGCAGGCGCTTTTACGCCGACCGATTCCATTCCTTATTAGTATTCTCGTTGAATAACTCGCTCATGCCAAGTACCGCATGCATGGTGATTTCGTTGTTATTCCATTCTTTATTATTTCGTTGAACATCCTCGCTTGGCATGTAATTTCACCGACCGTTCCGTTATTTAGTATTTCGTTGAATAACTCGCTCATGCGAAGTACCGCATGCATGGTGATTTCTTTTGTTATTCCATTCTTTATTATACTCAATTGGTTAAAGTTTTGACTTCTATACTCCATGAAATTAGTGGAATATCCTCGATATTTGCGCTTCATCCAAAGATCTTTTCATGGAAATATTCTTCCGAGCATTCTTGAATTTTACTCTACAAAGCAAAGATCATGTCGACAATTTGACGTTATTAGTTCTCGGATAAATTAATTTTGAACTTGTTTTATTGAATTTTTATATCATTGTCATCATCCTCATGTTTATATTTTTTGAAAGTCATCTGTATTCTCGTAAAGCATGGGGATGGACTTGGTATGATTATGACCTGTGGATTATTCGGTGTAATCATGACCGTAATGTTACAAATGATGTGGTAAAAGTCCTCATGGCCCGTAGTAGCATTGATGGATGCTTGTTGGCATGATCATGACCATTAATGAATACACAAATATTTCTGGCCCAGAGTGTATGGATAATTGTGGGTCGGATACTAAAGAATATCCTCGCCGTAAGTGTAAGGGGTGATTCGATGATGTGGATTATTTATTGTCGAGTCTCAAATGATAAAAGTCATGAAAACCTTTTAAATCATAAAAGATAGTAGATTTTATTCTCTACTGACTCTTCTAATGGATCGCTTGTTCCACCGCAGCTTAAACTTGATGTTTGTTATATTTTATCGCTTTAACACTATTTAAGGCTAATGATAATTTTCGCATTATCTTAGTCATAATATTTCTTCGGGCTAGTTGAGCTCACCTTTTCTTTCACCGTTTTCTTCGTGAAATGAGAATATAATGGGATTTAGCCTGGGGAACGGAGTGATGGTCCTAGATGATAGTATTAGCTAGTAGTCCTCACTATTCTCGTAAATAAATAGTGTGATAATAAATGTAATGAGGACTTATTTTGAGTTTGATATACTCTCTAGTAAGACAATATTTGTATTCAAACTCACAGCTTATGTTTTGTCGTATTGTATATTAAAGATCAGTATTATTAAGTTGTATTTGAATTTTGCATCATGTATTTGGCGCACTTCAAGATGGGTGATGTATACCTATTTTGGGGGGGCCACAGTTGGTATCAAAGCTTAGGATATGATCCCCGCTAAGATGTGAGACTAGAACTAGGAGGGGAGAGACGGGGAATTCTTCGCTAGTAGATGACCTACCTAAGTTTATTTGGTATTTAAATTGGCTGGTCAAAGTATAGAGATAATATGTTATATGTTAATTAACCTTTGTTTTGTGGCAAGATTCAAAATGACATCCGAGAATGTTGAGAATAAGAATGGAGCACAAGAGACCGCTGAGTCTCCACATATCAATAATCGTGATAATGTGCATCGTGAAGGCGACAATCCTCATGCAAAAACAACAACACCGACCAAATGATGAATGATGGATTGTTCAGAGGCTTTATGCAATTCATGCAACATCAAAGAGAGAGCGGCCCGCCCAAAATGTAGGTGAAAACATCGAAACTCTCTTGACGGCCACCGCTAAATAGTTCAAGGAGCCGGGACCACCGAGTTTATGGAGAGCCAAAACCACTTAAGGCTAAGCATGGATAAAGCAGATCACCAAGATATTTGATGTCTTGGGATGCTCCGAGGAGCAAAAGGTTCCCTTCGCCACACCTTCATGTCAATGCGTGGAAGAGGCAGACATCGGTGGGAATCAGAAACGACTCTCACCGACGACTCAAGATGTCTTGGGAGAAGTTCCAAGAGCTATTCAACGACAAGTACTTTCCCGAGAGTATTCGGCACATGAAAGAAGTGGAGTTTATCAAATCGAACAAAAAATAATATGACCGTGTCGCAATACGAGGCTAAATTTATGAGTTATCCCCGGCCAGCATCCCATTTGGTCGATAATGAGGAGTTTAATGACGCTAATGTTTTTAAGAGGTTTGAAACCCGAGATACGCCAATATCTTATTTCTCATAAACCGTGGTTTGTACTCAGATGTTGTAAATAGGGCTCGCTTATCGAGCGCGCAGAACGAGTCAACGCAACCAAGAGAAAAAAAACCGCAAAGATGAAAATACCAAAGTGGTATCACCATCAAACTGGTGACAACAAAAACGGAGGGAATCAACATGCCGTAAAAATGGTAACCACTTGGTGGTAATCATGGCCAAGACAAGAAAATGGACATTTCAAGAAAAGGAGATTCAACAATGATGGAAAGACGCCAAGACCAAAGACCGTTGTTAAGGAAGGAGAACCACCACCTATCATATGCTTCAAATGCGAGGGGAGGGACACATCACCAAACTGCATGATGCCATCCAAAGCATGTTATAATTGTGGAAGAGAAGGTCACTTAGCCCGATTTTGTCGCTCATCAAGACAAGTTCACCAGGATGGAGGCACCAAAGGTCATCCCGTAAAAGTCAAAGCCAGAGTGTAAGGGAGAGCATTTGTTGTGACCTCCCGTAAAGCAAGGAACCCGAATGAGGTCATCACGGTAAGCTTATCATAAACTCTAAATAAGTCTATACCTTATTTGATACCGGTTCTACCCATTCTTTTATTTCTCCTACTTGCGCCAACGATTAAATTTGACTCCGAGAAATTAGACTTTGACTTATCTCGCTGAAACTCCGCTGGGAGAAACCTTCATTACATCCATCGCTTATAAGTCTTGTTTGGTTCAAATCAGTACTTCACACATTACCCGTCGATCTTATTTCATTGAAAATACTTGCATTTGATGTAATTCTAGGATTGATTGGTTAACTACTCATCATGCAAAAATTGATTATTTTCGTAAGGTTGTTAGCTTTCATATTCCTAATCAACCTATTATGCTAATTCAAGCCAACCAAACCATTAAAATCAATCATCGCTATCTCAAGCCATAAAGCTATTCGCTTATTGAAAAAATGGATGTCAAGCTTTTTTAGCTCATGTCACTTGATCTAAACAAAAATACGCCGCTTTTGAATGATATTTCTATTGTTAATGAATTTCCGACGATTCCCTCAAGAACTTCCCTCGCCTACCCTCAGAGCGTGAAATTGAATTTTGTATCGACTTTGAACCCAGACAAAACCCATTTCCAAAGCCCCATATCGAATGGCTCCTATTGAACTTCGTGAGTTAAAGACCCAACTACAGAATTGTTAGACATCGATTTTATTCGCCCCTAGTACTTCTCCTTGGGGTGCCCTGCTCTATTCGTGAAAAAGAAAGATGGGAGTATGCGATTTTGTATTGATTATCTGGAGTCAATCATGTCACCATCAAAAATAGGTACCCATTGCCACGTATTGATGACCGTTTTGACCAGCTTGCAAGGAGCCAAATTCTTTTCAAAGATTGATCTTCGCTCCGGATATCACCAATTGAAGATTAGAACCGATGACATTCCAAAGACGGCTTTCGTAACTCCCCAGACGGCATTATGAATTCCTAGTCATGTCCTTTTGATCGACTAATGCTCCGCCGCCTTCATGGATATGATGAACCGAGTATTCAAGGAATATTTGGATCACTTTGTGGTCGCCTTTTATTGATGACATCCTTATTTATTCCAAAAGCCGGAAGATCATGAGCAACACTTGAGGTCGACATCCAAAAGCTTCGTGAATATAAGCTTTATGCCAAGTCAAGAAATGCGAAGTTCGCTTCGAGGAAGTAGCATTCCTTGGGCACGTGGTATCAAGTCATGGAATATCCGCTGACCCAAAGAAAGATTGAAGCTATTCAAAGCGGGAGCAACCTAAATCAATGATCAAGCACGTAGCTTTTTCGCTTAATTGGTTATTATCTGGAGATTCGTAGAAGGGTTTTCTAATCGCTACTCCACTAACTCACCGATTCGACTTAAAGATACAAAGTTTGCTTGAGCGAGGAATGTGAGAAGAGTTTTCAAGAACTCAAGAGAGACTCATTTCAAAGACTGCTCGACAATACCATCCGGTTCTTGAGGGATTTGTCATCTACAAAGTGATGCTTCTAGCAAAGGGTTAGGATGTGTTCTCATGCAACATGGGAAAGTCATAGCCTATGCCTCACGATAACTCAAAGAATATGAGAGGAATTATCCTACTCATGATCTAGAGTTGGCAAAATGTTGCTTCTTCGCACTAAAGATTTGGAGGCATTACTTCAGATGGGGAGAAAGTGGAGATCTTTACGATCATAAAAGCCTCAAATATTTCTTCACTCAAAAGGAACTCAACATGCGATAAACGACGCTGGCTTGAACTGCTGAAAGATTATGATCATACCATCCAATACCATCCCGAAAAGTTTAACGTGGTAGAAACGACGATCGAGTAGTAAGATCATATGCGCAAGTACGAAGTGCAATATTGTCAACGCAAAGGCCCATTTTGTGTGACTTGCAAAGGATGGAGATAGAGTTAAAGACCTGTGGACCCATGATGATGATGGCTAATATACGAAAGTAGAACCGATTTTAATTGATAAAGTTAAAGTCGCTCAAGCTACGTGACCTGGAGCCGATGCGCGATGAGGAAGAAAGTGCAAGAAGGTGCTATGCCTAAGCAAGAATCGATGAAGAAGGAATACTTTGAGTCAACTCCTGCATTTTGTGTTCCTAACGACCCCGATTTAAAGTATAAAATCATGATGGAGGCGCATAAACACACCGCTTGTAATCCATCTCGGGAGTACCAAATGTATCATGATCTTCACATACATTTTGGTGGAGCAATATGAAGAGAGAGATAGCGTTGTTTATCTCAAGGTGTCTAACGTGTCAACGAGTCAAGAAGTGAGCATCAAGTACCAAAAGGTCCATTGCAACCACTTGAAATTCCGTAATGGAAGTGGGAGCACATTACCATGGATTTCAGCATCGGTCTTCCCAAGGTTTCTCAAGGCATAGATGCGATTTGGGTCATTGTTGATAGATTGACCAAGTCTCCGCTTCATTTCTTACCAATACGAGAAACTTATACACTTGAACGCTCTTGCTCAGATGTACATAAACGAGATTGTAAGATCGCATGGTATGCCAAGATCCATAGTTTCGATCGAGACCCAAGATTCACTTCACGATTTTGGGTTATTTTGCAAAAAAAAGCTATGGGCACGGATTTACGATTTAGTTCTAAGATATCATCCTCGCATGGACGGACAAATCGGAGAGGACTATTCAAACTCTTGAAGATCTATTAAGACTCGCGGTCCTTGACTTCAAGGGAAGTGGGACAAGTTCTTACCATTGGTGGAGTTTTCCTACAACAACAGCTTATCAAGCAAGTATCGCATGGCTCCATTCGAGGCGTTATATGGAAGAAAGTGTCGCTCTCCAAAGATGTCGGGATGAGGTGGGTGAAGCAACGTTGTTGGGACCGAGTTGGTACGTATGACTACTTTAAAAGATTCAAACGATCCGACAACGATAAAAACCTCACAAGATCGATAAAAGAGTTATGCCGATCTTCATCGAAAGGACGTGGAATTCGATATAGAGATCATGTGTTGTTACGTGTCGCTTCCATGGAAAGGAGTTACTTAGATTTGGAAAGAGAGGAAAGCTCAATCCTCGATTCATCGCCCATTTTTAATCCTCGATCGAGTAGGAATCGTGGGCCTATAGACTCGCTTTTACCGCCAAGTATGTCTCGTGTTCATAACATTTTTCACATATCCATGTTACGTAAATATGTGGAAGACCCAACCACATTATCGAAGTTAGAACCTGACGAAAAATAATGGAAGATTTGACGTATGAAGAGGTTCCTGCTCAAATCTTGATAAGAAGGAACATATTCTACGCCCAAGGTTATACCTCAAGTCAAAGTTTTGTGGAGAAACCACGATGTCGAGGAAATGACTGGGAGTTAGAATCAAATGAAATCAAGGTATCCTTACCTCTTCGATATACTGTGTACGCATTCTAATTTCGAGGGCTTAAATTTCATAAGAAGGGAGATTGTAAAACCCCAACTTTTTGAATAAAGATGAATTTTCTATAAATATTATTTTTGAATATTATGGAGTGAAATTGATATAATGTTATAGTTGTGGGTAATATTTATAAATTTTGCAAAGTACGCAAGTTGTTATATAATATTCGATTGGTCTGGGAATATTCTTTTAACAGGAATATTCGCATAACCAAGACAATCATTGGTGGGACCCACAACGTAAATTATCATTTGATCGAGAAAACGACAAAAATATTTTTTTATGAAAATAATGGCGGAAGTTTTACCGTTAATCGCTGAAACAACCCTTTGTTAAAAGTACAAGAATACGCTGTGGTTGCATAAAAGCACACACACCAGATTATTTATTGATGCTTACGTGATAAGTCACTCATTTTGTTGGTATTATTAATGTAATAATACGTAAAATCTTTTTATATAAAATATAATACTTTTATAAAGTTATTCTATAAATGTATATATTATATTCTATTATATATAGTGTTATATAGTGTATATCATATATGTTTTGTATAGTAAAATTTTTTATATAAAATGTAATACTTTTATAAAGTTATCTATTTTATTAGATAATAATTATAATATATTATATTTTATTATATATAGTGTTTCATATAAGGTTCTCAGATAAAGGTTTGCATATAAAAAATTTTTATAAAGTTATTCATTTTATTAGATTATAAATAGAATATATTATATTTTATTTAAAAGATTTTGCTTTTAAATATGGACCGTCAGATTAAAGTAAATCAACTGGACCGCTCATGAGTTAGTTACTATGCAGTACCATTTTTCTATAAATAAGCTCATTCCTTCATTATTTTTTATTTAATTCAATCAAACTCTAGAGAGATAAACTAGAGAGAGAAAGAAGAAAGTATTCTCGCTACTTCACTACTTATATATCCAAAGATTTTCTTCTTAAGGTAGGAATATTATTTGTTGTACTCGTAAGGGTGTTATTTTTCAGTATTCATGAAGAGAACTTATGTTATTCCATTCTTTATTATTCTCGTTGAATAACTCAGATACGCTGGCTACCCTATACTTGGTGACATTCTTCTATTATTCCATCTTTATTTATTCTCGTTGAATATCTCGCTCATGGTGCTTTTACGCCGGACCGATTCCATTTTTTTTATTATTTCGTTGAATATCCCGTCAGGCTTTTACGCCGACCGGTTCCGCTTTTTTTTATTATTATTCCGTTGAATATCCGCTCTGCAGGCTTTTACTTTACCGACCGATTCCGCCCTTATTAGTATTCTCGTTGAATAACCTCGTCATGCGCCAAGCACCGCATGCATGGTGATTTCGTTGTTATTCCATTCTTTATTATTCTCGTTGAACATCCCGCTTGCGCAAGTAATTTTCACCGACCGGTTCCGTTATTTAGTATTCGTTGAATAACTGCTCTATGCTAAGTACCGCATGCATGGTGATTTCTTTTGTTATTCCATTCTTTATTATACTCAATTGGTTAAAGTTTTGACTTCTATACTCCATGAAATTAGTGGAATATCCTCGATATTTGCGCTTCATCCAAAGATCTTTTCATGGAAATATTCTTCTCGAGCATTCTTGAATTTTACTCTACAAAAAAAGATCATGTCGATAATTTGGACGTTATTAGTTCTCGGACAAATTAATTTTTGAACTTGTTTTATTGAATTTTATATCATTGTCATCATCCTCATATTTATATTTTTTGAAAGTCATCTGTGGCCTCAGAAAGTGCATGATGGACTTGGTATGATTATTATGACTGTGGATTATTCTTGTAATCATGACCGTAATGTTACAAATGATGTGGTAAAAGTCCTCATTGGGCCCGTAGTGCATTGATGGATGTTGTTGGCATGATCATGACCATTAATGAATACACAAATATTCTCGCCCGTAGAAGGTATGGATAATTGTGGTCGGATACTAAAGAATATCCTCGTCAGTAAAGCAGGGTGATTCGATGATGTGGATTATTTATTGTCGAGTCTCGCCGATAAAAGTGATGAAAACTTTTTAAATCATAAAAGATAGTAGATTTTATTCTCTACTTGACTCTTCTAATGGATCGCTTGTTCACCGCAGCTTAAACTTGATGTTTGTTATATTTTATCGCTTAACATTGTTTAAGGCTAATGATAATTTATTCTCGCATTATCTTAGTCATAATATTTCTTCGGGCTAGTTGAGCTCACCCTTTCTTTCACCGTTTTCTTCGAGAAATGAGAACGTAAATGGGATTTAATAGTGTGACAATAAACTGAGTGATGGTCCGAGATGGATATTAGTAGTCCTCACTATTCTCGTTAAATAGTGTGACAATAATTGTAATGAGGACTTATTTCGAGAGTGGATATTGTCTAAGTAAAGACAAGATTTGTAATTCTAGAAGCAAGAATCGATTTAAGAGAGGAAATCTCAACCCTCGATTTAATTGGCCCATTTAAAATCCTTGATCGAGTAGGAACTGTGGCTTATAGACTCGTTTTACCGCCATGCATGTCGCGTGTTCATAACGTTTTTAACGTATCGACGTTACGTAAATATGGGGACGACCTGAACCACATTATTAATTTAGAACCGGACGAGATAGCAGAAGATTTAATGTATGAGGAGATACGTGTTAACATCTTGGATAAGAAGGATCATATTCGACCCTCAAAGGTTATACCTCAAGAGTTAAAATTTGAAGTGAAGTCAAGGTATCCTCACCTGTTCGTCATACCAAGTACGTACGTAAATTTCGAGGGCGAAATTTCATAAGGAGGGGAGATTGTGAGACCCCAGATTTTATGAATAAAGATTTAATTTTCTCGAAATAAATTTTTTTTAATATTATGGTGTTGATTTGATGTAATGTTATAGTTGTGAGTAATATTTACAAATTTTGCAAAGTAAGCAAGTGGTTATATAATATTCGATTGGTCGGGGAATATTCTTTTTGTCGGGGAATATTCGTACGACAAAAATACTTTATGAAAATAACGGCGGAAGTTTTACCGTTAACTTTTGAAACACCCGGTGTTAAAAGTACAGTAATACGCATAGTTGCACAGTAGCACACGGTATTGATTATTGATGGTTATGTGAGAAGTCACTCAGTACTGTTCAATCGGGTATTCGGGACACTTTTCATGTCGGAGTACTATTCACGAGTTACTATTCATGAGTTACTATTCATGATTTACTATTCATGAGTTACTATTCACGAGTTACTATTCATGAGTTACTATTCATGAGTTACTATTTACGAGTTACTATTCACGGGTTACTATTGATCACCCGTAAAATATATTTCTTTTCGGTCCAAATCATTTTTGGGTACAATATTATTTTATGAGGAGATGTGCTAATTTTTCAGACCGTTGGTTGAAGATATAACAGTGAATCAATATGGACCGTTGGTGGAAAGTTATAATAGTGAATCAATATGGATCGTTGGTTTAAAGTTTTAAAAGTAAATCAGTATGGGCCGTTGCTTTAAGTTTTAATAGTAAACCAATATGGACCGTCCGTTTAAAAGTAAATCAATCTGGACCGTTCATGAATTAGTTACTATTCAGTCCATTTTCCTATAAATAGAAGCTCATTCTTTCATTATTTCTTACGAATTCACTGAAACTCTAGAGAGAAAAATTATAGAGAAACTATAGACAAGTATTATGCTACTTCCCTACTCTTATATTCAGGCTTTTTACTGTAGTGGGTATTATTTCTTTTGTATTCATGAAGAGAACTTCGTTATTCCATTGTTTATTATTCTATTGGAATAACTCAGATACGCTGCTACCCTATACTTGGTGAAATTCTTCTATTATTTCATTCTTTATTATTCTCGTTTAATATCCTCGTCTGCGTGCGCTTACGGGGGACGGGTTCCATTATTTATTATTCGCCGGAATATCCTTAGCGAGCTTTTACATGGGACCGGTTCCATTATTTATTATTCTCGTTGAATATCTTTCTGTACATGCGTTTTTTACCGGACCGGGTTCCATTATTTATTATTCGTTGAATATCCCGCTTTTGTGCTTTTACGCCGGACCTGGTTCCATTCTTTATTATTCTGTTGGAATATCCTGTCTATGCGTTTTACGTTGGACCTGGTTCCGTTATTTATTATTCTGTTGGAATAACCTACCTGTGCGGTCTATCGCATGCATGGTGATTTCTTTTGTTATTCCATTCTTTATTATACTCAGTTGGTTAAAACTTTGACTTCTATACTCCATGAAATTAGTGGAATAGCCTTGATATTTGCGCTTCATCAAGTATCTTTTCATGGAAATATTCTTCTGAGCATTCTTGAATTTTACTCTACAAAGAAGTATCATGTTAACAATGTGGACGTTATTAGTTCCTGGATAAATTAATTCTTGAACTTGTTTAATTGAATTCTTATATCATTGTCATCATCCTCATGCTTATATTATGTTGAAAGTCATTTGTAGCCTGTAGTGCATAGATGGACTTGGTATGATTATGACCAGGGATTATTCAGTATAATCATAACCGTAATGTTACAAATGATGTGGAAAAAGTCCTCATTGGCCCGTAGTGCATTGATGGACAGTTTTTGGTATGATTATGGCTATGGATTCTCTTTGGTCGTAGTGCAAAGATGAATTGTTTTATGGCATGATCAGGACCGTTGATGAAAACATGATTATCTTTAGCCGTAGTACATGGATAATTCGTGGTCGTGATACTAAAGAATATCCTTGGCCGTAGAGGTAGGGGTGATTCGATGATGTGGATTATTTATTGTCGAGTCCCAAATGATAAAAGTGATGAAAAACCTTTTAAATCAAAGAAGATAGTAGATTTTATTCTCTACTTGACTCTTCTAATGGATTGCTTGTTCCGCTGCAGTTAAACTTGGTGTTTATTATACTTTATCAGTTTAACACCGTTGAAGGCTAATGATAATTTATTCTGCATTATCTTAGTTATAATATTTTTTACTGGGCTAGTTGAGCTCACCCTTTCTTTCATTATTCTCTTCAGGAAATGAGAACGTAGCTGGGACTAGTCGGGGAACAGAGTGATGGTCCAGATGATAGTATTAGCTAGTAGTCCTCACTATTCTGTTAAATAGTGTGACAATAAATGTAATGAGGACTCATTCTGAGAGTGGATATTGTCTAAAAGACAGTATTTGTATTTAAACTCACAGCATCTCTTGTTGTATAATTAAGATTGTATTTATGTTTCGTACCATGTATTCATGCACTGTAATAGGTGATGTATACCTATTTTGGGGGCGTTACACTTGGTATCAAAGCTTAGGGATATGATCCCTAACTAAGATGTGAGACTAGAACTAGGAGGGAAGAGATGGGGAATTCCTTCGCTAGTATGACCTACTTAAATTTATTTGGTATTTAATTGGTTGGTCAGAGTTTAGAGATAATATGTTATATGTCAACTAGCCCTTATTTTGTGGCAGTATCTGAAAATGACATCCAAGAATGTTGAGAATAACAATGGAGCACAGGAGACCGTTGAGTCTCCACATATCAATAATCAGGAGAATGTGCATCAGGAAGGCGACAATCCTCATGCAAACAACAACACTGACCAAATGATGAATGATGGAATGTTCAGAGGCTTCATGAAATTCATGCAACATTAGGCGAGAGCGGCTCCTGTCCAAAATGTAGGTGGAAACACTGGAAACTCTCGGACGGTCACCGCTAAACAGTTCAAGGAGCTGGGACCACCGAATTTTATTGGAGAGCTAAAACCACTCAAGGCGGAAGCATGGATAAAGCAGATCACCAAGATATTTGATGTCTTGGGATGCTCCAAAGAGCAAAAGGTTCCCTTTGCCACCTTTATGTTGCGAGGAGAGGCAGATTATTGGTGGGAATCGGTAAAGTGTACTCAACCTGCCGCACTAAAGATGACTTGGGAGAAGTTCCAAGAATTATTCAACGACAAGAACTTTCCCGGAAGTATTCATCACAAAAAAGAAGTAGAATTCATCAAGCTAGAGCAAAACAACATGACCGTATCGCAGTACGAAGCCAAGTTTGCCGAGTTATCCCGGTTTGCGTCCCATTTGGTTAATAATGAGGAGAGAATGACGTGAATGTTTTTAAGAGGTTTGAAATCGGAGATACGTCAATAACTTATTTCTCATAAACTGTGTTTATATTCAGATGTTGTAAATAGGGCTCACCCTTTCTTTCACTGTTCTCTTTCTCTTCAGGAAATGAGAACGTAGTGGGGACTAGTCGGGGAACAGAGTGATGGTCCTAGATGGTGCATTAGTAGTCCTCACTATTCTGTGAAATAGTGTGATAATAATTGTAATGAGGACTCCTTTTGAGTTTGTATACTCTCTAGTAGACAATATTTGTATTCAAACTCACAGTTTATGTTTTGTCGTATTGTATACGACATTTGGGGGCGTCACATAACCTGTCTGTGCGGTCTATCGAATGCCTAGTGAATTCTGTTGTTATTTAATTCTTTATTATTCTGTTGGAACATCCTGTCTGTGCGGATTACGCATGACCTGGTTCCATTCTTTATTATTCTGTTGGAACATCCTGTCTGTGCGGATTACGCATGACCTGGTTCCATTCTTTATTATTCTGTTGGAATATCCTGTCTGTGCGGGTTACGCATGACCTGGTTCCATTCTTTATTATTTTGTTGGAATAATTTGTCTACATGGATTACTGCATGGCGGCAAAAATCAATTTGCGGTTTCATATATTCTATTATACTCAGTTGGTTAAAGTTTTGGCTTCGATACTCCATGAAATTAGTGGAATATCCTTGATATTTTCGTTTCATCCAGTATCTTTTCATAGAAATATTCTTCTGAGCATTCTTGAATTTTATTCCACAAAGCAGTATCATATTGACAATTTGGACGTTATTGAGTTCAGGATAAATTAACATATAAATCTTTAAAATTTATTCTTGAACTTGTTTTATTGAATTGTCATCATCCTCATGTTTATATTATGTTGAAAGTCATCTAGTGCATAGATGGACTTGGTATGATCATGACCAGGGATTATTCGGTATAATCATGACCGTAATGTTACAAATGATGTGGTAAAAAGTCCTCATTGGCCCGTAGTGCATTGATGGATAGTTGTTGGCATGATAATGAACATTGATGAATACACAAATATCCTTGGCCCGTAGTGCATGGATAATTTGTGGTCGTGATAATAAAGAATATCCTTGGCCATAGTGAAGGGGTGATTCGATGATGTGGATTATTAAGCTGAGTCTCATCGATAAAAGTGATGAAAAACCTTTTAAATCATAAAAGATAGTAGATTTTATTCTCAACTTGACTCTTTTAATGGATTGCTTGTTCCGCTGCAGTTAAACTTGATGTTTGTTATATTGTATCAGTTTAACACTGTTGAAGGCTAACGATAATTTATTCTGAATTATCTTAGTCATAATATTTTTTACTGGGCTAGGTTAGCTCAACCTTTTACTTTCATTATTCTCTTCAGGAAATGAGAACGTACAGGGACTAGTCGGGGAACAGAGTGACTGTCCAGATGATAGCATTGGTAGTCCTCACTATTCTATGAAATAGTGTGATAATAAATGTATTGAGGACTTATTTTGAGTTTGAATACTGTTTGGAAGACAATATTTGTATAAAAACTCACAGCTCATGTTGTATATTTAAGATTGTATTTGTATTCTGTACCATGTATTTGGCGACTCAGAATAGGTGATGTATACCAATTTTGGGAGCGTCACAGTTGGTATCAAAGCTTAGGGATATGATCCCTCGCAGAGATGTGAGATAAGAACTAGGAGGGGAGAGACGAGGAATTCCTTTGCTAGTATGACCTACCTAAGTTTATTTGGTATTTAATTGGTCGGTCAGAGTATAGGGATAATATGTGATATGATAACTAACCCTTGTTTTGTGGCAGTATCTGAAAATGACATCCGAGAATATTGAGAATAGTAATGGAGCACAGGAGATCGTTGAGTCTCCACAGATCAACACCCAGGATAATGTGCATCAGGAAGACAATAATTTCGTGTGAACAACAACACCAAACCAAATGGCGAATGACGGAATGTTTAGGAGCTTTGCAATTGCATACAACATCGCAAGAGAGACTCTCATCCAAAATATGGTGGAAACACTGACAACTCTCGGACGGTCACCGCTAAACAGTTCAAGGAGCTGGGACCACCAGAGTTTATTGGAGAGCCAAAACCTCTTAAGGCGGAGACATGGATAAAGCAGATCACCAAGATATTTGATGTCTTGGGATGCTCCGAGGAGCAAAAGGTTCCATTTGCCACCTTTATGTTGCGAGGAGAGAGGAGACATTGGTGGGAATTCCAGAAAGCATACTCAACCGCCAGAGATGTTAAGATTTCTTGAGAGAAATTCTAAGAACTATTCAACGACAAGTACTTTCCTGAAAGTATTCGTCACATGAAAGAGGTAGAGTTCATCAAGTTGGAGCAAAACAATATGACCATGTCACAGTACGAAGCTAAGTTTGCCGAGTTGTCTCGGTTTGCGTCTCACTTAGTTAATAATGAGGAAAGAATGACGCGGATGTTTCTAAGAGGTTTGAAACCCGAGATACGTCAATATCTAATTTCTCATAAACTGTGTTTGTATTCAGATGTTGTAAATAGGGCTCAGTTATTGGAGTGTGATAACGAGTCAACTCAACCAAGAGAAAGCAGTTGGAAAAATGATAATACCAGTAGTAGCAGTCATCGATGCGGTGACAACAAACGTGGAGGGAATCAACATGCCAGAAATGGTAACCACTTCGGTGGTAATCATGGACAAGACAATAAGAATGTACTTTTCAAGAAGAGGAGATTCAACAATGATGGAAAGATATCATCATCAGCACTCGTGGTTAAGGAAGGAGAACGACCACCTATCATATGCTTCAAATGCGGAGGGGAGGGACATATCAGTCCAAACTGCGCGATGCCATCCAAAGCGTGTTATAATTGTGGAAGAGAAGGTCACCTAACCCAATTTGTCGTGCACCGAAGACAAGTCCAGTTGGAATGGTGACACAAAATACCATCTCAAACAAGTCAAAACCAGTAGTTCAAGGGATAAATTTTGTTGTGACCTTCCAGAAAGCAAGGAACCCGAACGAGGTCATCACGGGTAAGCTTATCATAAACTCTAGCGAAGTCTATACCTTATTTGATACCAGTTCTACCAATTCTTTTATTTCTCCTACTTGCGCTCAACGATTAAATTTGACTCCGGAGAAATTAGACTTTGACTTATTTGTGGAAACTCCGTTGGGAGAAACCTTCATTACATCCATCGCTTATAAGTCTTGTTTGGTTCAAATCGGTACCCTCACATTACCTATCGATCTTATTTCATTGAAAATACTTGAATTTGATGTGATTCTAGGATTGATTGGTTAACTACTCATCGTGCAAAAATTGATTGTTTTCGTAAGTGTTGTTAGCTTTCATATTCCTAACCAACCTATTATGCTAATTCAAGCAACCAAACCATTAAAATAAATCATCATCATCTCAAGCCATAAAGTCATTCGCTTATTATAAAGCGGATGTCAAGCTTTCTTAGCTCATGTCATGATTTAAACAAAAATACATCAGATTTGAATGATATTTCTATTGTTAATAAATTTCCTGACGTATTCCCTGAAGAACTTCCTGGCCTACCCCTAGAGCGTGAAATTGAATTTTGTATCTACCTGGAACTCGGTATAAAACCCATTTCCAAAGCCCCATATCAAATGGCTCCTATTGAACTTCAGGAGTTAAAGACCCAATTGCAGGAATTGTTAGACATTGGTTTCATTCATCCTAGTACATCTCCTTGGGGTGCTCCTGTTCTATTCGTGAAGAAGAAAGATGGGAGTTTGCGAATTTGTATTGACTACTGGGAATTGAACCATGTCACCATCAAGAATAGGTATCTGTTACCTCACTTTGATGACCTGTTTGACCAGTTGCAAGGAGCACAATTATTTTCAAAGATCGATCTTCGTTCTGGATATCATCAGTTGAAGGTTAAAACTAAGGATATTCCAAAGGCTGCCTTCAGAACTTGGTACGGACACTATGACACTACAAGAAAAAGGTTTATCAGCGACCGCCTATCATCGACCGCATACAGTCGCAGATAGCCATCAGCGACCGCAAGCGATCGCTGATAGTCGTCGCATAAAATCTAGTCGCTGGGATGCACATCAGCGACCCCTATTAGTGACTGACCCATCTGCGACCGTTATTCACGATCGAAATGATAAATTCGGTCGCTAAGCTGAGTCAGCATGGTCCAGGGCCAAAGCTAACGTGGTCCACGTGGCAGCGACTGCTAGCAGCGACCGAATGCGGTCGCGGATACCCTTAAATGTTTAGCCGTCGCTACTAATGATCAGCATATGAAATAGAATGCAAACCAGATTTTTCCTGTTTTGCAGAATTCCCAAAAACCTGTACCTATTTTGTACCTGCTTTATCCCAACACACAATCACAACAATATAAACAACATTCACAACAATATAAACATCCATCGTCCACCAACATACACCAAACTAGTATTTAAACCTTTAGAACCCTATATGAATTGAATAAATATAATAACATTTCAAAACTTGTTTAAGTAACATACAGACATCCAAAGAATGAATATACAAGTACAAGCTTATACTATAACTACAAAATCGATCTAAAGGTGTACGCCAAGCATCATCGCCTCCTCGATCACCTTTGTAATTAACAAAATATTAAAACAAGTTACAAATATAGTAACTATGTTGACATCGATATATATTATGATAATATATACAACAAATTGATTTTATACCTCGTTGTCATCCCCATGCTATCCTGCTGATGCTGTCGCTACTGCTTCAGCTAACTCTTCAGGATCAAGATCCCCTAGATGCCCGCCCAGTATCTTCAAAAGATTTCGATCTCGACATATAGCTCTCACACGGTCGGTAGGAGTATGAGCAATTTGGATGAATCGATGATATGAAGACTGGTAGTAGTCGCTCTGAGCCATTTGAAGGATGGGTGTCGTCGTTGTCCTTGACCTTTAATGTAGTTCTTCTTTACAACAGACGCCCTCTCCCACAGTTCTTGATCAATAGTCGGACGTGGAGTGCCTTCAGGATAGCGCTCATTCAATAAACGCTTATAAATATCCTGTCATTATGTTAACAATTAAATAGTTAAAAATAAATTCTGTAAGCATTGATAAACAAGATCAAGTTATTAAAACTTATTACTGCTATCTGGATAGCATCAGGCAGACCATCACGGGTGGCCACGTACACATCAAGCCAATGGATATGTGTACCTTGAGACTGAGACTCCTATACAAAAAATAGCACAATATTACTAAGTAAACATGTGATATATTTTCTAGAATTCATGATTGTAAACATAATAAAACTTGTAAATACGTACCCTGACAGTGATATGCTGCAACTATGAAATACTGCCGCCCTTGTATGTCCCTTTAGCCTTTTCGCCATCGGGTACACTCGACCTGGCCTGGATGGCCGATCTCGGCATTGTGAAGGGCTTTTTGTCTTTCTTTGTTCAAATTTTCTTTGGTGCGGACCGCGAACTTCTGCCAGAATAATGTATGTATCACTGAAGCCTGCACGTCCTCCCATCTATATCGTTTCTACAAATAAAACAACAATAATAACATTACTAAATAATTATCCTTTGAATATTATATTATATGTCATAATTAAAAAAAATATACCTGAAATTCAGCCCAAACATCATCCTTGTGGGAGATAGGTGTGTTCGCCCACGTAATCACAGGTGTAGGCCAATTCTGTAAACATAGTTGTGATATGCACTTGACGATCTTATTATCTAAAAAATCACTATAATATACAACAATTTACATCAGCGATAAGTAGATATATTAAAGTAATTTACATCTAAGTTCTATATATCTTGTATAAATGGAATCTTAAATGCTTATATATAAATGATATAATGCTGGGGACGTCGTTCTTTATGAGGAGGAGGCTTAATCTGAATAAGAATCCTATCATCCGGATTAGTAGGGGCCTTGGGCACATGATTAGGCCCCCTACCCATGCCGCGCTTTTTCTGCGCTGCTTCAGAAGCCATCTGTATATTACAAATTTTAAGATGTATATATGACAATAAACATGACAGTGATATAAACATATATATATATATATATGAATATAAAATGTCAATAAACAAAAGTTGCATTTAAATAGTTTAGTACATAAACATGACAATGATATAAAAAAACATGTAATGCTAAACATACATTTCATTTGTTCAAGTGTCAATGTCTGATTCAGAATCATCTTATATACGTGTTGCAGATTCATAACCATCATACGCTTTGATTCAAGTGTCGATTCGGTCAATAACTCTTCCTCCTCGTTATCAATTTCATCCGACAAGTATTGACTCAGATCTAATTCATGTGGTTCATCTCCACCATCTAACTGGATTACTTCATTGTCGTCCTCCACATTTATTATAGTTTGACTATGAAGCATCTGCTCATGGTAAATCTCCCCATCAACTACTTCTACACGACTACGCGCGAGAATATGAATTACAACTTGCCAATCTGATGGCGGTCTATCCCTTTTCCTAACGGGACTAGGAGTGTAGTATACTTGTCTTTGTTTGAGTTGGTAAAACAAATGGTTCGTTGGAGTCACGCAGACTCTATGTAGGTCAATATCGATGATTCCATGTCCTCACAACACATATCCCTTTTTACGAATCAAACCAGCGGCACTTGAACAAGTGAATATGACCCCAGACGTGCTCCTTGTACGACAACTCTACGATTTCCTCCAACTTCCCATAAAAGGCACGACCAAGCTCATTGTAACAATCTCCTTGGACACACACTCTCCGAGTTCGTTGTTCTTTACCGCGCCCATATGCCTTTGTGTGAAATTCACAACCATTTATTTTGTAACCATCATGCGGTGACTTGGTCCTATGCGGTCCCATAGCTAGGACTTGTACATTAATAGGAATCGTTGATCCTCGATCAAAGCCTACAAAAACTCCATCTTATTAAATGAAGTCATAGTTAACATGGAGTATATATATTCTACGTCTTAAAATTGAACTTACTTTGTCCTTTAGCCAAAGTGCAATTTTTTATCACGATTGATTTGAATATCTTTATCATTATGCCGGGATGCTTCACTTTTAACTTGTCATCGTACAATCTATACCATGTTATAAACATTAACATATTGGAATAAATTTTCAACTTAAAAGATAAATTATCAAGTTTACATGTGTACCTCACAAATTAATTCAATCTCTCGCATAATTAAGAAGAATGTAAGTATAATGCAACATATAATTCTTGCTCGAGAGAGGAATATGTACTTCCACTTTTTCTATAAGAATAATCGATAGACCAAATATAGAGAGCCGACCATTTAGTTCAACATTTCCCCCATCATCATGTCTTGATACTTGATTGGCCTTTGTCAAGACTTCGTCCGGAAAATAGTCTGAGACAAACGTAGATATCTCATCGAAACTGTATGCCTCACATATCGACCCCTCGACATAAGCTCTATTCTTCACCTTCCTCTTAAGGTTTCCCATCACCCTCTTGAAAGGGTACATTCATCTATATTGAAATGGACCCCCAACACGAGCTTCATAGGGAAGATGGATTTGCAAATGCTCCATGGAGTCAAAAAAACTAGGTGGGAATATTTTTCCGGTTTTACGTGATCTCTATGATGTTCTTCTCAAGTCTGATACATATCTTCTCATTTAATGATTTTGAACATAAGTCTTTGAAGAAACTAACAAAAGGAAGTTCTTAATTGCTTTAGTTGATAATGATTTAGTAGGGGTTGGCATCAATGGATGTAAGATTTCAAAGGCATGTTTAGTCAAATGGAGTTATATAAACCCTCCAAATGGCTTTCTTGAATATATGCACCATGGTATGAGCAAGAAGATTATTTAAAGCTTTCCCATTCTAAAAAATAACTCAATAAAAGTTATCATCATCTCAAGTTCAGCAGATAATTATTGTGTTTTTATTATTTATTTATTTTAATAATTTTACTTTACCGAGCAACCAAACAGAGAAAAAAAATTCTACTGAGCAACACATGTACCATCACATGCGAAAATAAACAAAAGCGAAAATTTATTGAAGCGGATAAAAGAGAAGCGAGGTGTGGTGTTAGTGGCTCACGTTATGGTCTCTCCTTTATCCAAAGACCACAAAATTGTTCGAGTAAAGAAAGAAGGAATTTCCCGCCACACGATTAGGCGCTTTCTTCCCTTCCCCTTCTCCTATAAACGTCTTCTGCATAACTTGAATCCACACACCACAAAGCACAAAATCCCCATATCACTATTTCAACCCTCTAAAAAATCCTTAAATTAAAACATAAATATAATTCCAAATTTTAGTATACACTACTACAAAACAGTAAATAGACAACGCGAAAAAAACGTTGTGATTTCAGTCAGAAAAACGTCGTGGTTAAGGGTGTTGTCTATTTGACACCCTTACACAACGTTTTTAAAACATTGTAGTTAAGCACAATACACAACCTTTTTTAGGAAAAAAAGGTTGTAGATTTGTTTTTCAAAATTTAGCAGATGCTTAAAAACGTTGTAAAATATATGATTCCACAACGTTTTTTGGATAAAAATGTTGTTGTTTAGTATATCAGACAACGTTTAGGCACATTTACACAACGTTTTTAAAATGTTGTAGATTAAAAAAAAAGAAAAAAAAGGTTGTAGTTCACCTACATTATCAATGCACCTGCAATATGCTAATGCCATGAAATTTATATCTGCTCCGTATATTAAGAACAATGAATACCATGAAGTACATTTACATACTAGCATAGTGCTCATATTGACAATGTCCAAACTACATAGTATTCATCCTCTAATGAGTGGACCTCAAGGTACCTAGGTGAATAATACCATACGCATGTCAAGAAGTAAGTTTTTTTTCAATAATTTCACAATACACCAAAATTCACGGTGATTAGAGAGGAAGATAATGAGCCTATACATCCAACTACCTAAGAAATTCTCACACAATCCTGTGCTTTATATATAAATTCAGCACCTACAAGAGTTTTGAGAAAAAAACTCGTTACTCATTGAGGAAAAAAGGCAGAAATTGGTGAAATGCTTAAAGTTTCAATCTTTATTCAATAATCCTTGAAATTTTGAATCAAATGATAAGCTTGTGAATTTGAAGAGAATAAACCACAATGAACAAGGAAAACAAACCCGAAGACCCAATTTATGCTCCAAATTCTAAACCGTATAAAATATCACTACAAAGATTGTATAACAATCATAAACTATAGACTTCAAATAAAAATACAATTGACCTCATCATCAACATCATAGAGACATCATCTCAACAAAATAAAAATGCGAGGCTGCATGGGAGAAATGGACAAAGTCAACACGAAATATATTTATTTCTCACCATTTATACTACTAATTGAAGTTAAAATGACATTTTTTTGATTGGGAAATCGCATTAGTAATACTAAAGCGCAATTCTTTTGAATTCAAACTACCCGTGGTCAATCTTTTCTTTTGGCCACCGGAGATGCCTCATTTCATTGAGTCTCCAACCGAAGACGTCAACGCATATATGTCAAGACCAAGAATGCTGCAAAGACATGTGAACAATGGCAATATCTTATGTGTTTGGAACTCACAACTAGAACTCAAAGGTTATCAATGGATAATGCATTGTCAAAATAAGAAATTAAGCTCGAGATTATTTGAAAAGAATTACTTTTAAAAAGTAATCATCGAAGAGTTTCCTTTTGTCCTTCAAATGTAAATTGCACGAAAATGTTAGCAGAGTTAAAGCATCTTTAGACTTGAGCTTCCCAACAACATAGAGATTATCAACAATCTTTTTTATTTTGGTGATAAGTCATAGCTTATCAACGATCCTGTGAATAAGCTATTGTGTAAGACCCCGAATTTTATGAAATAAAAGTATTCAATTTTTCTTATAATTACTATTCAGTAAATGGTTAAATTGATAAAAGTTTAAAGTTAAGGGTGATATATAAAAAAATTTCAATATAAGCAAGTGGCTATAAAATACTTATTATTGTCGGGGAATATTCATTTGGTCGTGGAATATTCTTTCTGTCGGGGGATATTCGTACGACGGCGCAACCATTTGTGGGCCCCATAATGGATAACGGTCGGATGAAAAAAATGACAAATTTGAGTTTTTATAAATAACGGCGTAGTTATTCCAAGTAATCTTTGTTGGAATACACGGTGGTTAAAATGATGAATACGTGAATTAGTTAAAGAAGTTATATGCGGCAGATTATTGCACGATATTTTTTCAATTATTGATTCTTACGTAAGAAGGCACTACTCAATAATTGTTACAGTAATTACTGTTCAATATTTTATTTTATTGAATCAATAATTGTTGCGTTGATATTTTATATTATTGTTGTTTCAATAATTATCACTGCACAGTATCTCCATTATCAGATCAATAATTCATATTATTTGAATAATATTATTAGATAACATTATTGGCAATGTCTAGAAAGTTCTTTCAAAGAGAGGTTTGGTCACCTAATTGCGCGCCAGTAAGGAAAAATCCATATCGGAAAGCCCCCTCTTTCCTGGGAACTGCCTGGTTATTATTATTGTGATTCTGTAATATTATTTGTGAATAATTAATTATTGATTTATATGATAATGAAATGTTTATTTGATGTGGATATAAATGATGGATTTATTTATGTGGTTATAAATGAAGTAATTTATGTTGAGGTATTTTATCAGTATTTTGTCGGATTGGAGGTATTAAAAGATCAAATCAGTGTTCTTACAGCTTTATTGTGTGAGTTATAATTTTGATCTGACCGTTGGATCGTTGTGATTTTTGGATATTTTATACATATATAAGTTGAGTATATGTTCACAAATTTTGAACCGTTAAAAATGAACGAATGATTTGTTATGAATTTTAAGAGGTGACTGATTCGGAAATTAGGTTTATAAATAATTTTGGTGGAAAATTCTAGAAATGGGTGGGCCCCACTTTTGGTTGTTGGGGAAGATGGCTGATTTTTGGTGGGAGGAATAATGTGAGTAAAGCCATCATGGGTGTCAAGTCGAAATTCTTTAGTGCTAACATTTTCCTATAAATAGAGGGCTAAGTTAGAATTGAAAATCACACCAAAAACAAGTTTTCTCTCTTTTTCTCTCTAGATTATCGAGTGTATTTTATGAGTATGTAGATACTTGGTGAGTTGCTATTCATCAGTGCAAGTTTCCTTCAGCGTCATATCTGATATCTAGTCAGAAGTGCTGCTCTTTTGAGGTAAGGGATAGTAAGGGATATTAAGGGATGCTATATTCTTCATAATGATATTATTCTTTCAATATCATTATACTGAAATATTGGTATGGATTTTATTGTGGAATTTTTATCTTGTCGGGATTACTATTCACGTATACGGCACTATTCACGTATACAGCACTATTCATGTATATGGCACTATTTACGTATATGATATTATTTACGTATACGGTACTATGTACAAATACGGAGTACTATTCACTAGTTACTATTCATGAGTTACTATTCACGAGTTACTATTCATGAGTTACTATTTACGAGTTATTATTCATGAGTTACTATTCACGGGTACTATTCACGACAAAAATTGGTTTCTTTTTCTAACCAAATTATAGTTGATTTATGAATATTACTCTTGAGATTAAATCTAGATGTTTTGATTATATTGATTTTACTATTATATATAACATTTTTATAACCCTAATGATGATATTTCTCTTTGACTTGAGTGTAAAGATGGGTAGATTTTTGGTATGATCATGACTATGGGTTCCCTTTGGTCAGTAGTGCAAAGTTGAATTGTTGACTGGTATGATCATGACTATTGAATTTATAATTGAATATCTTTAGCTTAAGTGCAAATGTGAAATGATCAACATGGTTATAATTATTGTTTATATAAATTATGAAATGATTATATATTTCTTTGAGATATTAATATATTTGGCCTGAAGTGAAAATATGAACTGTTGATGAATATATTTGGCCTATAGTGCAAATATGAACTGTTGAGGAATATCTTTGGCTTGTAGTGCAAAGATGAATTTTTGATGAATATCTTTGGCCCGTAATGCAAAGATGACATGTTGTTGAATATTTTTGGCTAGTATTGCATAGACGAACTATTGACGAATATCTTTGGCCCGTAGTGCAAAGATGAATTGTTAGTATGATTATAAACAGGAACTATAATTTGGTATAACCATGATCTTTGATGTTTCAGGTAAAGACATGTGATGAAAATTATCTTTTAATTCCGGATGCTGAAGAGAATTTAGAATTTTAATTATGATTATGAGTTATTCATATAATTGTGGACGAGAATTGTTGATTGATGTTACATGGATAAAACATTGTTGGTGGACTTTTAACATGGAGAAGATAATAGATTTTATGGTCTATTTGACTCTTCAATGGATTGCTTCGTTCATTGCAACTATGGTTGAAAAGTTTTATCATCTACCATATGTTCTAAATCTCGATTTATTATTGATGAAGGCTATTGATAATTTAATTATCTTTAGTCATGATATTCTTTCTTGAGCTAGTTCTGCTCACCCTTTTTGCTTCACAATTCCTTTTCGTAATAAGAGTGTATTTGGGTTGAAGCGAAGGTATGAGAAATAGAGCGGTGGTCTCTAGTTGTGGAGGTTCTCCTAAGCAAGATAGAAAAGTGTTGTATACATCATTTAGTAGTTATATTTGGTGAATCAAATAGGGTGAGGCGAACCCAACGTTGGAAGGGTGTTTTGCCACTATCATACAAGATGTCTAATGACACACAACCTCGTGTCATCATAAGACAGGGATGTGCTCATCCACTTGCTGAGTATATCTACGAGCACTACCTATATAATCTTGGTGTTTGGTTGAAGTATAACTCTCAATTAGAGACAGTGGAGATAATGATATGTCAAGAGAAGACTCACCATTGGAAAGAATATGATAGTAATCTTCTCATTTTTCTTTGGGGTCTACTGGGTCAACCAAGGATAATTTTATGGCCATATGAGATCTATCATAACCTAGACGCATGGCCTCCCATGTACGAAGGTTTCCTTGAGCACTTTCCAAAGATTCTAATTTTTAAAACAGTTTTTGACTATACCTTTATGTAAGGTGTCATTGTGACGTGCTATCCAAGGTTGAGATGAGTGTCACAGTTGGTATATATTTGTATCCAAACTCACAGCATATGTGTTGTTGTATTTTGCACGACAATTATTGTAATAAAGTTGTAGTTGTTTTCTGTACCATGTATTTGGAGACTCAGAATGGGTTGGATGGAATGGACCTATTTTTGGGTTGTCACAGTTGGTATCAGAGCTATAAGTAAAGAGCCCCGAGCCTCTCGCTGGTGACTTCCTGTTGATGGGGGATGCACCGAAGCCAGACTCTCCGTAGGGGACTCCGTTCTGCGGTGGAAAACTGATAGGTACCAATGCGAGGTGCTGTCCACTGATGGGACATTTGTCACATTTGGTATCAGAGCTTAGGGATATGGTCTCTGGCGGAGATCGGGGAATAGAACTAGGAGGGGAGAGATGAGTAAATCATTCGCTAGTGTGTCCTACCTAAGCTTATTTGTTGGTTAGTCATAATATCGGGATATTATGTAATATGTTAATTTGTTCAATTAACCCTTGTTTTGAAGCTGTATTCTAGAATAATATCTGAAATACAGGAGATGAGCAATGGAGAAATCATGAGGACATGGAAGATGGAAACAAGGTATTCTCAACTCTTTGAAATACCAGGTACGTAAATTTTGGGGACAAAATTTCATAAGGAGGGAAGATTGTAAGACCCTGAATTTTATGAAATAAAAGTATTCAATTTTTTTTTATAATTACTATTCAGTAAATGGTTAAATTGATAAAAGTTTAAAGTTAAGGGTGATATATATAAAATTTTCAAAATAAGCAAGTGGCTATAAAATACTTATTATTGTCGGAGAATATTCGTTTGGTCGTGGAATATTCTTTCCGCTTGGGAATATTAAATACCAAGTGCTTGACCATTTATGGGCCCCATAACGGATAACGATCGGATGAAGAAAATGACAAATTTGAGTTTTTATAAATAACAGGCGTAGTTATTCTGATGCTAATTTGTTGGAATACGGTGGTTAAAATACGATGAATACGCCGTGTAGATAAGTAGTAGCACCGGTGTTATGCAAGATTTTTTAAATTATTGATTCTTACGTAAGAAGGCAATTCTCAATAATTGTTATAGTAATTACTGTTCAATATTTTATTTTATTGAATCAATAATTGTTGCGTTGATATTTTATATTATTGTTGTTTCAATAATTGTCAACGCAGATAAAGATCTCCATTATGGGATCAATAATTCATATTATTTGAATAATATTATTAGATAACATTATTGGCAATGTCTAGAAAGTTCTGTCAAGGAGAGGTTTGGTCACCTAATTGCGCGCCAGTAAGGAGAAATCCTTATCAGAAAGCCCCCTCTTTCTTGGAAAATGTCTGGTTGTCATTATTGTGATTCTATAATATTATTTACGAATAATTAATTATTGATTTATATGATGATGAAATATTTATTTGATGTGGATATAAATGATGGATTTATTTATGTGGTTATAAATGAAGGAATTAATGTTGAGGTATTTTATCGATTTTTGTCGGATTGGAGGTATTAAAAGATCAAATCGATTGTTCTTATGACTTTATTGTGTAAGTTATAATTTTGATCGACCGCATTGGATCGTTGTGATTTTTGGATATGTTATACATATATAAGTTAAGTATATGTTCACAAATTTTGAACCGTTAAAATGAGCGAATGATTTGTTATGAATTTTAAGAGGTGACCGATTCGAAAATTAGGTTTATAAATAATTTTGGTGGAAAATTCTAGAAATGGGTGGGCCCCACTTTTGGTTGTTGGGGAAGATGGTTGATTTTTGGTGGGAGGAATAAGAATGTAAAAAGCCATCGGTGCTTGAGTCAAATCTGCTCATCAGCGTGCTAACATTTTCCTATAAATAGAGGGCTAAGTTAGAATTGAAAATCACACCAGAAACAAGTTTTCACTCTTTTTCTCTCTAAATTATTGAGTGTATTTTGTGAGTATTTAGATACTTGGTGAGTTGCTATTCATCAGTGCAAGTTTCCTTCAGCGTCATATCCGATATCCAATCAGAAGTGCTTCTCTTTTGAGGTAAGGGATAGTAAGGGATATTAAGGAATGTTATATTCTTCATAATGATGTTATTCTTTCAATATCATTATACTGAAATATTGGTATGGATTTTATTGTGGAATTTTTCCTTTTGAGTCGGGATTACTATTCACGATACACGAGACTATTCACGATATCTGGCAGACTATTCATGTATATAGCACTATTTACGTATATGACATTATTTACGTATACGGTACTATGTACAAATATGAAGTACTATTCACGAGCTACTATTCACAAGTTACTATTCACGAGTTATTATTCATGAGTTACTATTCACGAGTTACTATTCATGGGTACTATTCACGACAAAAATTGGTTTCTTTTTCTAACCAAATTATAGTTGATTTATGAATATTACTCTTGAGATTAAATCTAGATGTTTTGATTATATTGATTTTACTATTATATATAACATTTTTATAACCCTAATGATGATATTTCTCTTTGACTTGAGTGTAAAGATGGGTAGATTTTTGGTATGATCATGACTATGGGTTCCCTTTGGCAAGTAGTGCAAAGTTGAATTGTTGACTGGTATAATCATGACCATTGAATTTATAATTGAATATCTTTAGCTTAAGTGCAAAGGTGAAATGATCAACATGGTTATAATTATTGTTTATATAAATTCTGAAATGATTATATATTTCTTTGAGATATTAATATATTTGGCCTGAAGTGCAAATATGAACTGTTGATGAATATATTTGGCTTTTGTGTAGTATGAATTGTTGAGGAATATCTTTCGGCTGTGTAGTGAAAAAGATGAATTGTTGATGAATATCTTTGGTCCAGTAGTGCAAAGATGACATGTTGTTGAATATTTTTGCCAAGAGTGCGTAGATGAACTGTTGACGAATATCTTTGGCCCGTAGTGCAAAGATGAATTGTTAGTATGATTATAAACAGGAACTGTGATTTGGTATAACCATGATCTTTGATGTTTCAGGTAAAGACATGTGATGAAAATTATCTTCGTCCTGGATGCGAAGAGGAATTTAGAATTTCAATTATGATTATGAGTTATTCATATAATTATGGACAGGAATTGTTGATTGATGTTACAGGGATAAAACATTGTTGGTGGACTTTTAACATGGAGAAGATAATAGATTTTATGGTCTATTTGACTCTTCTAATGGATTGCTTGTTCCGCTGCAACTATGGTTGAAAAGTTTTATCATCTACCATATTTTCTAAATCTTTGATTTATTACTGATGAAGGCTATTGATAATTTAATTATCTTTAGTCATGATATTCTTTACTGGGCTAGTTCTGCTCACCCTTTTGCTTCACAATTCCTTTTCAGGTAATAAGAGTGTAGGTGGGTCGAGCGAGGGTAACAGGGAAATAGAATGGTGGTCTCTAGCTGTGGAGGTTCTCCCTAAGCAGTATAGAAAAGTGTTGTATACATCATTTAGTAGTTATATTTGGTGAATCAAATAGGGTGAGGCAAACCCAACGTTGGAAGGGTGTTTTGCCACTATCATACAAGATGTCTAATGACATACAACCTCGTGTCATCATAAGACAGGGATGTGCTCATCCATTTGCTGAGTATATCTACGAGCACTACCTATATAATCTTGGTGTTTGGTTGAAGTATAACTCTCAATTAGAGACAGTGGAGATAATGATATGTCAAGAGAAGACTCACCATTGGAAAGAATATGATAGTAATCTTCTCATTTTTCTTTGGGGTCTCACTGTGGTCAACCAAGGATAATTACGTGGCCATATGATATCTATCATAACCTAGACGCATGGCCTCCCATGTACGAAGGTTTCCTTGAGCACTTCCCAAAGTTTCTAATTTCTAAAACAGTTTTTGACTATACCTTTATGTAAGGTGTCATTGTGACGTGCTATCCAAGGTTGAGATGAGTGTGACAGTTGGTATATATTTATATCCAAACTCACAGCATATGTGTTGTTGTATTTTGCACGACAATTGTTGTAATAAAGTTGTAGTTGTTTTCTGTACCATGTATTTGGCGACTCAGAATGGGTTGGATGGAATGGACCTATTTTGGGGTTGTCATATATTGCATTAGCAAAACACTGCAGAGACCTATTGAAGTCAACAGTGTGCTAGATACAGGTATCTAGCATTAGCATTGAGTATCTAAATCTTTGGTACATGAAGTCTTACTTCAAAGTTAAGGTTGCCTCCAATTTGGGTATCAGATTAAGCTTTACCGCATTTCTTGACCAGAATGACTAATAAATCATAACTATTGATGAATCATTTTAAAGGCGTAAGAAGTATTATGTAATTTTCTTGATGGCCAAGTAGTCATAGTTTTAAGATTATTCTTTCTTCAAGTGCATACCATGGTCATTCAAAGAAGCAAATGGGATGCTAATTTCTTAGTTTTGGTCATTTTGTGTTTGATAGAATTATTATCGCAAGAAATACTTTCACATATGTTTCAAATTTGCAAGTTGCATGTTCCCAACAATAATTTCTTTAGAATATTTCCAACAATCAAGTAATAATTCTACTTGAAACAACCACGTGAGAAGTCCCTTCAGGATATCCGTAAGAAACAAAGGTCGATAGTGAGAATTCATACTAGATTTGAATTGTTTAAAGGACGGCAGATTCTATCCATCATGAGACGCAGTCTCTCATAACTCCGTAAGTTTGGACGGGAAGAAAAAAGTAGAGATGATAATACCTTCATGTAAGTATCTATATCCGGATCCGGAACAACTCATGCCTTTTTCTCCCTTACGTCGACCTCAATCATCATCTCTATGAAAGTAAAAAGAAAAAATTACATCAATTACCAAAGACTAGAATATACTAATAAAGATTCCAAACTAATTGTAGTTTCTCTCAGTGATCAAAGCAGAATACCGTCGACTTCCAATAATACGACGACAAATTTGTGAAAAATCAAGTGTTTCCTAATGCAGGACATCATATCTCGGGGATATGTTGATCATTTTGGCTTATATAAGCAGATGTTTTCTGGGGTACAAACTCTTCAAGTTTGTATCCATTGTAAGAATTTTCCCCAATAACCTGTCGAGAGAAAGGCAGATAGGCAAACTTATGAAAAGAAGTTGGATTTTATTAAAATCATACCTGCATTATAATCAAATTAGAACTCAAAACTCCAGTAAGAAGTTTATAATATACTTAAAGTATAATATACTTAATGTTGAGGTAAGATTCGATTAAAAAGGTAAATATGCATGTATTTGGAATGCTTCAGCTGTGTGGGAGAAGGGACAGTGTGCACAATTTTAAAGTTAACAACAGTCAACTATCTGTTTAGCCAGTAGGCACAACTTTTTCTAGGCTAAAATTGTAAGTTAATAAATCATTTTTTTTAATTGCCTGAGCACTTCCCAGTTGCACTACAGATTTAAACTAGTGTGCTCGTGATACCTTTGCAACAAGATGGCTGGCATTTTCACATTTGATACTTATGTTTTACTGGTAACAAGTAACCAATTAGTAATGGTAGGCAAGCTCAAGTAAGCCATATCTCTATCTTGGAAATGCTATTGACATAATGAATACTCTCAACAAACTGCTATCTCACTAAATTAATCAGATTTAAGAAGATTCCACACAAAAAAGAATTAAAGAAATATATACATCAAATAAACAAACCACCAACAAAATAAACAAATCATTAACAAAAAAGCCCTAAACAAGTAAACAATAAACACCCATATAAATCGACATAAATAGAGATAAATCAATTGACTAAATCTCAAAATAAACTTAAAATTACCTAAGAAAATTTTTGATTCTGGAGTTGGAGACTTGGAGTCGGCTACTTACGAATGGAGATCAGTGACTTACGAAGGGAGATTGAGAGACAAAGCTTTGAGATGGATGGAGACAAAGGTTCGAGATGAAGAGATGGAGAGATCGGCGACTTACTGAGTCACAAAGGTTCGAGATGGAGAGATATCGATTAATTGGGAATATAGAAAATTTGAATCAACAAGAGCGTGAAGTCTAAAGCAAAAGAGTAAAGCAAAGATAAAGACTTGAAAAGTAAGGACGAAAAGTAATATATTAATAATATTATTAAATAAACCCAAGACACCGGCCGGTTCGGTTTATCCGAAATCAAACCAAATCACCTAAATTTGATGAAAATCAGATGTATGTCTGGTTCGCAGAATCCCAGATCCGAAACCGTTTGCTTTTTTATAATCGAATCGATTCTATCCGAACCGGTTCGATTTCCCTAAAAACCGAAAATACCATTTTTTTAACACCCCTACTAGAAACCCTACTGTACGAATTTTATTCATATTAATATTAGATCCACAATAATAATTTCATTTGGACTGCCATAGATCTCAGGCCCAACATGGTATCATCAAATTTTGATGTATATTTATTTAATTTTAATGATATAATTATTATAAATAAAAATTATTAATTATAAGTTTTATTTTATTTTAATCCAATCCACGATCCTCCTCCGTCTCTTCAGCAAACATTAAGAAGAAGAAGATCTAGATCTAGATATCTTTTCGGGTTTATAGCAAAAGATAAAAGTTGTGTAATTGTAACTATAAGTCTATAACTAGAAAAAAAAAATAGTGAATTTTAAAGTAAAGTTTATTAATAAATGAATGTTAATTTTATTATTTTTGATAAATATAATGATTAATGTTTTAAATTATAATTCGAGCAAGTTTTTATCAGTTTTGAAATATTAAATTTGAAAATGAATACTATAATTACAACTATAGCTAGAATAAGAAAAAAAAATGAGTTTTAAAGTATAGTATTAATGAATGAATATTAATTTATTTATTTTTAATAAATACAATAATCAATAATCTAAATTAAAATAACTTTTCATCATTTTTGAAATTCTAAATTTTAATTTTAAAACAAATGCTCTAATTTATTTGTGCATAGTCTGCCAAAACTATGTCGTTTTGGCAGATTTTTTTTATTTATTAAAAAAACAGCTTCTCTCCTCCCAAATTAGAAATCAAAAACAAATATGCCAAAATGACGCAGTTTTGAAAGACTGCGCATAAATAGAATATACACGGCTATATATATATATATGGGCCCCCATTCTTGGCAATCGGTTGTCATATGTACTATTTCAACAACCATAATCTATACCGTTGATCGCAACATTGGATAACATGAATTGAAATAGATTTCCCCTTGTCGCTACAAGCTGTAGCGACATGAGAAATTACTCGTTTGCCCCTCATTTTCTCATGTGCTACACTGTCTACCGCTACAAGTTATGACAGTAGTTTAGTTAGCTAATAAATTAGAATGGCTTAGTGGTAGCTTAATGGCCTAATAACCCATAGGTCTCAGGTTCGAAACATAGTTGTGGTATTTTTACTTCTTATGTTATATTTTTTGTGTATTAGATAAATTCTATTACTGTGATGCCCCTAAAATAGGTATACAACACCCATTCTGAGTCACCAAATACATGGTACAAAAAGTAACTACAACTTCAATAATACAATTGTCGTGCAAAATACGACAACACATATACTATGAGTTTGAATACAAATATAGTCTAATAGAGAGTATACAAACTCAAAAGGAGTCCTCATTACAATTATTGATACACTATTTTATAAAATAGTGAGGACTACTAATATATCTATCCTGAACCATCACTCCATACCTCGGCTAGTTCCTGCTATGTTTTCACCTCCTGAGAAGAAAAATGGAACAAAAAGGAAAATGGTGAGCTCAACTAGCCCAGTAAAGAATATTATGACTAAGATAATATACAATAATTTATCATTAGTCTTCAACAGGGAAAAATCTGATAAAATATAATAGACAACAAGTTTTAGATCAACAACTGCAGCGGAAACAACAATCCATTAGAAGAGTCACGTAGAGAAAGAATTCTACTATCTTCTAAGATTTAAAATTTCATCATCAATAATTTATCCCTGTAACATCAATCAATATACATCTTGAATCAAATATTCATCTTTGCAATACAGGCCAAAGATATTCATTTGTATCACCAGTTGGCCATGTTCATCTCAACACCTGTTCATCTTTGCACTACGGGCTAAAGATATTCATCAGTTAATCATTCATCTTTGCACTACGGGCCAAAGATATTTGGTAATATCATCATTTAGGACGGAGGATGATGAAAAATATTTTAAAGAACGAATTCAGTGAGACAGAAGGACAAATATTAGGGATTCATATTTCAATTTATCCAAGTTCAATAATACCCCATAACAAACTCTAGTGGAGTAAAATTTAAGAATGAAGATCAAAACATGGATTAAATTTCAAGAATAAGGGTCACAACAGATAACTTGAAAGAAGAAAAAAAATATTTTTTTTTCTTTTGTGAATAAAGATCCGTGAGCGATTTTCGTGAATAAGACTGTGAAGCAATGCAGTGAACGATAAATATGAACGAAGACTCGTGAGCAAAGACCCAAATCATGAAAAGTTTCAAATTTGATAAAAAGTTCAGACCAATAATCTTATTTCAGGAATTATAGAAGCAATACTTACCATAGTAAGTTCAAATTTAGGAATATGAAATGAAATAATATCCCTTTCATACTATGGAGTATAAAAGAAAATAATATTTCTTACGAGTATTGAAATAAAATAATATCATTTACCTCGGTAGAAACTGGATTTGACTGGAATATCAGATATTATTCTGAGAAAATCTTGCAGAAAAACTACGCTCAAAATATTCTTATACTCAAGAAAAATACTCACAATACTTTAGAATAAGAATTTCTGATTTATGAGATGGTGTGTTGAGGAAGGAGGGTTATCCCTCTATTTATAGCAACGGAAGGAGAGATAAACTAGTTTGCTTTATTTTTTCTCCTGCCAAACTTTTGCCTAACTTTTCTTATTTTTCCATAGCTTAGGACCCACTCTTTGGAAGCAAGTTTTGATAAGTCTTTGCTAGAGCATAAATCCTTGCCTAATTTCACAATTATCAACATAGGTGAGGGTCCACAAATTTAGAAAATCAAATGTTTTGCAGACAACTTGCTCCACCAACCTCTTCCACCAATCAAATGACTTAACAAATTTGAAAAGATGCATGCGAGAGAATTCAAAACCCATTATCCAATCTCCACCCATTAATTCACATCTTTAATTAATGAATTACAATATTATTCCACCAACCCCTCGTGATATCTGCTAAGGCAAATTAGGCACCAAATTTGTTTGTCAAAAAGGTGGGCTATTCACAAAATTATTTATATAACCACATTATACTAGCATAATGTAATATTATAATAATATAATTAATTGAATATTTTATCGGGGAAAAATAATATATCAAACTTTCAACAAATAAAACATGCAAAAATTTCTTCATTTAAATCCACATAAAATAAATATATAATTATCATATAAATCAATAATTAATTATTCACAAATAATATTACAGAATCACATTTATGACAACCAGGCCGTTCCCAGGAAAGAGGGGGCTTTCCAATTAGGATTTCTCCTTACTGACGCGCAATTAGATGACCAAACCTCTCCTTGACAGAACTTTCTAGACATTGCCAATAATGTTATCTAATAATATTGTTCAAATAATATGAGAAATACTGTGCAGCGACAAATATTGAAACAACAATAATATAAAATATCAACGCAGCAATTATTGAATCAATAAAAATAAAATATTGAAGCGATAATTACCGTAATAATTATTGAGTAGTGCTTCTTCACGTAAGAATCAATAATTTAACAATCTGTACAATCACCGTATAATGCATCTTTGCACTTGACAACGCGCAGACATCGTATTTTAACCACCGTGTAATCCAACAGTGTTAACGGTAACAATTACGTCGTTATTCATAAAAACTCATACTTTGTCATTTTTTTCATCTGACAGTTATTCCGTTATGGGGCCCACAATTGACTGCACCGTCGTACGAATATTCCCGATAAAAAGAATATTCCACGACCAAACGAATATTCTCCGACAACAATGATTATTTTATAACCATTTGCTTATTTTGTAAAATTTTCACATTTCACCCATAACCAGAGCATTATATCAAATTAATCCTTATTATTTCAAAATAATAAATAGAGAAAACTCAATTTTATTTATAATAAGTTGGGGTCTTACAACCTCCCTCCTTATGAAATTTCGCTCCTCAAAATTGGACGACGATACTGGTGTTTCAAAAGGTTAGGTACCTCGCTTTCATTTTCGATTCTAACTCCCATGTCATTTCCTCAATTGCATGGTTTCTCCATAAAACCTTAACTTGTGGTATAACCTTGGTGCGTAGGACATGCTCTTTCCTATCCAAGATCTTAACAGTACCTCTTCAGACGTTAAATCTTGCTATTTAAATCTGGTTCTAACGCAATAATATGGTTCGGGTCTTTTACATATTTACGAAGCATAGATATGTGAAAAACATTATGAACACGAGACATGCATGGAGGTAACGCGAGTCTATAGGCCACATTTCTTATTCGGTCAAGAATCTCAAATGGACCAACAAATCGTGGATTGAGCTTTCCTCTCTTCCCAAATCTTATAACTCCTTTCCATGGAGCAACACGTAACAGTACATGATCTCCAATATTAAACTCTACGTCCTTTCTATGAAGATCAGCATAACTCTTTTGTCGATCTTGTGAGGTTTGAATACGTTGTCGAATCATTTGGATCTTTTCTGTAGTCATGCGTACTAATTCCGGTCCCAACAACGTTGTTTCTCCCACCTCGTCCCAACATACTGGAGAACGACACTTTCTTCCATACAACGCCTCGAATGGAGCCATGCCTATACATGCTTGATAACTGTTATTGTAGGAGAATTCCACCAGTGGCAAGTACTTATCCCAACTTCCTTTGAAATCTAGGACACAAAGTCTTAATAGATCTTCAAGGGTTTGAATAGTCCTCTCTGATTGTCCGTCCGTTTGAGGATGGTATCTTTGAATCAATCAGAATCCGTGCCCATAGCTTTCTGCAAGCTAACCCAAAATCGTGAAGTGAATCTTGGGTCACGATCTGAAACTATGGATACTGGCATGCCATGCAATCTCACAATCTCATTCACGTACATACGAGCAAGACGTTCAAGGAAATAAGTTTCTCGTATCGGCAAGAAATGGGCAGACTTGGTTAATCTATCAACAATAACCCAAATAACATCTATGTCTTGAGAAACTGGGAAGACACAGAATTTAAATCCATGGTAATGTGTTCCCACTTCCATTCCGGAATCTCAAGTGGTTGCAATGGACCCTTTGGCACTCGATGCTCCGCCTTTACACGTTGACATGTTAAACACCTCGAGATAAACTCCGCGATCTCTCTCTTAATATTATTCCACCAAAATGTATATCGAATATCATGATACATTTTGGTACTCCCAGGATGGATTGCAAACGGTGTGTTGTGTGCCTCCATCATGATTCTATGCTTCAAATCAGAGTCGTTAGGAACACAAAGTCTAGAGTTGAATCTAAGTATTCTTTCTTCATCGATTCTTGCTTCTGGAATAGCACCTTCTTGCACTTTCTTCTTCATACGCATTAGCTCCATGTCCGTAGCTTGAGCAGCTTTAACTTTATCGATTAAAGTTGGTTCTACTCGTATGTTTGATATCATCACGTGGGAACTTGGAGCCTTTACCTCTATCTCCATCCTTTGCAAGTCATACAAAATGGACCTTTGTGTTAACAACATTGCACTCATACCCGCATATGATCTTCTACTTAATGCGTCAGCTACCACGTTTGCTTTTTCAGGATGATATTGGATGGTGTGATCATTATCTTTCAACAACTCGAGCCAACGTCGTTGCCGCATGTTGAGTTCTTTTTGGGTGAAGAAATATTTGAGGCTTTTATAATCAGATAGATCTCCACTTTCTCCCCATACGTGTAAAGTGTTCCGCATTTTAACGCAAAAAGCATCACGCCAACTCTAGATCATGAGTATGATAATTCCTCTCATATTTTTTGAGTTATCGTGAGGCATAGGCTATGACTTTCCCATGTTGCATGAGAACACATCCTAACCCTTTGCACTCAAGTATCGGCAGAGATAACAAATCCATCCGTGCCGGATGGTATTGCTAGCAGTGTCGAAATGAGTCTCTCTTGAGCTCTTGGAAACTCTTCTCGCATTCCTCGCTCCATACGAATTTTATATCTTTTCGAGTCGGTGAGTTAGCGGAGTAGAGATTCGAGAAAATCCTTCCACTAATCTCCGATAATAACCACAGCTAAGCCCGTAAAGTCGCAGATTTCCAGTCACCGACTTTGGTTGCTCCCAACTTTGTCAGATCGCTTCAATCTTCGACGGGTCAACAGATACTCCATGTTTTGACACCACGTGCCCAAGGAATGCTACTTCCTCAAGCCAGAACTCGTATTTCTTTAGCTTGGCATAAATCTTGTTTTCACGAAGCTTTTCAAGTATCAGCTTCAAATGGTGCTTATGATCTTCATGGCTTTTGGAATAGATGAGGATGTCATCAATAAAGACAACAACGAATTGATCCAAATATTCTTTGAATACACGGTTCATCATATCCATGAAAGCAGCTGGAGCATTAGTCAATCCAAAAGACATGACTAAGAATTCATAATGTCCGCATCTGAAGTTCAAGGCGGCGCTTTGGAATATCCTCAGTTTTAATCTTCAGCTGATGATATCCAGAACGAAGATCGATCTTTGAAAAGAATTTTTCTCCTTGTAACTGGTCAAATAGGTCATCAATAAGAGGTAGCGGATACCAATTCTTGATGGTGATAAGGTTCAATTCTCGGTAGTCAATACAAATTCGCATACTCCCATCTTTCTTCTTTACGAATAAAACAGGAGCACCCCAAGGATATGTACTAGGACGAATGAAATCTATGTCTAACAATTCCTGTAGTTGGACTTTTAACTCCTGAAGTTTAATAGGAGCCATTCGATATGGGGTTTTAGAAATGGGCTTTGTGCGGTTCAAGGTCAATAAAGAATTCAACATCACGTTCGGGGTAGGCGGAAGTTCTTCAGAAATACATCGGAAATTCTCTAACAACAGTAAATATTATTCAAATCGACTTGTCTCTGCTCAAATCCATAACATGGGCTAAGAAAGCTTGACATCCGTTTTCAATAAACGAATAATTTTGTGGCTTGATATGATAGTGATCGATTTTAGTGGTTTAGTAGTTTGAATTCATATGACAGGTTGGTTAGGAATATGAAAACTAACAACCTTACAAAAACAATCAATTTTAGCATGATGAGTGGTTAACCAATCAATCCCTAAAATCACATCAAAAACAAGTATCTTTAAAGAGATAAGATCCACAGGTAATGTGATGGTGCCAACTTGGATTAAGCAAGATTTATAAACTGTAGATGTAACGAAGGTTTCACTCAACGGAGTTTCAACAGATAAGTCAAAGTCCAATTTCTCCGGAGTCAAGTTTAAACGTTGAGCACAAGTAGGAGAGATAAAAGAATGGGTAGAACCGGTATCTAGTAAGGTATAAACTTCGCTAAAGTTCAAGATTAGCTTACCCGTGATCACCTCGTTCGGGTTCCTCACATTTTGGCCAGTCACGACAAAGGAACCGCTGATTTCAACTTATCCGGGACAGCCCTTGGAGTCACCATCCCCGTTGAACTTGGTTTTGCTATAGAACAATCTCGAGCTATGTGGCCTTCCTTTCCACAGTTGTAACATACCTTGGATTGTTGTGGATGGTTTGACAATGATATGTCCCTCTTTCCCGCATTTGTAACATCTAACTGGCGCATACGTTCTCTCCCTGAATTTGTTGTTGGTCTTTGGTCTTTGCTTCTTGATGTCTTTCCGTTATTGTTGAATCTCCTCCTCGAAATTTCCACTGACTCACCTCTCCTATTATCATGGCTACGATGACCACCCGAGTGGTTACCGCCTTTGTTCGTACTTTTTCCCTCCTCGTTGGTTATCATCGCCTCGATGATGACTTGCCACCTCCAGATGACCCTAGTTGTGGTCCCTCGGTTGAATATACTCATTATCTCGCTTCTAATAATTTAGCCACCGTTGACAACATCCGAATACAGAGAAAATTTATGAGAGATAAGGTATTGACGAATCTCGGGTTTTAGACCTCTCAGAAACATCCTTGTCATTCGTTCCTCGTTCTCTACCAAATGAGGTACAAATCTGGATAACTCAAATGAACTTTGCCTCGTCTTTGGGACAAATCGTCATGTTGTTTTGTTCAAATCGATAAGCTCTACCTCCTTCATATGACGAATACTTTCGGGAAAGTACTTGTCATTGAATAGTTCTCAAATTTTTCCCAAGACATGTTGAGAGCGGCAGTCGATACGCTTCATGAGACTCCCACCGGTAGAGTCGCCTCATCGCGAACATAGAGGTGGCGAATGGAACCTTCTGCTCTTCCGCATCCCAAGACATCGAATATCTTGGTAATTTGTTTGACCCATGTTTCCGCCTTGATCGGATCCGGCTTTCCAATAAATTCGTGGTCCCAACTCCTCGAATCGCTCATTATGATGCATCACAAGCTGCTATCACTTTCACTCGTATTTTGTACACGAGTCTCCTCGTTTGATTTTGCATGAACCGCAAAAAGCTCCTAAACATTCCATCATTCATCGTTTGCTCGATAGTGTTGTTTTCTGGGAGGAATATTGTCTTCCCGCCCAACGCCTTCCTGGTTTGTAATTAAAGGTTGTTCCACAATCTCATACACTCCATTGTTAACGTTCTCAACGTACCATTCTTAAATATCGCCATAAAACAAGGGTTAATTAAACAAATTAACATATCACATAATATCCCTATATTATGATTGACCAACAAATAAGCTTAGATAGACACACTAGCGAAGGATTTACTCATCTATCCTCCTAGTTCTATTCCCCGATCTCCGCCAGAGACCATATCCCTAAGCTCGATATTAATCTGTGACGCCCCCAAAATAGGTATACAACACCCATTCCGAAGTGCCAAATACATGGTACAAAAAGCAACTACAACTTCAATAATACAATTATCGCGGTAAAATATTTACAACACATATACTATGAGTTTGAATAGAAATATAGTCTAATAGAGAGTATACAAACTCAAAAGGAGTCCTCATTACAATTATTGATACACTATTTTACAAAATAGTGAGGACTACTAATATATCTATCCTGAACCATCACTCCATACCCCTTGCTTAGTTCTCGCTATGTTCTTACCTCCTGAAAAGAAAAATGGAACAAAAAGGAAAAGGGTGAGCTCAACTAGCCCAGTAAAGAATATTATGACTAAGATAATATACAACAATTTATCATTAGTCTTCAACAGGGAAAAATCTGATAAAATATAATAGACAACAAGTTTTAGATCAACAACTGCAGCGGAAACAACAATCCATTAGAAGGGTCACGTAGAGAAAGAATTCTACTATCTTCTAAGATTTAAAATTTCATCATCAATAATTTATCCTTGTAACATCAATCAATATACATCTTGAATCAAATATTCATCTTTGCACTACAGGCCAAAGATATTCATTTGTATAACCAGTTGGTCATGTTCATCTCAACACCTGTTCATCTTTTTGCACTACGAGCCAAAGATATTCATCAGTTAATCATTCATCTTTGCACTACGGGCCAAAGATATTTAGTAATATCATCATTTAGGACGGAGGATGATGAAAAATATTTTAAAGAACGAATTCAAATGAGATGAAGGATAAATATTAGGGATTCATATTTCAATTTATCCAAGTTCAATAATACCCCATAACAAACTCTAGTGGAGTAAAATTTAAGAATGAAGATCAAAACATGGATTAAATTTCAAGAATAAGGGTCACAACAGATAACTTGAAAGAAAAAAAAAATATTTTTTTTCTTTTTTGAAACGATACCAAGTGAGCGATAAATGTTAACGAAGACTTGTGAAGCAGTAAAGAATCATGAAAAGTTCCAAATTTTATAAAAAGTTAAGACCAATAATCTTGTGAAATGATATAAGATGAAACGAGATTTCTAATCATTTCAGGAATTATAGAAGCAATACTTACTATAGTAAGTTCAAATTTAGGAATATGAAATGAAATAATATCCCTTTCATACTATGGAGTATAAAAGAAAATAATATTTCTTACGAGTATTGAAATAAAATAATATCCTTTACCTTGGTAGAAAGCTGGATTTGATCGAATATCGATATTATTCGAGAAAATCTTGCTTAGGAAAACTCCACGCTCAAAATATTCTTATACTCAAGAAAAATACTCACAATACTTTAGAATAAGAATTTCTGATTTATGAGATAGTGTGTTGAGGAAGGAGGGTTATCTCTCTATTTAGAGCAACGGAAGGAGAGATAAACTAGTCTGCTTTATTTTTTTCTCCTGCCAAACTTTTGCCTAACTTTTCTTATTTTTCCATAGCTTAGGACTCACTCTTTGGAAGCAAGTTTTGATAAGTCTTTGCTGGAGCATAAATCCTTGCCTAATTTCACAATTATCAACATAGGTGAGGGTCCACAAATTTAGAAAATCAAATGTTTTGCAGACAACTTGCTCCACCAACCTCTTCCACCAATCAAATGACTTAACAAATTTGAAAAGATGCATGCAGAGAATTCAAAACCCATTATCCAACCTCCACCCATTAATTCACATGCTGCAATTAATGAATTACAATATTATTCCCACCAACCCCTGCATACTGCTAAGGCAAATTAGGCACCAAATTTGTTTGTCAAAAAGGTGGGCTATTCACAAAATTATTTATATAACCACATTATACTAGCATAATGTAATATTATAATAATATAATTAATTGAATATTTTATCGGGGAAAAATAATATATCAAACTTTCAACAAATAAAACATGCAAAAATTCCTTCATTTAAATCCACATAAAATAAATATATCATTATCATATAAATCAATAATTAATTATTCATAAATAATATTACAGAATCACATTTATGACAACCAAAGTAGTTCCCAGGAAGAGGGGCTTTCAATAAGGATTTCTTCTTCATCGGCGCCCAATTAGATGACCAAACCTCTCCTCGATGTAACTTTCTAGACATTGTCAATAATGTTATCTAATAATATTATTCAAATAATATGAATTATTGATCCGATAATGAGAAATATCATAAATGACAATTATTGAAACAACAATAATATAAAATATCAACGCAGCAATTATTGAATCAATAAAAATAAAATATTGAAAAGAATTATCGTAATAATTATTGAGTAGTGCCTTTTTACG